>LR738710.1:533921557-533950781 GCA_902687465.1 Secale cereale | reverse complement strand
GTCCTTTGGATTGGGTATTTGCTTTGCTTGTAGCTTTCTTGGCTTATCCCATCATACATCATACAAATGGGGGCAATGCTGTAATGCTGAAAGTTATATGCAAAGGCTTTTTTTTGAGGATCAATGTTGCCGCATTTATTTAATGGAAAGCGTTCGGAATCTCATCCGAAATTACATCAAGCACACAGTCTGGGGTAACCCCCAACCAAACCTTACATAGTTCATCACCTACACCAACTCTAGCTAATTTATGCGCGGCAACATTAGCAGACGTGTGTGACCTAGAGAGTGTGCGTGTGTGCGTTGGACCGCTGGCGATGGAGCCGGAGAAATGACCACGTCCAGGCCGTTGGTGGCCGCGTCGTCCGTGTACGGGCGCGACGGGAGCGCGAGCCAGGTACGACATGGGGCGCGGGGGACGTGGGCAAGTGCGTACGAGCGCGCGTATAAAACCGCAAAGGTCTCTGTGTATCGCAGCAGCAACTGAGTTCGTGCTCAGGAAAAGAAACAAGGGGCTGTTTGTGCTGCCAGCGGCGTACGTGCGCCGGGCAAAATCCTGTTGTGTCCTTCTCGTTCTTTTTTCTTCTACGTCTGTGCGAGAGAGAGTTCAGGTGAGGAGAAGAGCCAGGGCTAGACAACAACATACTACGCCAAAGGAAGAACTCTTGGCCCAAATTTTAGTTTCCATGGCAATTTTATGCTTTTCTAGTAATCTATCAAGAACCCTACGCATGCCAGTCTACAAAAGTATATGCAGCGAAAAATAAAGGCATGCAAGTGCAAGTAACAAAGTAGAGTTAGAGATATGCAAACACCGGTTGGCTTGGTGAAGATTTTTCCTGTGGTTCAGATAGTTGATGTTATCCTACATCCATGTTGATGAAGGCTTTGGTCCACAGAGGATCTAAGATCTAAGACTACAAGGATCCTTGTTGCCAGATCCTTATAAGGAATGGTCCACGAAAGACACACACCCACGAAGGAATAACCAACCTATGCCACCATGGCGTACGCCCACGAAGACTACCCTCACTAAGGGTAGATCTTCATCCAGTAGGCAATCTCCAAGCCCTTAATTTTTTTTTGGTTTCTTCACAAGCTTCAAGACTCCCAAGCACCTAGCCGATCTACGAGGCACACACCCTCCAAAAGTAACAAGACCGAGGCTACTTGAGGATGAATGCATTGCCCTTGTGCTTCAAAAGATAATATCCTCAACACTCAAACTCTCGGCTTTTGGAATAGGAGTTGAAAGCAAGAAGGTATTATATCTCAAATGATTGACTTGGATTGTTTTGTAGAAAGCCCTTTGAAATCGACACAGGAAGGTGGAGTTCTCTCTCAGAACATATGATGGAAGTGGGTTTTGCTTCGAGTGAACATGTGGGATGGGTGGGGGTACAAATAGACTGGATCAGAAATTTCACAACTACACACTTTTTACACAGCTTGGAGGCTTCAACCTATACAAAAGGTGGCATTTTTCAAACATCTTGACAGTCTGACCAGAAGCCATTCAGAAGCCCCAAGGTGAACACCGCAGAAGTGGCACACTCTATTACCGCTTCGAAAATTCTGAGTGAGAAGTTTCAGTTCCAAGGAGAGAACAAAAGGTTTGCCATATGCATTGGCGACTTCAAGCGGAGGTCTTGGTAGCTCTGAATCGCTAGGGTTTGCAACAACTATATCTGGTGAATTTCTCGGTGGTACCGACGGAAGGGCTCAGCAACTCCAAAGTATGGAAATCGATAAATAGTGGAGGAATTGTCCAGGCTTTTGATGGCATTGGAGTTTGATGTTTAAACATATGGATAAAGAAACTCATCACGACATCCTTATCTCCTTTTGATAGTATCGGCAATGCGTATGGATTCAAAGTGATCTTGGATAAACAAAATAAAAATGGAGAATCCTCATCCTATAAAAGACAAAAACAATCCAGTGAAATTGATGCTATTTTAATAGAGTTTTACCAAGAAGCAAGACAGATGCATCATATATAAAGTTCTGACGCTGCATTTGAACTTCAAAGCCAATGCATAAGGTTGCCACCATCAAGGGACCCTTACAAGATTCAGTGGATAGAGCAGGTTCAGCAACAAAGTTTCACCTTGGCATGATCGGCGAGAAGGTCAACGTCATACATCTCCATTATTTCCAGGGTGAACACTGAATAATCCAAGAACACATTGTTTTCACAATTTACATATGCGATAGGTACAGTTGTCCCATTTGACAAGATGCATCGATGATCCAACAAGATTTTTTGAGCTGAGCTTCTTCAATCAGTGTGAATTCCACCCATGAAGGTCCTTGGGTCAGGGCAGGTACCACTGAACTGAGCCTGCGAGAAGTCAAACCCTGGATTCTGCATACACATAACACAGAAATGAAGGACAACATTAATGCACATGCCATAGATAACTCAAAACACTGGAATGGTACAATTTTAAAGCAACACTTCCCTGAGTTACACTCATTTGCTTACAATGAAAACATCTCAGTTATTGCGGAAAAACAGATGGAAAGCTACTATAATTTATTTCAACTACCTCTTTCTATTGTTGCCCATCAACAATATCATCAGCTGGCTGTTCAACTAAAGTGTGTCGGGGATGAACAGAATTATGACACCTGGGCTTTTAATTTGGGGAGTGTTACTGGAATGACCAAATAAATATATAAATTTCTTATGGGCACTTCAGCACCTGCTCCACCTATTAAATGGATATGGTCCACCTGTTGTCTCCCCAAGCACAAATTCTTTACCTGGCTAATGCTCCATGATAGAATAAATACATGTAATCTTCTTGCCAGGAAGAGCTTTCATCTCGACTCTACATCATGTGTGCTATGCATTGATGAGGATATGGAAGACGGAATCCATCTACTATTCAATTGCACATTCAGTCAGGGATTCTGGTGGAGTATTGGTGTTGAATGGAATACTGACAACAATATCCATGACATGATTATGGAAGCCAAGCAGAGGACTCAACTAGACTTCATTATGGAAATCCTCATTGTGGGATGCTGGTGCATTTGGAATCAAAGGAATGGGTTGATATTTGAGGAAATCCCATGTTCTATATCAGGATGCAGATCTGATTTCCTCAGAACATTCAAGCTGACCATGCTTAGAGCCAAACCTAGTCTTAAGGATGGCATGTCATCCTGGATTGATAACATTTGAATAAATCTTCTTAGTTTCTTAGTCTTTAACCTTATGTAATCTCCCTGGTTGTTTCCCCATCAACCATTGTGATTATCTTTGGACTATGCTTACTTTATAAATGAAAATGACACACAGTAGGGTTTATACCCTACTGTTTTATGGTAAACACACACACACACACACACACACACACACACACCATCCATTCACAAATGCAAGTTGGTCTTTGCCTATTCAGTCTCCCATGCAAAACTTTGACTGAATTTCTATTGTAGTATCCTGGTCGAAATAACAACAATAATACAGATTACAGAAGCATTTTTGCAAGATAATCTGACATTACTTATGTAGTAAATATATATACTTTTAAACTGTTAATGGACAAAGTTGCAAAGGATTTATAGCACTGACCCCACGGTCAGTTGTATTTAATGATGGATAAAAGCACCGTTATAAAGCCACGGCAGCATTTCATATGGTTGTTACCCAAGTATATTTTATTTAGAATAGTACTGGCTCATAAAACTCCAGTCTGCAAAAAGAATCCTCCATGAGTGTTAGTAGTTTCAACTCACAGCTACACTTTCTTAGAACAAGACAATAACTTTTTCAGTAACTCTTATGTTTTTCTCATCATGACAAGTGGGCAATAAATCATAGGTGTTCGGTTTTGAAAATGTTTGGCAAATGGCTGATGCTACCATGTCCAAGGCCAATGTATAGTGTGAGATTGCCTATTTGCGATATAACACAAGCACATGGATGCATGATAAGCAAGATCACTATTAGATAACCACCAATAGTTTCCCATACAACCAAGGCCTGTAATCCTATAGCCAGCTCATTTGGATAATTTCCAAAACCTACAATTGCCATATTTGCCAGGAAGGATCGGAGAACCAATGTTCGGTGTGCATAGCAGAGCAAGACCAAAATTGGAGTTCTTTCAACCATTTCTGTAATTTGACTTGAGGCATTAGTGCATTACAGTACCAATCCAATTGACATCAGGCTCTGCTTCATATCACATATTATCGGTAAGGCAATAAGCATGTGCAAAATTGAGAAAATAACTATTTAGACAGACAGGGATCCACCAGTGAGGCGGAACTGACTACACAGAAAAAGGAATGCACAGTAAACAGAAGGGAAACTATGTCTGCACAGTAAATTGATTATACCTCTTCTTGAAACCTTTGCAGCATAAGCCGTTTCTGTTCCTGGTCTGCAGCATATGGATCTAAGCTACCTTGGCCTTTTATTGGAGATGCCCATGTTTTCCCCTTTTCTCTTTTTTGTAGAGTGATATGCAATTCACCGTCCTCTGCATTGTAATCACAATGATCCAATATTAAAAATATAGAGCAGCAGAAGGCGCTAATGACTAAACGGTTGATATAGATGTCTCCCTAATGCTTGATAAACCTCATAGCGGTGACTTCTCACCCATGGCAGTATACCCATATGCAAACTAGCCCACAAAACAATGGCACTCCACAAAATTACTGCAGCATATGGTGCACTGAATAAATGTAGTGTGTTTTTCCTTTTCCTACATTGATATTTTGTAAATGGACCAGAGAAAAAGGTTTTATGCCATTAAATAATTCACTGCAGAGTGAACAAGAGCTAGATTCAGTAAAACTCGTAGCCGAGTTCTGCACTAAATGTGCCACTGCAGAGTGCACTGGATGAGCTGATTGCGCTTTCTAGTTCTGCACTAACCCAAACAGATGCCTAAAATCCGCCAGAACTCTGCAGCTGGGAGACCAATAATTCCAGGTGGGAGAGAAATGAGCCATACCTATCGTCCAGAAAGACGAATCGGTCTTCACGGGGTGCATAAGGTCATGCTGCAAAACAACCCACATATGAAATTTAAATATAGAAACACAAATCAAGAAAGAGCTCCATATTTAGCACGAGCTCGAGTGGAATCGAATTGGAAGAGAAAGAGAAAGAGAGAGTAAATCACGGACGTTGAGGTAGGGCGGGTGGCCGCGAATGCCGACCTCAACGTGGCCTGCCTGGATCACACACTGAATCAGTTTGGTGGGCACGTTCTTGGGGAGCTCGATGTACATGTTCACCTCCTCCAGCGACTGGTCCCATTCGAAAACCTTCTGCCCTGCGCCCCCACGCAATCCATTGAGGGAGAGGAGGGGACAAATCATACGTGAGGGCATGCTCTGGAACGCTCTAGAACGAAGTGGAGCGTTAGACCGGGGAGGCTTACCATTGTGGACGAAAGCATGGCGCTTCTCGGGTGCCAGCCTCTCCGCCATGGCCGCCGGATTTGGCGCTCGCGACGCTTCTAGAGACTTTTGGATCGGCTGAGGAACGCGATGGTTGAGGGAGATGAAGAACAAGAGACGCCGCAGAAGGTCACTCCCGCGATGTCAACGGCTAAGGAGGGCGGCGACAAGTAGGGTTTGGTGGTGTCGTCGATATACGTGGAGGGCTGGAGGCGGACCAACCAAGCGAAGGGGATTTGTGGAGGAGGTCGAGAGGAGCACGTAGATGTCGCCGGAGGTGGCGGGGGCCGCCGGAGCCCGCAGAATCTGCCGCGTAGGCTGTCTGCTTCGGCCGAACAGCGGGTTGTTTCGATTGGGGAAGATGGACTCCTGGAGGGCTATCTGATTTTCTCAGGCAACCGGATCACCGAATGGACAACCGGACATGTCCCGCGTGTTCGATGACACCGGGTCCGGGTGGGTGCCGGACAGAGCTGGCCAAACGGGCCGGCCCGACACGGCGTCGTGCCTGGCCCAGCACGGCCCGCGGGGGCACAATTGCTAAACGACCATCTCGTGTCGGCCCACGTGCTGCACCTTCCATCCAAGCTGCTATACGCCCATTTAACCACACGGGTTCAAAAAAACTACATGAGTAGCTGCCCTTGCGACCTGTGGGTTCCCTATCCTCCGGCGGTTCTTAGCCGGAGTCCACCAATCCTCGCGTTTCGATCGGCTTTTGGTCGGTGGATGGGGAGTTCAAAAGGATGTGTGATATGTGCGGGTAGGCTTAGATGGCAAGACCATCAACGACGGATGGCGGGAGTGTGAGGGAGAAGGTCGAAGTGGAGAAAATGGTGGCGACGGTAGACCAGGTTGTGGAAGATGCGGAGAATCAGGACGGGACAGGGAAAGATGGAGCAGGGGGAGTGGAAGTGGAAGCCGGGAGGAAACATATGGAGATCCTCGTGTATGGGGACCGTCTCCAAACCTTGAGGATGGATTTGCAGGTTTGCATCTTCATGGCGAAGACGGGATTGAGTTGGACTCCAGTGAAGAACTAGATGAACTAGTCAGTGAGGTCAGATGGTTGGCAATCTTTAAGGTGCACACAACCCGTCAGTTTAGTCACTCGGCGTTGTTCAATTCAATGCGCACGATTCTTCAAGCCAAAGGGGGCCAATCTGTTTATTGTTCAGTTCAGTTGCTTGGGTGATTGGAGGAGGGTTATGGATGGAGGACCCTGGCTATTTCGCAATGCGACTGTCGTGATTCAAGAATACGATGGTTTCAACAATATTAATGATTACAAGCTAGATATAATTTCAGTCTGGGTGTGAATAGAAGGAGTGCCCGACGGTTTGATGAGAAAGAAGGAATTGGCTGAGAAGGTTGCTCGCAAAGTTGGGGAACCGCCCATTACAGTGGTGGTGAATGAAGGCTTTATAAACACATCCAAGTATCTGAAGGCAAGAGTTTTTCTCGATGTGCATGTGCCCTTAGTCCGTTTTGTGCCCATAACTCTGAAGGAAATGAAGAAGTATCCTATATATTACGAGAAGCTGCCAGATTTCTGTAATTTTGTGGTCTTATAGGGCATGTTGTTGAGGAACGTGGGGATGAGGTGCATGACCCAACAGGGTGTGAGTGGGGAGAATGGTTACTTTGGAACTTTGACAACTCGGTACCAACGCCAAACATAGGGAGAGGAGGAGTCAGAGGAAGTGGTACAAATAGAGGTTGTAGTTCTGGTGGAAGGGGAGGATGGGGCCGAGCAGGAGTGGGGCGGGGCAATTCTGACCAAGAAGTGAACGAAAATGTTCACTTGGAGTACTCCACACAAGACTTCAGATCTAAGAATGAGTTGATACAGCGTGGGGTACGTAAGAGGCGGGTTAGCTCTGATGGTTCTATCAATGCCGAGGGTCAGCCGATGGTGCTAGTTCAGCCGGGATATGTTGCTGGTAAAGTAATGCACATTGAGGTTGCACCCATTGTTTTTTTAGGGTAGTGGTGGAATGCCTAGCTCATGGGGCGCTCGGGAGGAGGCAACGGGCAACTGTCGATCTTCCGAAAACACGAACAAGAGACAAGAGAAAGGAAAGAACTCTGCGAGGAGAAAGAAAATTCCCACCCCTTTTCGAATAAAGACGCAAAACTTCGAACTTCATTCATGAAATGGAAAACTCAACTACAGAAGAGAGTCGAAAGAAGACAACCGTGCCCGGCACATATACTAGTCTTCTCACCAGCACTGAGCATGGTGCTACCGCTGGGCGTGGGCATAGTCATTAGTGGACAGTGTCGTCCGCCAAAGCGGAGCATTGGGCTTCCACTAGGGCATGGGTGGGAGCCCCCGCGGGGCCGAGGGGCGGTGCACCGGGGACTCCAGGGCGTGTACAGCCCCACTCATTATTACGTGAGAGTGTCACGGGTAGAACTGGTGGAGATGCTGGATGTTCCAGGCATTCTGGATGGGGACCCCGTCCTCCGTCTCCAGGCGCGCAGCGCCAGGCCTGGAGACGCGAGCGACCCTGAACGGGCCCTCCCACATGGGCGAGAGCTTGTGAAGGTCCTCCCTGGAGAGGACCCGCCTCAGGACGAGGTCCCCGACCTCGAGAGTCCAGGGGCGGACGTCACGTCAATGGTATCCCCACAACGCCTGCTGGTACCTCGCGGCATGGAGGGAAGCCTGGCGACGAGCCTCCTCCCCGAGCACGAGGTCGGTTCCCCATGAAGCTTCATGTCATGCCTCGTCGAATGCCAGGACCCACAGGGAGCGGTGCCTGACCTCGTGTAGGAGGACTGCCTCAACCCCGTAGACGAGGAAGAATGGGGTCTCGCTGGTGGGCTTAGTCGCGATGGTGCGGATGGACCACAACACAGACTGAAGCTCACCGAGCCAACCCATGACGTAGGCCTCGAGCTTCTTCTTCAAGATCGTCGCCTTGAGGCCTCTCAGGACCTCCACATTGGCGCACTCAGCTTGGTCGTTGCTCCGTGGGTGCGTCACCGAGGCGTAGCATATCCGCGTTCCAAGGTTAGCACAATATGTCCTGAAAAGGTTGCTCGTGAACTAGGAGCCGTTGTCAGTAATGATATGATTGGGAACACCGAAACGACTCACTAGGCCCTTGGTAAACTTGACGGCCGAGCCAACGGGGATGGTGCGCATGGGCTCCATCTCCGCCCACTTGGTGAACTTGTCGATGGCGATGTAGAGGTAGTGGTAACCTCCGGCTGCCCGAGGAAATGGGCCCAGTATATCTAGCCCCCAGACCACGAAGGGCCACGAGAGCGGGATGGTCTGGGGGCCCTACGCCGGTTGGTGGATTTGCTTGGCATGGAATTGGCAGGCCTCGCAGGATCGGACCAGCTCGGTAGCGTCCTGAGTGCCGTGGGATAGTATAATCCACTCTGGAACGCCTTCCCCATGAGAGTGCGTGACGAGGAGTGGTGCCCTCAGTCCCCATCGTGAATGTCGGCCAGCAGCTCGCGCCCCTGCTTTCCCGATATGCACCGCACCGAGACGTCATTGGGACGCCTGCGGTACAACTCGCTGTCCTGCAAGTAGTAGGCGGTAGCCTATCGAGCCACACGCTCTGCATCAGCTTCCTTTTCCGGCATGGTGCCGCGGTGCAGATACACCTTGAGTTCCTCGGTCCAGTCGCCCTCCCGAGGCTCCGGCTCGAGGAGCAGGCGAGCTCCTGAGGCCGGGCCACAGGCTGGGGCTCCTCAGGACGGAGCCTGCGGCAGCTCCTCCTGAAGCAACGTTGCGCCCGCAGTCGGAGGCGTGGCCGATGGCTTGAAGAGCCTCTCCTTGAAGATGCCGGGCTTCTGGGGCTCGCGACGTGACGCTTTATTTGGTGATGTCGTCGGCCTCCTTGTTTTGCACCGTGCGGGATGTGTGATGGCTTCTCGCCCCTCGTTGGTTACCCCAAGTGGAAGGTTTAAGATGCAGTGTAGCGGAAGTTTTCCCTTGGCAAAGATACCAAGGATCGATTTCCCTGAGACTCCCAGTTTCAACAAGAAGGTGTCAACTGCTAATGGCGCCAGATATTAGCAATCAACGTGGACCTGCACACAGATACAAATAACTTTGCTCCCAACGAGTACAGAGAGGTTGTCAATCCCTCCGGCCTTGTCGTTTAAAAAGGATCAAACACAAGTGATAATAGTGATAGGTTTTGCTGCAATAGTGAGTAAAAAACGGAAAGTAAATAGCGGATGTGATCAATGATGGTAATATGGACCGGGGTCCCATGATGTTCACTAGTGATGTCTCTCTCCCAAAAGACGATAAAACAGCTATGTGAGGTAAACGAATTACAGCTGGGCAATTGACAGAATTATGTGCGCAAACCAATGCTAACTATGTTACAAGAAAGGTAGAGGTTCAAAGCATGGGCGGTACGCCAAGGCAAGTAGACCGAAATCCATCTGCATCTACTACTAATCATCCACCTTGAGATATCTATCGAGAACATCTCGCTGGTATTAAGTTGCGAGTCCCACCCATAGTGTAAACTCAAAGCAACAGACAACTGCATTAAAAGAACTTTGCGTAAAGTAAACAATCCTTGCACCCGCGGGCACAAGCACCGTTGTTTTCCCCCTTGTGGCAACAACACATCCCCTAGACTCATGTTTCTGTCACTCAAGCTAGTCATCGAGGGGCATGAACCAACAATCAAGCATAACGTTCCCTCTTGGAGTCACTACCTACTACTTGGCCAAAGCAATAAATAACAACGGAGAACATGCAAGAATTACTTACGAACATAAATATAAAAGAGGTAGATCAAATATATTACTCAAACACAATCTGAACATAATCTCACAATCCATCGGATCCCAGCAAACTCATCATAGCAACAGCATAAGGATTACATATGTGCCTCGATCATGTAGGGCAGCTCACGAGGACTAATTAGTGAAGCACAAGAAGGGGAGGAGAACATCACATAGCTACTGGTCATGGACCCATGGTCCAAGGGAGACTACTCACAACTCATCCGGGAGGCGTCCATGGTGGTGGAGAGGCTCCCGGTGGTGATCCTCCCCTCCGGCAGGGTGCCGGGAAGAGTTCTCCTGGCGCTCCCGATCTTGGAAGCGCGGCGGCGGCGGAACAGAGATGAGATCGTGAAAAAGGGTTCCCGTCTCGAGGGTTTCGGGACACGATATAAATATATGCCAAAGGGGGGCATCAGCGGAGGCCCAGGCGCCCCCCCGGCGCGGCCAGGGGGGGCGCCACCAGGGCGCCTGGAGCCCTGGTGGCCCCCCTTCGGCTGTACTTTGGCTACCGGGAAGCTTCTGGAACGCTGATTTTTTATATAATTTTTCCGGGATTTTTCTGGCAGTTCTCGTAATGGGAAAACCTGAAATACAAAAACAGCAGAAAACAGAAACTGGCACTGGGGTGCACTAAGTTAATAGGTTAGTCCAAATATGATCAAAAGTGTATGGAAGTGTATAAATATCATAGCAATATCACCCAAAAGAGGCATGGAGCAAGCAGAAATTATAGATATGTTTTGGACGTATCAACATCCCCAAGCTTAATTCCTGCTCGTCCTCGAGTAGGTAAATGATAACAAGAATAATTTCTGTGGTGACATGCTATTAACCATATAGGACTTTTCATAGTCATATGACAAAAGCTTACTGAGACAATGAATCTGTAGTAATTAAGTTGCCTCACGAGAAAATCACAAAGAACTGAAAGTTTTACAATATGGTATTGAAACATCAAATAGATTTGTAATGAGCATGGTGTGCAAATATGATAAAGTGATATCTCGCTTGCCCCCTTTAGTGAAGAAAAACATAAATGCAGGGGCACCTCCAAGGTTCAAGTGATGACTAGATACAATGATTTCAGAATAAACGATATCACAATCATGCAAAAGACAATGCTACTTTGGGACAATGCACATTACACTCAGAATGACAATCATGCTCTCAGTAGTTGGTGCTTTAAAAGAAGGTGGAGACTCTCGAACCGTGGCTTTTGTTGGCAAGGTTGAAAACCCGTGGTCGGAAACAAAGACAAAGCATGTACCAGAGCTCTTGGTTTTAAAAACAGAGGTAATAATAATTTTTTTCTTAGATCATGCATGTTTCGTCAACGAATGCTAGCAGATAACTCAATCACTTCTTGAGATGGACAAGTTTCAAGGAACGGCTCCCGAATGAGGACGATCACATCCTCTTAATCTCCTTTGTTTATCACTGCCAAAGTTTTCTGATTTCTCATGAACAAAGCGTGAAGGAGGGTTTGTTTGTTATATTAATTTTGAGCCGGGCGCACTCAATGCCAGTTCCTTCTCGTGTTATGGGTTTGCACATTAGACATGCAATCCCGGGGTGAAGCTTGTCCAACTTAAAAAGATCATGAATTAACTACTACTTCCTCATGAACTTAAAACAGAGGCACAAAATAGGAATGCATTTTTTTCTTTTTGAATAATTTCGAGATGGTACATGAAAGTCTTCGTTAGGAATGGCAGGTAAATACCATGTAGGAAGGTATGGTGGACTCATATGGCATAACTGATTTAAAGGAATTTGGATGCACAAGCAGTCAGTCCGCTTAGTACAGGTGGAGGTTAGCAAAAGACTGGGAGCGACCAACTAAGAGAGCAATGACGGTCATAATCATGCAGAGCGACAAAGCAGCATTGAATCAGGCATGGTAGTTATATCGCTACTCAGAAACAAAAGATCATCAAGGCTTGACAGACTTTCTTTACAGTCTTAAATATGCGTGAGCATACGCCAAGTCAATCAAAATAAATTCTTGAAGGAAGATATTACTAAACCATACCACATCATAGGCAAACAAATCATGTTGGTATTCCAATAACATATTGGAAACCCCCCAGCTATTTGAGACTAACCATAAGAAAACATGAACTACTAAGCACCATTATGCACGTAGCATCTTTATCATAGACATACCAACCAATGCAACGGAAGCAAACTCTCTTAATAAGATAATCATGATAAATAAAGAGAGTTCAAGCAACCAACTAAACAAAAGCTCTTTAAAAAGATAAGCAGGAAAACTAAAAGCTAAACATGATAGTAGCTATTGAAAGACAAAGAACACACACAACAAAGATAGACATGAAAATTCTATGTTGTGTTCTAGGTAGAAGTGGAGCGTGTTTCTCTCCCACATAAAGAAATCTGAGTTCCGACTCGTTATGAAAAGCTAAAGAAAACTAAAAAGGAAACTAAAAGCAAGACGCTCCAAGCATAGCACATAACACATGAAGTGATAAAAATATAGTGGAACGAAAGACGAACTGATAATGTTGATGGAGAAGGGGATGCACGGGGGCATCCCCAAGCTTAGACGCTTGAGTCTCCTTGAATATTTCTTGGGGGTGCATGGGGGCATCCCCAAGCTTGAGCGTTTGACACTCCTGAATCTTTTTATCATCTTCCCTCGCACACTTGAAAACTCCCTTCATACATAACTCATCATAATCTGATTAGCGAGGTTAGTACCCTTAATAAAATAATTGTTCCTTGCTGGAAATAAGGATATTCTTGAAGGTCTACTGTTTTTCAAGATTGCCAAAAGGTTTTTGCAAAGAAAAAGCAAGCTCAAGGTTTGCAAAATGAAGGAAAGACAAAACAGGACAGAATCTGTGAAAAACAGAACAGCAGGTAGTAAATGATTTTTTCGGGGCACTTCTGCAACTCTAATCAAAAAACTCAAAACAGACGCACGAAAGACAATTATATAGAGCATGCTGTCGAAAAAATTCAGACCAAAAAGATGATCTGGTGATTTTATACGAATTTTTCTATCCAAGGACAGAATCTGTTTCCTGGACAGCACGTCACAACTTTTAAACTTTCTTGCAATCAGAGGCTACACTTGGCACAAAATTGAAAAGCAAAGATACAATGATGATGCTACTGTAGTAACAACATCAAGACACAACAAAAGCAAAATAAATTTTTTTATTCATGTGGTCTGCCTCCCAAAAGCGCTTTCTTTTATGCCTTTAAACTAGGCATAATGCATAGAGATCAAGTTGTATCAATTGAACCATCATCAAGATCATCAAAAAGCTCTTCAATAATACAACTAGTCTTAAGAGGACTTTCAAATAAAGGCCTCATAGAGATACTTCTAGGGAGAAGACCAAAAGGATAAAAGTCAAGGGAAGATTAATTTATAAATTCATCAAAGAGAGGTGTTTCTTCCAAAGTCTTTACAATTTCAACCCCTTTGGCAATAGATGGATTACTTTTAGAGCAGGGAGCCTTTGGAACGTGAACGATCTTAGGCTCCTTCTTTGCCGGAGTTTCTACCTTCTTGGTTTTGATTGAGGAGAAAGTAGTTCCTAAAGTATCAAAGATTTCCTCAATCTTGTCTATCCTAGAAGAGTCCAAGTCATGGGATTTGATGGTCTCCAAAGTTTTGAAAATTTTATGCATGGAGCTATCAAGCCTATTCAAATTCCCTTGGATCTTACGATCCAACTCGTTTATCTTATTAATGCTTGGCATCTCTAGCTCTATCTTTTCAAGTTTTTTCATAATGTGAGCTAGGGTGATGTCCTCTTGAATGCTAACAACAGGGGGATTCCCAACAAGATTTTCAATAATACTAAGAGACTCCCAAACTGGGGCCTCTAGGAAATTTCCATTGATAGCAGTATCTAGAATAAACCTATTCCAAGAAGTAATTCCAACATAAAAATTTCTAAGCAGGATAGTAGTAGATTGCTTCTTGGTGGCTCTTTTTTTAGAATCATTAATTCTATACCAAGCATCTTTTAGACTTTCCCCACCTCTTTGTTTAAAGGTGAGAACTTCTGCCTCGCCAAAGACAAAAGGACCCGACATAATGACAACTAAAGAATGAGATAACTATTTTTGTGATTTTCGATAAAAGATACTAAAGCAAAAAACTGAAAGGTAAACTAACAAGACTAAAAAGCAAAGGTAAAAGATAGCGTGCAACTCCCCTATCCTGAAGAGTGGAGTCCCCGGCAACGGCGCCAGAAAACTTTGCTTGATGGCTTCTCGCCCCTCGTTGGTTACCCCAAGTGGAAGGTTTGAGATGCAGTGTAGCGGAAGTTTTCCCTTGGCAAAGATACCAAGGATCGATTTCCCTGAGACTCCTAGTTTCAACAAGAAGGTGTCAACTGCTAACGGCGCCAGATATTAGCAATCAACGTGGACCTGCACACAGATACAAATAACTTTGCTCCCAACGAGTACAGAGAGGTTGTCAATCCCTCCGGCCTTGTCGTTTACAAAGGATCAAACGCAAGTGATAATAGTGATAGGTATTGCTGCAAATAGTAAGTAAAAGTGGAAAGTAAATAGCGGATGTGATCAATGATGGTAATATGGACCGGGGTCCCATGATGTTCACTAGTGATGTCTCTCTCCCAAAAGACGATAAAACAGCTATGTGAGGTAAACGAATTACAGCTGGGCAATTGACAGAATTATGTGCGCAAACCAATGCTAACTATGTTGCAAGAAAGGTAGAGGTTCAAAGCATGGGCGGTACGCCAAGGCAAGTAGACCGAAATCCATCTGCATCTACTACTAATCATCCACCTTGAGATATCTATCGAGAACATCTCGCTGGTATTAAGTTGCGAGTCCCACCCATAGTGTAAACTCAAAGCAACAGACAACTGCATTAAAAGAACTTTGCGTAAAGTAAACAATCCTTGCACCCGCGGGCACAAGCACCGTTGTTTTCCCCCTTGTGGCAACAGCACATCCCCTAGACTCATGTTTCTGTCACTCAAGCTAGTCATCGAGGGGCATGAACCCACAATCAAGCATAACGTTCCCTCTTGGAGTCACTACCTACTACTTGGCCAAAGCAATAAATAACAACGGTGAACATGCAAGAATTACTTACGAACATAAATATAAAAGAGGTAGATCAAATATATTACTCAAACACAATCTGAACATAATCTCACAATCCATCGGATCCCAGCAAACTCATCATAGCAACAGCATAAGGATTACATATGTGCCTCGATCATGTAGGGCAGCTCACGAGGGCTAATTAGTGAAGCACAAGAAGGGGAGGAGAACATCACATAGCTACTGGTCATGGACCCATGGTCCAAGGGAGACTACTCACAACTCATCCGGGAGGCGTCCATGGTGGTGGAGAGGCTCCCGGTGGTGATCCTCCCCTCCGGCAGGGTGCCGGGAAGAGTTCTCCTGGTGCTCCCGATCTTGGAAGCGCGGCGGCGGCGGAACAGAGATGAGATCGCGAAAAAGGGTTCCCGTCTCGAGGGTTTCGGGAAACGATATAAATATATGCCAAAGGGGGGCATCAGCGGAGGCCCGGGGGGCCCAGACGCCCCCCCGGTGCGGCCAGGGGGGGGGGGGCGCCACCAGGGCGCTTGGAGCCCTGGTGGCCCCCCTCCGGATGTACTTTGGCTACCGGGAAGCTTCTGGAACGCTGATTTTTTATATATTTTTTCCGGGATTTTTCTGGCAGTTCTCGTAATGGGAAAACCTGAAATACAAAAACAGCAGAAAACAGAAACTTTCACTGGGGTGCACTGAGTTAATAGGTTAGTCCAAATATGATCAAAAGTGTATGGAAGTGTATAAATATCATAGCAATATCACCCAAAAGAGGCATGGAGCAAGCAGAAATTATAGATACGTTTTGGACGTATCACTTGGTAACCGAGACGTTGCAGATGGTGGGTGTGCAAAGCATGGGGAGAGTGCCAGCGGCGGCCGTGGTCCCGGGGTGTTCTCGAGAGTCGAAGGTGATGTTGGTTTCCGGCCTCACTCAGCCCCGCGAGGCTTCCTGCTGCGGCCGAGCGGTGCCCGCCCGGTGGAGAAACTATTTGATGTGGCGACATGATGATGGCGCCTGTAAACAGCCGATGATGCAGGCGACCGCGTGGGGTCTTGGGGCCACAAAGCGCGTGACGAACTGGCTGTGGAGCTCCTCCCAAGAGGAGATCGAGGCGTGCGGGAGACTGATACGTCTCCAACGTATCTATAATTTTTTATTGTTCCATGCTGTTATTTTATCATTCTTGGATGCTTTACAATCATTTTATAGTCATTTTATATCATTTTTTGGGACTAAACTATTGACATAGTGCCAAGTGCAAGTTGTTGTTTTTTTGCTTGTTTTTACATCACAGGAAATCAATATCAAACGGAGTCCAAACACCGTGAAACTTTTTGTGGATTTTTTATGGATCAGAACACTCCCGACGGGCTAGAGCAGCACCTCGGGTGTGCCTCGAGGGGGCACAACCCACCATGGTGTGCCTGGGGGCCCAGGCGTGCCCAGGTGGGTTGTGCCCACCTGGGTGGCCTCCCGCACCCCTTCTTTACCCTATAAATTCCCAAATATTCCGAAAACCCTCGGGGTTACCCTAGATCAGAAGTTCCGCCGCCGCAAGGCTCTGTATTCCATGAGATCCAATCTAGGGCCCTTTCCGGCACTCCGCCGGAGGGGGAAACCATCACCGGTGGCCATCTTCATCATCCCGGCGGCCACCGTGATTAGGAGGGAGTAGTCCACCCTCGGGGCTGAGGGTTTGTACCAGTAGCTATGTGTTTAATCTCTCTCTCTCTCTCTCTCTCTCTCTCTCTCTCGTTCTTGAGATGCACAATCTTGATGTATCGCGGGCTTTGTTAATATAGTCGGATCATATGGTGTTTTCCCCTCTCTATCTTGTTGTAATGAATTGAGTTTTCCCTTTGAGATTGTGTTGTTATCGGATTGAATACTTTTATGGATTTGAGAAGACTTGATATATGTCTTGCAAGTGAATACTCGTGGTGACAATGGGGTATCGTATTAATTCACTTGATATATGTTTTGGCACTCAACTTGCGGATTTCCAAGGTGACATTGGGGTAATCTATGTATAGGGGTCGATGCACTTTCTAGTCTTTGTTTCTCCGATAGAAATCTTGGGGCACTCTTTGAAGTTCTTTGTGTTGGATTGAGTATTATGAATATGAATTTGTTTTGGTGTTATTTTAGTACGAACTTTTGATAGATCGATCGAAAAGAATAACTTGTGTTATTTTAGTACGAACTCCTGGTAGATTGATCGGAAAGAATAACTTGTGTTATTTTAGTACGAACTCTTGGATAGATCGATCGAAAAGAATAGCTACAAACAATTCCTTCTTATGTTCTCTACTAGATAGGAACTTTTGAGTGATTCTTCATCGCACTTTGAGGGATGGTTATATGATCCAATTATATTAGTATCATTGAGAGATTGCACTAGCGAAAGTACTGACCCCATGCCTCATTTTCAAGCATTGCAATACCATTTGTGCTCACTTTTGTTACTTGCTACCTTGTTGTTTTTTATTGTTACTATTACAAAAACCAATATCTACTATCATTACTACACTTGTATCAGCATCTCTTCGCCGAACTAGTGCACCTATACAAGTTCCCATTGTATTTGGTGTGTTGGGGACACAAGAGACTTTTTATTATTTGGTTGCAGGGTTGTTTGAGAGAGACCATCTTCATCCTATACCTCCCATTGATTGATAAACCTTAGGTCATCCACTTGAGGGAAATTTGCTACTGTCCTACAAAACTCTGCGCTTGGAGGGCCCAACACGAGTCTACAAGAACAAGTTGTGTAGTAGACACCAAGCTCTTTTCTGGCGCCGTTGCCGGGGAGGTGAGTGCTTGGAGGTATATCTTTAGATCTTGCAATCGAATCTTTTAGTTTCTTGTTTTATCACTAGTTTGGTTTTGTAAAAGAAAACACTAGTACGCGTCGGTGCTATACAAACAGTTTTAAACCCCTTTCCACGACGACATTTGGAACCGTCGCCTAGTGAGTGTGGGTGATAGGGGGGTTCTTCCCACACGACCCAAAAAATCATTGGGGATAGGCCCTCCTGGGACACCAAATGAACTCATGTGCGATCGAGTGAGGCATCGAAACCCAATCATTTCCGTAGGTATGTACATGCCACACGGTGAATCCCAGAAAAACATTTCCGTAGGTATGTATATCACACACAGTCAATCCAAGGAACACATTTCTGTTCTTATGTACGTCCCACACAATCAATCCAGGGAAAACGTTTCCGTTCGTATGTATATCGCACACAGGCAATCCAAGGAATACGTTTCTGTTCTTATGTACAACCCACACAGTCAATCGAGGGAAAACGTTTTCGTTCGTATGTACATCTCACATAGTTTTTATGTGTAGGCTCGTGTGTGAAAGGTGTAACTATCACACACGCTCTGCCTTGGTTCACTGTTTGCTTTTATCAACTACATCACACACGATTTGATGAAGAAAACTATGTGCCATTGGGCTATCCATTAGAGGCGCTTTTACTGCTAGAACCGTTTGCAAAGATCCATGACACATTTAGCAGGTTTATTAGTTTACAGTTAATAATTCTAGTATTACGCAAATTCACATTTCATATCGAACAACTGTTTGCCAATTATATATATATATATATATATATATATATATATATATATATATATATATATATATATATATATATATATATATTATAACATCACAGTATGATAGCTACATGAAAACAGCACAGTACAACATATAGCTAGTTCAACTTCATAAGAACAATATTAGAACAATATATTCATTTCCCTAATCGAGATCATCCAGACTCGTCTTATCCACCTATGCTTTCAGTTCAGTAAGAACTTGTTTTGCACGGACCAACTGGGAAAGTGCCTCCTCCTTCGCCAACACCATCTTAGCAAAGTTTGATTTTAAAAATCTGAGCTCATTTTCCACCTTCCACTTTTTATCCCGCATCTTCAAATATTCTTCAGCGTTGACAACAGTTTCTCTAAGCCTACGTCTTTCCTCTTCCTCGTACATGCTCCAGAGCTTCGCTAGGCACATCTTCAAAGACTGTGGCCACTCTTGATCAACCCACTCCAAGTAAGAACACTTCCGTTCATCCCATAATATTTAAAACAAGATCAGTAACAATTGTAGGGGAATGGGTTTATAGCAACATAGAAAATCACTAATGCTTATTTGGAAAAACTAGAGAAACATGTTAATTATGACATATCTTCTCAAAAATATCAATGTGCAAATGAATTAATTGGTACTGAGGCAACAACCAAATTCTGAAACATCAGAAGCTATAATTAACTACAACAACACTACAAGTTCTTACTCATGTACAATAAATAACAAATTGAACATTTTATGAGGAAGGTAAATATAACTGCAACAACATAGCGACAGTGTTTGGATGACAACAAATTGATACTAACAGGCGTGTACATGCACAAATTTTGTAACATAGAACTAATAGCTCTAAGGTCGTCCACTATGTATGCCAAAAGTGGTGTAAAGACAACTGCTGCTACATCTCGCACCGGTGCCCTGCACTGGCGAGCCGATGCAACGGAAAAAATCAGGGACCCGGACTCCGGAGCACGTAGTTACTCCGATGCCCAGTTCCTTCGTGCCATAAAGATTTAGTATTTTACTGCCTGGCTGCTCGGATGTGTGGACCAAAGTTGGCTGCACAAACTGCTGAAGTGGTGCCAAATAATTTTCTAATGGCACCGCTAATGAGATGGAAACCATTTAAGATACTAGGTACAAACTATGACACTGTCTTAGGATGCTTTTGGTTGAAGGTGTGGTATGAATGGGTTGGGACCGTGACAGTGTATGAATCACATCTAACAAATGATTGGTAACAATGAAAGAGGGTCTAACCTTCTCTGCACATGCTAGAAACTTCCTCCCACTGTCCATAGATTCAAACGCAACTAGCTTCACGCATGGAGATTGATCGTGACAACGAGCAGATAGATCTTCAGCCACCCCGCTCCATTCGTTGCCACTGATAGTTCTCGGGAGCTACAAGAGGAAGAAATGACTCAAATAGACCATCGAGTAAAAATCTTTCACTCCAAGTCATAGCTCGAGAGAAAGAAGAGAGGCATACCCAGGTGGTGAAGGAGGCGTCGCCGGAGGAGGAACCGCTGGAGAGGAGCGAGGAAGCGGCTATAGCTTACTGATAACCCACAAGTGTAGGGGATCAGTTCTAGCCTCTTTCGAGAAGTAAGAGTGTCGAGGAGCTAAAGGTAGAACAAATATTCCCTCAAGTTCTATCGACCACCGATACAACTCTACGCACGCTTGACGTTCGCTTTACCTAGAACAACTATGAAACTAGAAGTACTTTGTAGGTGTAACGGGATAGGTTTGCAAGATAATAAAGAGCACACAAATATAAACTAGGGGCTGTTTAGGTAAATAAGCAATAGAGTTAGTATAGCGAATGTGGAAAAGTGGTGGTAGGAGTTTCGAAGTTGTCCCTAAGCAATTGAGTACGTTACTAGACCGATAGCAAGTTTTATGTGGGAGAGGCCACAACTAGCATGTCATCCCTGATTTGGAATTCTATGCACTTATGATTGGAACTATTAGCAAGCGTTCGCAACTACTAACATTCATTAAGGTAAAACCCAACCATAGCATTAAGATATATTGGTCCCCCTTCAATCCCGTATGCATCAATTTCTATGCTAGGTTGAAGCTTCTGTCACTCTTGCCCTCCAATACATAGTCCTATCAACATACAACTAAACCTATGGTGTGATCCATGCACACGCTCATATGATGGGCACCAAAGGACAACAACATAACCACAAGAAAATTAAACCAATCATAGCAATTCACCAATTACCGATAGGACAATGAAAATCTACTCAGACATCATAGGATGGCAACACATCATTGGATAATAATATGAAGCATAAAGCACCATGTTCAAGTAGAGGGTACAACGGGTTACGGGAGAGTGGACCGTTGTAGATAGATGGGGGAAGGTGATGAAGATGTTCGTGGAGATGACAGAGGTGTTGGTGTAGATCGCCGTCACACGATGATGGCTCCGGCGGCGTTTCGGCGCCACCGGGAGAGAGGGAGAGAGAGCCCCCCTCCTTATTCTTCTTCCTTGGCCTTCTCCCTAGATGGGAGAAGGGTTTCCCTCTGGTCCATGGCCTCTGAGATTGGATCTGTCTCTCTGTCTCTCTCTGTTTCTGCGTTCTCAGATTCTGGCCTTTCACAATTTCTTATATTCTCACAGATCCCTAACTCCGATTGGGCTAAATTTTTGACACGATTTTTATCCGAATATTAGCTTTCTTGCGGCGAAAGAAGGGCACCAACCGCCTTACGGAGTGGCCACGAGGGCCCAGGGCGCGCCCCTCACCCTCGTAGGCCACTCGGGCATCATCTCACATTGATTCCACTTCCCAAAATTCACATATATTCCAAAAAAAATCTCCGTCCGTTTTTATCCCGTTTGGACTCCGTTTGATATGGATATTATGTGAAACAAAAAACATGCAACAAACAGGAACTGGCACTGGATCAATATGTTAGTCCCAAAAATAGTATAAAAAGTTGCCAAAAGTATATGAAAGTTGTATAATATTGGCATGGAACAATAAAAAATTATAGATACGACGGAGACGTATCAGCATCCCCAAGCTTAACTCCTGCTCGTCCTCGAGTAGGTAAATGATAAAAAGGATAATTTTTGATGTGGAATGCTACCTAGCATAATCTTGATCATGTAATCTAATCATGGCATGAAAATTAAGACACAAGTGATTCAAAGCAATAGTCTATCATTTGACATAAAAGTTTTTAATACTCGGGCATCCCAACAAACAATCAAGTCTTTCAAAATATCAATGCTAAAGAACATTATCCCTACAAAATCATATAGTATTTTATGCTCCCTTTTCTTAACACAAGGTACCCCTCATGCCCATCCCGGTGTCAGCCAAGCAATTGTTTTCATACTTTACTTTCTCGAACCTTTTCAACTCTTCACGCAATATATGAGCGTGAGCCATGGACATGGCACTATGGGTGGAATAGAAGGTGGTAGTAGAAACAAGTAGGGAGAAAGTCTCACATCGACTAGGAAAATCAATGGACTATGGAGATGTCCATCAATTGATATCAATGCGAGTGAGTAGGGATTGCCATGTAACAGATGCACTAGAGCTATAAGTGTATGAAAGCTCAAAAGAAAACTAGTGGGTGTGCATCAACTTGCTTTCTCATGAAGACCTAGGGCATTGAGGAAGCCCATCGTTGGAATATACAAGCCAAGTTCTATAATGAAAAGTCCCACTAGTATATGAAAGTGACAACATAGGAGACTCTCTATCATGAAGAACATGGTGCTATGATGAATCACAAGTGTGAAAAAAAGATAGTAACATTGTCCCTTCTCTCTTTTTCTCTCATTTTTTTATTTTGGGCTCTTTGGCCTCTTTTTTAGTGGGCTTCTTTGGCCTCTTTTTTTATTTGGGCTTCATTGGCCTCTTTTTTTTTTATAATCTCACATGGGACAATGTTCAAATAATGATGTTCATCACACTTTTATTTACTTACAACTCAATATTACAACTCGATACTAGAACAAAGTATGACTCTATGAATGCCTCTGGCGGTGTACCGAGATGTGCAATGATCTAGCATAACAATGACAAAAAAAGGGACAAGCCATGAAAACATCATGCTAGCTATCTTACGATCATGCAAGGCAATATGACAATGATGGTGCGTGTCATAATAAATGGAACGGTGGAGTCACATGGCAATATATCTCGGAATGGCTATGGAAATGCCATAATAGGTAGGTATGGTGGCTGTTTTGAGGAAGGATATAAGGTGGTTTGATGCACCGGCGAAAGTTGCGCGATACTAGAGTGGCTAGCAAGGTGGAAGGGTGAGAGTGCATATAATCCATGGACTCAACATTAGTCATAAAGAACTCACATACTTATTGTGAAAAATATATTAGCCCTCAAAGAAAAATACTACGACGCATGCTCCTAGGGGGGAGGTTGGTAGGAGTTAACCATCGCGCGCCCCCGACCTTCACGCAAAGATAAACAATCAAAATACAATGCACGCCAATTTGGTTACATAGTTAGGAGACCATACATGCATGCTTCGGGAATAACAAACCTTAACACCAATATTTTTACTAAACCACAATCATTCACTAGTACCTCCCACATATTAGCATCTCTATATCGCAAAACTATTTCAAGGAATCAAACATATCATATTCAGCGATCTACAAGTTTTATGTAGGATTTTATGACTAACCATGTGAATGACCAATTCCTGTCAACCCTCTAAACAGATATAAGTGAAGGAAGAGAGTTTTAATTCTTTCTACAAAAGATATGCCCTCGCTCTAACAAATATAAGTGAAACAAAAGAGCATTCTACAAATGGCGGTTTTCTATGTGAGGAGAAACAGACAATCCAAAGTTCAAATGATATAAGTGAAGCACATGAAGCATTCTATAAAGCCATACTCAAAAGATATAAGTGAAGTGCAGAGAGCATTCTATAAATCAACCAAGGACTATCTCATACCAGCATGGTGCATTTATTAAAAGAAAAATAAAAGGCACACGACGCTCCAAGAGTTTACAAATATCATGTGAATGAAACGAATCCGAAAACATACCGATACTTGTTGAAGAAAGATGGGATGCCTTCCGGGGCATCCCCAAGCTTAGACGCTTGAGTCTCCTTGAATATTTACTTGGGGTGCCTTGGGCATCCCCAAGCTTGAGCTCTTGCCTCTCCTCCTTCTTCTCACATCGAGACCTCCTCGATCTTCCAACACTTCATCCACACAAAACTTAACTGAACTTTTAGTGGCGGGGTTAGTGCATATGATCAATGAAATCCCATCATGTACTGCTCTAACATTATTGTATAATTATAAAAAAAAACATTACCTACTGTATGCTATCACAATTCTATGGCCCCAAGTCAAGGAGGCTTCAACAAGAATTCAAACATATGCAAATAATGAAGCTATAACAACAATCTGTGAAAATAGGACAGTCTGTAGTAATCTGAACATTAACCATACTTCTGTAACTCTAAAAGTTATGGCAAAATTAGGACAAATCAACAATTTGTATAGCAATACTTTGAAAAAAGTTTCAGATCCTTTCGACGTTCCAGTAAAAAAAATGTAAAATCGCGCACTACAGCCAAAGTTTCTGTTTTTGCACCGCACAAACCAACAAGCAGTTTAATCATCCTAAAGGAAAATCTTGGCACATTATTTTTATAATACAATGGAATTGTACAAGGGGATAATTATTTTTGTTGAAAATTTTCTGTAATTCAAGATTTGCAAAGTTTCCATGGGCATGAACAAAGTTCAAGGAGCTCCCCCATTTCGACGGTGCTCGTCCTTCTTACTTTCACTTTTCTTTTTGAAAAAGTTTTAGGTTCCCCTCTTTATTTTTTTGTTTTTAAACTTTATAAAAGCACACAATAGAAATAAATGAATCTCTAAAACTTCCGGGTTGTCTCCCTGGCAGCGCTTTCTTTAAAGCCATTAAGCTAGGCATATGGTGCTCAAGTAATGGATCCACCCGGATCCCAAGGTATATCAAAGCCAATTTTAATTAACAATGATTTGGCATTTAGTAGTGATCACAAAGTGATATGTGTCATGCAAAAATGAAGTCTAACTCTCCTCCTATGCATAGGCATGTCATACAAGAACAATTCATGCACATCAAGTAAAGGCCAATGCATAGTATAAGCAGTTTCTTGCAATTTTATCGTGTTGGAAACATAGAGAGGCGGAGATGTAGTTCCTCTCTCATAATAGTTGCAAGTAGGAGCAGCAAGCACATGCATATTATACTCATCAAAATCATCATGTGTAATGGAAAAAGGCAACCCATCAATATAATCCTTAATAAGTTCAAACTTCTCCAATATAGTGTAGTTTGGAGAATTCAAAAAGATAATAGGACTATCATGTGTGGGTGCAATAGCAACTATCTCATGTTTAACATAAGGAACTATAGCAAGTTCATCTCCATAAGCATAATTCACATTGGCATCTTGGCCACAAGCCTAGTAAGCATCATCAAAAAGGGATATTTCAAAAGAATCAACGGGATCATAACAATCATCATAGCATTCATCCTTCGGTAAGCACGAAGGGAAATTAAACAATGTATGGGATAAAGAGTTACTCTCATTAGAAGGTGGGAACGGGTGATCAATCCACTCTTCCTCCTTTTGTTCTTCGCTCTCCTCCTCATCTTTTTCATCCAATGAGGTCACAATGTCATCAATTTTTTCTTCCATAGATTCCTGCAAA
Organism: Secale cereale; assembly: GCA_902687465.1. Classification (NCBI taxonomy): domain Eukaryota; kingdom Viridiplantae; phylum Streptophyta; class Magnoliopsida; order Poales; family Poaceae; genus Secale; species Secale cereale. The sequence goes on along the minus strand of LR738710.1, from coordinate 533,925,158 downwards.
ATATTAGTATCTTCTTGGACAACGGAGACCTTCTCAATAAAAGCATCTGGCATTGTATTCATAATTCTCATAGAAATATTTCAATATAGCAAAAAATTTAGGCCTATAAACATCATCATCAAAAGCTTCATACCTTTTAAACAAAGATTCAATTTCATAAGCACCCATAAAAGAAAAAAATTATTCTATTTGTTCAACATCATAGTAATCATATATACCATTAGCATAAGATGCTAAGGTTTCATTATCATTAAATTTGCATGAAAAGGGAAGGTGTGGAGCCTTCATCCTAGAGCAACAAGTATAATCATATCTCAAGCATAGTTGCCGAGCATACCAATGCAACATATAAATTTGATCCCATAATAGTTTCCCTTTTTGTGTCAAGCGATAATCCCTAAAGTATTCACATTGATCCAAGGTTACTCCCATTATGTAGTTGAATGGGGTTTTCTCAGGATTATCAAAGTAGTACATAATATCTTTCACATAATGAGCATCGAGAGTTTGAGGAGGTTCCCCATCTCCATGAGTAGCAAGTACACCTATTTTTTTTGGTATTTCGTGTTCCATATCCATAATTAAAGATGGATAATAACTTAGAACAACAAATAAAATCTACTTAGTGATAAAGCAAACAAGCACACACGAGAATACTCACCCCACGCTATTCCTCCTCGGCAACGACGCCAGAAAAATGTCTTGATAACCCACAAGTGTAGGGGATCAGTTGTAGCCTCTTTTGATAAGAAAGAGTGTCGAACCCAACGAGGAGCTAAAGGTAGAACAAATATTCCCTCAAGTTCTATCGACCACCGATACAACTCTACGCACGCTTGACATTTGCTTTACCTAGAACAAGTATGAAACTAGAAGTACTTTGTAGGTGTAACAGGATAGGTTTGCAAGATAATAAAGAGCACACAAATATAAACTAGGGGATATGTAGGTAAATAAGCAATAAAGTTAGTATATCGAGTGTGGAAAAGTGGTGGTAGGAGTTGCGAAGTTGTCCCTAAGCAATTGACTACGTTACTAGAACGATAGAAAGTTTAATGTGGGAGAGGGCACAGCTAGCATGTCATCACTGACTTGGAATTCTATGCACTTATGATTGGAACTTTTAGCAAGCATCCGCAACTACTAACATTCATTAAGGTAAAACCCAACCATAGAATTAAGATATATTGCCCCCCCTTCAATCCCGTATGCATCAATTTCTATGCTAGGTTGAAGCTTTTGTCACTCTTGACCTCCAATACATAGTCCTATCAACATACAACTAACCCTATGGTGTGATCCACGCGCACGCTCATATGATGGGCACCAAAGGACAGCAACATAACCACAAGCAAATTAAACCAATCATAGCAATTCACCAATTACCGATAGGACAACGAAAATCTACTTAGACATCATAGGATGGCAACACATCATTGGATAATAATATGAAGCATAAAGCACCATGTTCAAGTAGAGGGTACATCGGGTTGCGGGAGAGTGGACCGCTGTAGATAGATGGGGGAAGGTGATGAAGATGTTGGTGGAGATGACAGAGGTGTTGGTGTAGATCGCCGTCACACGATGATGGCCCTAACGACGTTCCGGCGCCACCGAGAGAGAGGGGGAGAGAGCCCCCCCTCCTTCTTCTTCCTTGACCTTCTCCCTAGATGGGAGAAGGGTTTCCCCTCTGGTCCATGGCCTCCATGGCGGCGGAGGGGCGAGGGCCCCTCCGAGATAGGATCTGTCTCTTTGTCTCTCTCTGTTTCTGCGTTCTCAGATTCTGGCTTTTCATCGTTTCTTATATTCCCGGAGATCCGTAACTCCGATTGGGCTGACTTTTGGACACGATTTTTATCCGGATATTAGCTTTCTTGCAGCGAAAGAAGGGCACCAACCGCCTTACGGAGTGGCCATGAGGGCCCAGGGCACGCCTGACCCCCTGGGGCGGGCCCCTCACCCTCGTGGGCCACTCGGGCATCGTCTCATGTTGATTCCACTTCCCAAAATTCACATATATTCCAAAAAAATCTCCGTCCGTTTTTATCCTGTATGGACTCTGTTTGATATGGATATTATGTGAAACAAAAAACATGCAACAAACAGGAACTCGCACTGGGCACTGGATCAATATGTTAGTCCCATAAATAGTATAAAAAGTTGCCAAAAGTGTATGAAAGTTGTATAATATTGGCATGGAACAATCAAAAATTATAGATACGACGGAGACGTATCACTTATGAATAAAGGAAGGAAGGAGGAAACAGGGGAAATGTGACATGTGGTCGGGAGAAAAGGGGCACGGAAGGGGGGAGGGGGTGGGGGTAGATACTTTGGCGGTAGGCCAAAATTTTGGAAATGTGGAGGGAAACTTTGCGCGCGGTGCCGTCAGACCATTCACTTTGAACGATTGTGTGCATCGCAAACGATGAGTTTGATAATTCAAATTTTGGTGGAAATTTCTCCGGGTACGTCATTGCATAATTTTCAGAATGCACCATTCAGAGCCACATCATCAATTTTTAACCCTTTCTGACTTCATTTGGTATTTTTCATGCATTTACTGATTTTTTAAAGCTAAAGGACCCTGAAATTGGAAAGCACTACAAATGAACTCCGAAAAGGTTGAAAGTTGGCATGGTATCATCATTTCACCCACATATCATATGCTAAAAATTTGAGACGGTTACGGCAAAAACTGGACACACTTCGTGTACAAAATGGACAATCTCTTTCGAAGTATCAAGTGTTTCGGACGAAAATTCATCTGTTACAAATGGATTTCATTTATTTGAACTTATTTGAACTCCAGACTTTTTGTGTGTTCAAAATGCACCATTCAAAGACACATCATGAATTTTCAACCCTTTCTGACTTCATTTGGTATTTTTCATGCATTTACTGTTTTTTAGCTAAATGACCCTGAAATTGGAAAGCACTACAAATGAACTCTAAAAAGGTTGAAAGTTGGCATGGTATCATCATTTCACCCACATAGAATATGCTAAAAATTTGAGAGGGTTACGATAAATACTGAACGCACTTCGTGTACAAAATGGACAATCTCTTTCGAAGTATCAGGGTTTCGGACGAAAACACATCTATTACAAAGGGATTTCATTTATTTGAACTTATTTGAACTCCAGACTTTTTGTGTGTTCAAAATGCACCATTCATAGCCACATCATTAATTTTCAACCCTTTCTGACTTCATTTGGTATTTTCATGCATTTACTGATTTTTTAAAGCTAAATGACCCTGAAATTGGAAAGCACTACAAATGAACTCTCAAAAGGTTGAAAGGTGGCATGGTATCATCATTTCACCCACATAGCATATGCTAAAAAGTTGAGAGGGTTACGGCAAAAACTGGATGCACTTCATGTACAAAATGGATAATCTCTTTCGAAGTATCAGGGTTTGGGACGAAAACTCATGTGTTACAAATGGATTTCATTTATTTGAACTCCAAACTTTTTGTGTGTTCAAAATGTACCATTCAGAGCCACATCATCAATTTTCAACCCGTTCTAACTTCATTTGGTATTTTTCATGCATTTACATATTTTTAAAAGCTAAATGACCCTAAAATTGGAAAGCA
>LR738710.1:533889005-533921111 GCA_902687465.1 Secale cereale | reverse complement strand
TCTGACTTCATTTGGTATTTTCATGCATTTACTGATTTTTTAAGCTAAATGACCCTGAAATTGGAAATCACTACAAAATGAAATCTGAAAAGGTTGAAAGTTGGCATGGTATCATCATTTCACCCACATAGCATATGCTAAAAATTTGAGGGGGTTACGGTAAAAACTGGACGCACTTCGTGTACAAAATGGACAATCTCTTTCGAAGTATGAGGGTTTCGGACGAAAACTCATCTGTTACAAATGGATTTCATTTATTTGAATTCCAGACTTTTTGTGTGTTCAAAATGCACCATTCAGAGCCACATCATCAATTTTCAACCCGTTCTGACTTCATTTGGTATTTTCCATGCATTTACTTATTTTTTAAGCAAAATGACCCTAAAATTGGAAAGCACTACAAAATGAACTCTGAAAAGGTTGAAAGTTGACATGGTATCATCATTTCACCCACATAGCATATGCTAAAAAGTTGAGAGGGTTACTGCAAAAACTAGATGCACTTCGTGTACAAAATGGACAATCTCGTTCGAAGTATCAGGGTTTCGGACCAAAACTCATCTGTTACAAATGGATTTCATTTATTTGAACTTATTTGAACTCCAGACTTTTTGTGTGTTCAAAATGCACCATTCAAAGCCACATCATCAATTTTCAACCCTTTCTGACTTTGTTTGACCTTATAAAGACATTTAAGTGATTTTCTAGCCATTTAATGATCGTAATTCAAATTTGAACTACATATAAATGCAACGCCTAACCATAATAGTTTGAAAAAATATATTTTTGTGTACTTGTGTGCTAGTTAAAAAATCTCCAGACCATGTAAATATCTGGTGTTCAAAAAAGGAAATGTAAAGATCTGGCAAGACAACCGGCCCCCACACGATTGGCACTCTATTTCGCACCTCGAGGTTTGGAAGGTGAATGGCAGGGGTTATTAATCAGACACAATTATGTATTGGAAACTGTCAGCTATTATGTTCACACACGTATTCTAATGCGGCAATCTTGTGTAATTCAAACTACAGTCATCGTAATTTCAGCGATAGGCGTGTGTACTGTTCCCGTCGATCTTGATTCCGGCCGCCAATAAATACTACCTTGCTCACGTTGTCCGCCTGCATTCTCATCTACATCCTCCCCTCGCTCACCTCTCTCTCTCTCTCTCTCTCTCTCTCTCTCAAAGCTCTGCCATGGCGCCACCGATTTGCCCACTCGCCGACTGATGACCCACAACAGTAAGGGATCTATTGCAGCGTTTTCGATAAGTAAGAGTGTCGAACCGAACAAGGAGCAGAAGGTATTGATAAGCGATTCTGAGCAAGAAATTACTGCAAGCACTGAAAGATAACTTTTTAGGGGTTTTCTTGATATAAGCAACAGGAAAGTTAAAGCAAGCAAAGTAAAAGGTACTGAGAGTAATAAGTGGCCCAATCCTTTCTGAGCAAAGGAGAGGCCTAGCAACTGAACTTATAAAGGCTAAAGCGTTCCTGAGGACACACGGGAGAGGTAGTCATGTGCTTTCGCCATATTCCGTATCGATACTATGTTATGTGTTGATAAGTGTTGAGTGGGTGGATCTATGCTAGTACACTCTCTAGACTAAGATGAGTGCACTCTTATGATTAAACACCTTGCAAGCATCCGCAAATACAAGATAGAATTTAAGGCAAAAGCCTAACCATAGCAATACGATCGATGATCCATTGTTCCCTTGTGCAAAAGCGTGCGAACTGGGGTTCATGTTTCTGTCACTCCAGCAACCCACCGTAAGCATTCTTTGTACACAATGTATTCCCCTAGGTCCTTAATAAGGCGAAGTGTTGAGTGTTCGACTCACACAACACCACTAGTAGAATGACAACACAACTTAAATATCAAACAACACATATTACTTCAACATCATATGACTACTAACAACAAGACTTTCCCCATGTCCTCAAGAACTAAGGTAACTACTCACAACACATAAAAGAGATCATGATCAGTGGAGATAAATGGGTGATAAACAATCTGGACATAATAATATTTCTCCAACAAAACTCAATAGCATTCACCACAAAGTAGTAATCAACACCGATGGAGTAGAGAGGATAGGTAGTACGAGTTACAACACAAGTTGCAATTATGAGATGAGATTTGGATGAAGATGGAGATGGTGCTGGTGTTGGGGATGATGTTGATGATGATCTCGATGATGCCCGCGACGATGGTGATGACGATGGCGATGATCTCCCCTTCCGGGAGGTGATCTCCCCGGCGAAATCTGCCCGCCGGAGATGGCTTTTTCTTCTCTGTAGGTTTCCGCCACGGAGCGGCGGCGGAACTCCGTAAAAACTCTCGTTTTTAGTTTTTTTGGATAACGGAGAGTATATAGGCAAAAGGGGGCAGCCGGAGGTGGGCCAGGGGCTCCAGGCGCCCCCCGGCGCGGCCAGGGGGGGCGCCCCCAGGGCGCCTGGACACCCTGTGGCCCCCCTCTAGTTGCCCTTTCGCGTGCCTTCGTGATCCGTCTGGAAAATATCTCCCGTCAATTTTCAGGTAATTTGGAGGTATTCTTCTTCAGCAACTCAGCGTCCACTTTTTACTGCTGAATCCCGCGTCTGCTGCTTCGGCATCGGAAAGTTGCAAACTGTGTAAAATAGGCCAAAACAACATAAGAACATCATCGTAACGTGAAATATATCAATGAATAAGGATAAATTACGATATAAAATAGTGATGCATTTTGGACGTATCAACACCCCCAAGCTTAGACCTCGCTTGTCCCCAAGCGAATACTGAGCTCGGTAAACCTGTCCACAAGTTTAGAGAGTGAAGTGTCGATAAATAGAATACGGACAAGAAGCATCACAGCTTCTTTACCAACTCAAATATCCTCAACAGCAATCTTCAACTCATAAGGCCCTTATAAAAGAGTGATAACACTTATATTCGAAAGTAGGGCTAAGGAAACTCATCAAATCATGGCAAACATGTCCTTTGGTCAAAGAACAACAAATAGATTTAACTTTTGCTCTTCCTCTTATGTTTTGATGAGATTAATTGAAGCTTTTGAAAGAACATGTTATAAGGCAAGAAGTGAAAGTGTTAACACAAAGGAAGATATTTGCCTTAGCTGGGCTTGACAAACAACTTACTTATCAAATGATAATGTCAACAAGGATATGATATGACAAATCTTAATGCAACTTTATATGAATGAATCCTTGTCAACATCAAATGTCTGCTCTCTTTAAGAATAGAAGGAAGTAGGAATAACTGACTCAATCTAAAATTAAAAGATAGGCCCTGCTCTAGGGCAGTAGGGAAAACTCATGTGCTATCCTTAAATCAAACATAATGAAAACAAGTTTTGAGAGGTGCATGATTTGTCAACGAATGCTAATAGATAACTCAATTACTTCTTGAGCTGGACAAGTTTCGAGGAACGGCTCCCGCACGAGGACGATCACATCCTCTTAATCTCCTTTGTTTATCACTGCCAAAGTTTTCTGATTTCTCATGAACAAAGCGTGAAGGAGGGTTTGTTTGTTGTATATTTTTAATGAGCCGGGCGCACTCTATGCCAGTTCCTTCTCGTATTATGGGTTTGCACATCAGACATGCAATCCCGGGGTGAAGCTTGTCCAACTCAAAAAGACCATGACTTAACTATTACTTCCTCATGAGCTAAAGCAGAGGCACACAATAAAAGATTTTGAACATTTAAGGATAACACATAAATTCTGTACTTTAGGAGGTGGTAGTGGAATACCACGAATAGGAAGGTATGGTGGACTCATATGGAAGGTATTGGCTTTAAGGGTATGGATGCACAAGCAGAATTCCGCTTGGTACAGAGTTAGGCCAGCAAAGGTTTTGAGAGAGCAGACAATTGATGATTACTAAGATGCAAAACAATATAAAGCATAAACATTGAAATAAGCATAACACATCAAGTTGTCTTCCTTGTCAGCATAACACTTCAAGCATAATAACATAAAGGTTTTGGCTATGTCGATACTTTAAGAAAATCATGCTTGTTGTTATGACCAAAGCTATGTTTGCCATGATTAAATAAAGTTTTCACAGCCATACCTGATATAAGGTCAATACTCCCCATAAGAATCATCATGTAAGATCGATTGCGTGAAGAGAATACCGAGTGCAGCAAAGGAACCAATAGACTTCTCATTAATATTCCATCATAGACGACTCCACACTCACGGATACAATCTCTCCACCGAAGGAGTGATAGACCTCAACGCACAAAACTATTTCATATAGCAACCTCCCTAAACATGATATGACTCTACTTGACTCTAAAAGACAAAAGATAAAGATAAAGATACCGGGCACTCCCCCAAGCTTGGAACAAGCCAAGGGAATGCCGTTACCCAAGGAGATTTCACTCCTCATTCTTGTTGGCGTTGATCACGTAGTCCTCGGCGAAACGCTTCCATGGAAGGGGTTCTCCAGTCTCATATGAGAAGTTTGTCTCCCGAATCCTGCATGCAGCACCCATACCCATGCGCATAAACCTTAGTTCATACTCATAGTTCTGGTTATGTAGATCATAAATTTTCCCTTGGAGCTCTTCAATTCTTTCTTCAGACGCGGTGATGCTTTTCCACATCTCCTTCATCTCCTTCAGGAAGTAGGTCTTCAGCTCGTTGATGATGTCAAAGTTAGCTTCGACACCACGCTCGATCATCTTCTTGTACTTGAAGACTTCTTGCTCCACTTCTTCCACCCTGGCCTGGATGCTCCCCTCCTTGATAGGTCCTTCAGATCTTCTTGATGAAGGACACCGTCCTCCATCCGAACAACCTGAGGGTGCTTCTTCACCTCAGCGAGGTAAGGGTTGATGACGTTGACGACGAACTTGTCCTTGGGGGAACTTGGAGAAGCCATGGCACCTAGATTCAGCTGAAAGATTCCCTGGCAGAAACAGATCGAAAAGAAAACACACGAGATCGCAAGATACATTGCCGGAACAATCCGGGCGGATATATAGCAAAAATTTGTGCACAGAAAGGAAGGTAACAGGCTAAAGCGGGGCCGGAGACGGACTTCCGGGTGTCCAGGCGGCCTCCCGGTGCGACCAGGAGGTAGGGCGCGCCAGGGGGGCGCCTGGACCCCCTGGAGCTCGTCTCCGGCTCCACTTAGGCTCAGATTTTTACTAATTTTGCAAAAACTCATAATACAGAACTTTTATGGCGGTTCGCGATGTTTCCTTACCGTAATACATACCTTTTCTTTATTCTGCTTCTGCTGGCGTCTGAAACAAGGCTGCCACATGTTCTTCGTGAGTTGTTGTGTATATTATATTCACATCAACATTGACAGGGTCTCCTGCTATGTAATGTTTAAGTCTTTGCCCATTCACAACTTGAGGTTTGGTGCCTTCAAAATTGTTAATCTTAATTGCACCAGACCGATAGACTTCTTCAATATGAAATGGCCCTTCCCACCTGGAAAGTAGTTTGCCTGGAGAAAACCTGAAACGGGATCTAAACAACAAAACTTTATCACCAACATTAAATTCACGTTTCAGAATCTTCCTATCATGCCACTTCTTTACCTTTTCCTTGAACATTTTAGCGCTCTCGTAAGCTTCACTTCTCCATTCATCTAGAGAAGTCAAGTTCATGAGACGCTTCTCACCAGCCAATTTTGGGTCAGCATTAAGCTCTCTAACAGCCCAGAAAGCTTTGTGCTCTAACTCTAATGGCAAATGGCAAGCCTTGCCATACACCATCTTATAGGGGGACATGCCCATGGGGTTTTTGTAAGCAGTTCTATACGCCCACAAAGCATCTCCTAACTTGTTTGACCAATCCTTTCTATTCTTGTTTACTGTCTTCTGTAAGATCAACTTAATCTCTCTATTGGTGAGCTCAACTTGCCCACTAGTTTGAGGATGATATGGTGGAGCAATTCTATGATTGACATCGTATTTGGCTAAAGCTTTTCTAAAAGCTCCGTGCGTGAAGTGTGATCCTCCATCAGTCATGAGATACCTAGGTACACCAAACCTAGGAAAAATTACATCCTTGAGCATTTTCAAAGATGTCTTGTGATCAGCACTTTCAGTGGGGATTGCTTCAACCCACTTGGTCACATAATCAACAGCTACTAAAATGTGCGTGTACTTGTGCGAAGAAGGAAAAGGACCCATAAAGTCAAAACCCCAGCAATCAAAAGGTTCAATCACTAGTGAGTAATTCATAGGCATCTCATTCCTTCTACTAATGTTACCAACTCTCTGACATTTATCACAGGCTAAAACATAATTTCTAGCATCCTTAAAGAGAGTAGGCCAATAAAAACCTGATTGAAGAACCTTATGTGCAGTCCTCTCACCGGCATGATGTCCTCCATAGGGACTATCATGACACTGTCTGAGAATGTCCTTCTGCTCACGTTTCGGTATGCATCTTCTCACGATCCCGTCGGGGCCTTCTTTGAAAAGATGTGGGTCATCCCAAAAGTAGTGCCTCAAATCATGAAAGAACTTCTTCCTTTGCTGAAATGTTAAACCTGGAGGCAAATACTTCGCAACAATAAAATTAGCATAATCTGCAAACCAAGGATCGGAAGGAGATTGTACTTTTACAACTGCAAGTTGTTTGTCTGGAAAACTGTCGTTGACTGGGATGGGATCATGCGGTATATCTTCCATCCTTGAAAGATTGTCCGCCACCGGATTGTCTTCCCCTTTCCTATCAACAATCTGCAAATCAAATTCTTGAAGAAGGAGTACCCATCTGATAAGCCTTGGCTTGGCATCCTTCTTTGTCATAAGGTACTTAATGGCAGCATGATCAGTATGAATAATAATTTTGGAATCAACAATATACTGCCTAAACTTACCACAAGCAAATACTACAGCTAAGAATTCCTTCTCAGTAGTAGCATAATTCCTTTGAGCACTATCAAGGGTTTTGCTAGCATAATGTATAACATTCAATTTCTTATCAACTCTTTGTCCTAAAACAGCTCCAACAGCAAAATCACTAGCATCACACTTAATCTCAAAAGGTAAATTCCAGTCAGGTGGTTGTACTATAGGAGCGGTTATTAAAGATTTCTTAAGGACTTCAAAAGCTTCCTTACAATCCTCATCAAATACAAAAGGAACGTCCTTATGGAGAAGATTAGTGAGGGGCCTCGAGGTCTTAGAAAAGTCTTTAATAAATCTTCTATAGAAACCAGCATGACCAAGAAAACTGCGAATACCTTTGATGTCCCTTGGATAGGGCATCCTCTCCATAGCTTCGATCTTGGCCTTGTCCACTTCAATTCCCTTTTCGGAAATCTTGTGACCAAGAACAATTCCTTCGTTAACCATGAAATGGCACTTCTCCCAGTTGAGTACCAAATTTGTCTCCTCGCATCTCTACAAAACTTTGTTAAGGTTGTGGAGATAATGGTCAAAGGAGGTTCCATAGACGGAGAAATCATCCATGAAGACTTCCATAATATCCCCACAGAAACCATGAAAGATAGCAGACATACACCTTTGAAAAGTAGCAGGGGCATTACATAAACCAAAAGGCATACGCCTGTAAGCATAAGTACCGAAGGGACAAGTAAAGGTGGTCTTCTCTTGATCAGCAGTGTTAACATGAATTTGAGAGAAGCCAGAATAACCATCGAGATAACAAAAGTGGGTATTTTTGGATAACCTTTCAAGCATTTGGTCGATGAACGACAACGGGTAGTGATCCTACCTGGTTGCCTTGTTCAGCTTCCTGTAATCAATACACATTCTATATCCAATAATAATTCTCTGAGGTATTAGTTCATTCTTATCATTAGGAACCACAGTTGTACCTCCTTTCTTAGGAACACAATGTACCGTGCTTACCCACTTACTATCAGCTATAGGGTAGATAATACCTGCGGCTAGAAGCTTGAGAATCTCGGTTCTTACAACATCCATCATCTTCGGGTTCAACCGTCGTTGATGATCAACAACTGGTTTAGCATCAGGCTCAAGGTTGGTAGTATGTTGACAAATAGATGGACTAATCCCTTTAAGGTCATCAAGGGTATAGCCAATTGCGCCTCGGTGTTTACGAAGTACTTCCAGTAGTCGCTCTTCTTCATATCCTGAAAGGTTAGAGTTGATAATAACAGGATATACTTTCTTTTCATCTAAATAAGCATACTTGAGCATATCGGGAAGAGGTTTAAGATCGAACACCGGGTCTTATTTTGGTTTTGATAAAATTCCCAAAGGTTCAACCGGAAGGTTGTGCTTCAGGATAGCAGGTTGCCTCAAGAATATTTCATCTAGTTCATTTCTTTCCTGCATATGCAAATCATTCTCGTGGTCCTCCATATATTGCTGCAAAGGATCATTAGGGGGAATATCAATAGAGGCAATACTTTCAATAATTTTATCATCACTAGGTAAATTAGTACCACGAGGCTGCTTAGAGAACTTAGAAAAAATAAATTCATATGGCTCACCATTGAATTCAACAGAAACTTTACCTTTCTTGCAATCTATTAGAGCTCCACAAGTTCTAAGAAAAGGTCTACCAAAAATAATAGGACATAAATTGTCCCTCTCTGAACCAAGTACTAGAAAGTCGGTAGGGTATTTTACCTTTCCACATAGGACTTCAACGTCCCTCACAATTCCGATAGGAGAGATAGTTGTTCTGTTTGCAAGATGAATGGTAACATCAACTTCTTCAAGTTCACAAGGGGAAATCTCACCGATGATCTCTTCATAAAGTGAATAGGGGATAGCACTTGCACTCGATCCCAAATCGCATAGCCCATAATAATTGTGATCTCCTATTTTAACAGATACCACTAGAGTACCTGAAATTGGGCCTTTATTCTTGGCTGTGACAAGGTTAGTGGAAACAGCACAAAAATTCACATTGGAATCCAAAACATCATTAGTAACAAGGTCTTTAATCAATGCAACTTGAGGATCGACCTTGATCTGGTCCTCAGGATCATCAACTCTTCTCTCACTTTTATTTATTATGCCTGTCACAAGAGAGTGATCCCTTATCCTTGCGGGAAAAGGAGGCTGTTCATATATAACTGCAGGCAAAATAGGGTCAGCAACATGAATATCAACAGGTAGCTCTTTAAAAGGTTCATGATGCTGGTCTCTCTTCTTTTTAAAAGAATCGACGTGAGAGGCAAAATGCTTACAGAAATTAATCATTAGATGGGAATCAAGACCAATCTTAGAGCAAAAAGTATTGAAGTAATCATTTTTCACATAGCTCTCAGTATAATCATGTTCATAATTTATAGCGGGTTCAATACCTTTATCGATTTCCCAATCTTCGGTATTCCTCTGGATCCTTTCAATGAGATCCCACCTTTCTTCAACACTCTTCGTCTGAAATACCCCACTAGAGGAGGCATCCAACATCTCCTTATCCTGACAAGAAAGCCTGGCATAAAAATTTGTAAGTATAATTTCCTTGGGAAGCTTATGAATAGGGCATTTGAGCATTACAGACTTCAATCTCCCCCAAGCTTGAGCAATGCTTTCTCCGTCACGAGACCTAAAGTTATAGATATAGTTCCTGTCTCGATGAATTTCATGAAGAGGATAAAACTTAGTATAAAAGAGAGACATAAGCTCTTGCCAGTCAAGCAAGTGGGAGTTATCGAGAAGCCTATACCAATCTGAAGCTTTATCTATAAGTGATACGGCAAACAATTTCCTCATGACAAACTCCCTCGATACACCTGCAAGCTTAAATAATGAACATAGTTGTGACAGATATAGCAAGTGTTCACCGGGATGTCTGTCTCCTGCATAACGATTAGCCAAAACATAATCGATAATACCAGCTGGTATTTTATAGGGCACAATTTCAGTAGGGGGAGGAGCAACCACCACAGGTGTGGGGCGTCTTCCCGCAAGCAACGATCCAATAACAAGGTTGTCCATAAGGACAAAGAGCAGCAATAGCAAAAATAAAAACAGAATTATAAAAACTTCCTTACCAGTTTCACTTTACCAATAGCGCTACGCTCCCCGGCAACGGCGCCAGAAAACGGTACTTGATGACCCACAACCGTAAGGGATCTATTGCAGCGTTTTCGATAAGTAAGAGTGTCGAACCCAACGAGGATCAGAAGGTATTGATAAGCGATTCTGAGCAAGAAATTACTGCAAGCACTGAAAGATAACTTTTTAGGGGTTTTCTTGATATAAGCAACAGGAAAGTAAAAGCAAGCAAAGTAAAAGGTACTGAGAGTAACAAGTGGCCCAATCCTTTCTGAGCAAAGGAGAGGCCTAGCAACTGAACTTATAAAGGCTAAAGCGTTCCTGAGGACACACGGGAGAGGTAGTCATGTGCTTTCGCCATATTCCGTATCGATACTATGCTATGTGTTGATAAGTGTTGAGTGGGTGGATCTATGCTAGTACACTCTCTAGACTAAGATGAGTGCACTCTTATGATTAAATACCTTGCAAGCATCCGCAAATACAAGATAGAATTGAAGGCAAAAGCCTAACCATAGCAATACGATCGATGATCCATTGTTCCCTTGTGCAAAAGCGTGCGAACTGGGGTTCATGTTTCTGTCACTTCGGCAACCCACCGTAAGCATTCTTTGTACACAATGTATTCCCCTAGGTCCTTAATAAGGCGAAGTGTTGAGTGTTCGACTCACACAACACCACTAGTAGAATGGCAACACAACTTAAATATCAAACAACACATATTACTTCAACAACATATGACTACTAACAACAAGACTTTCCCCATGTCCTCAAGAACTAAGGTAACTACTCACAAGACATAAAAGAGATCATGATCAGTGGAGATAAATGGGTGATAAACAATCTGGACATAATAATATTTCTCCAACAAAACTCAATAGCATTCACCACAAAGTAGTAATCAACACCGATGGAGTAGAGAGGATAGGTAGTACGAGTTACAACACAAGTTGCAATTGTGAGATGAGATTTGGATGAAGATGGAGATGGTGCTGATGTTGGGGATGATGTTGATGATGATCTCGATGATGCCCGCGACGATGGTGATGACGATGGCGATGATCTCCCCGGCAAAATCTGCCCATCGGAGATGGCTTTTTCTTCTCTGTAGGTTTCCGCCACGGGGCGGCGGCGGAACTCCGTAAAAACTCTCGTTTTTAGGTTTTTGGATAACGGAGAGTATATAGGAAAAAGGGGGCAGCCGGAGGTGGGCCAGGGGCTCCAGGCGCCCCCCGGCGCGGCCAGGGGGGGCGCCCCCAGGGCGCCTGGACACCCTGTGGCCCCCCTCTAGTTGCCCTTTCGCGTGCCTTCGTGATCCGTCTGGAAAATATCTCCCGTCGATTTTCAGGTAATTTGGAGGTATTCTTCTTCAGCAACTCAGTGTCCACTTTTTACTGCTGAATCCTGCGTCTGCTGCTTTGGCATCAGAAAGTTGCAAACTGTGTAAAATAGGCCAAAACAACATAAGAACATCATCGTAACGTGAAATATATCAATGAATAAGGATAAATTACGATATAAAATAGTGATGCCTTTTGGACGTATCACCGACGAGGAGTCGCCACCCCCCGAGGATGCTCATTAGATGAGCAGTGACGAGGAGGACCCCTACGCACCGCCGGATGAGGTTGCGTCGGACCCCCAACTTTGGATTGGTTTTGGGGCCAATACAATCTTTGTCTGTGGAAGTCACTGTCGCCGGCTGAGAAAGCCAGGCAAGTGGCGTTCAAGAAGGAGATGATGGAGGAGAAAGCCAGGTACCGCGCGGCCTGTGAAGCCCATGATGCCGCCTAGAAAAAGGAGAAGGTGGAGCTTTGGGGGCGGGCACGTCGTCGTGCGGAAGCGCACGAAGACGGGTACTTCGCGGGAAGGCCAATGGCGTTAGGCGCCTCATTGCTGCGTGGAGGTGGGCCGATAAGCTCCAGCGTGCCACCGACGAGAAGCTCCGGTGGGCGCCCAACGAAATGGCAAGATCCTCCGCGCTCGTCCGCCAGCAAGAGGCACATCGGTACGTCAAGCGCTGCGAGGCGGAGGAGGCGGAGTACTGCCTCCGCGCTGGGATGACACCGCACATCAGGAGTGATTATTAGTTTTAGTATTGTTTGTTTTCAATTTTATGCATTGTACCTAGTAGTTAAGTATCATCACATATATGTGATGATATTATATATATTTTGTGATGAACTAATGAAAAATTAATCCATATATATATTATGAATTCCATTTTCTGTCTGTTTTTGTATACTAATTTGAATCTAGCTATTATCATCCACATATACAGAATGGAAAGCATATATACACACATTGAAAGAGAACATATAAGAATGGAAAATAGAGTACACACATTGAAACAGAGCAATACAATGATTGCTGTTAATACATAGTTATCCACGTTGAAACTACTCAACAAAATAAAACACGTCCGTGAGACCATGACCAGCAGCCCATTCGTTCGCACTTGCCCTTTGGCTTCGCCTCGAAGCCAAGTTCGAGCGCACCTTGGGCCCGAGGGCTACTGTCGGCGTTCTGGGAACGGGGGTACCCAGACTTCCCTGCCTGCGGCCCGTGACGTGGCTCCATCGGCGGCCTGGTACGGCCCAGCTTTAGCAACCACAACTCAAGACCCTCGTGAGGGGCAAGCCTCGCGAGGCGGACGACGGCAAGACCTCCCTGGGGCAGCCTCTCTAGGCTGGCTCCCGAGGAGCTAAGATACCTATGCAAGGCGCACCTAGCGAGGTGCACGTGACGTGAGCCATGACATCCAAGGCCATGCGGGCGCCAGCGGGCGTAGTGTACCAATTTCCCCTTTGGTGCTAAGGGGGCAAGCGCAGGCGTGGAGTCCCAAGGAATCAAGTAAAGGTTTCCATATCGGTGCAACAAGACCAAGGACCGCCAGGATGGCAGAATGGAGGTCATCATGGAGCCCGACGCGGCGTCACCACCAGAGCCTTTGGCAGGCGAAGACCACTTTTGTCAGGATAACTTGTACTAGTTGTTCCCCTTCAAATTTGGCCATTGTGGGATCCCTTCCCGCCGATATTTGGGAAGAGGACCAAGGCCACTATAAATAGGACCTAGCCACCACCATGGGGGCATAGATACATCACAAGCTAATCTGAGCCCAAGAACATCTTTCCTCCGGAGGTTGTTCATCCCTTTTACTAGTTCATGCTCAGCCCCACGAGGCAATCCACCACACACACCAGAGTAGGGTACTACACCGCAAGGTGGCCTGAACCAGTATAACCCTCTGTGTCCCTTGTTCTTTGAGTTTGTCGAGCTAGGCTATGGAATCGGGGGGCGAGCGCGCTGGGGAGAGAGTGTTCTTCGTGTGCACCCCAGAGTTCAAACCTCTCAAGGGTTTGCGGAGCCTGAAATCCGACACTGACGAAAGGTGGTCTTTGCCTGCAAAGCCTCTGACCCTGACGCAGAGGTGGGCTCGGCGGTGACGTCCATCTTGCTGAGCTCGTGGTCTTGGTCTTGTTGCACCAAAAGGGAAACCTTTAGCACTCCCCTCGGGAACACGCGCCCGGCCTTGTCCTTCTAGCACCAAAGGAGAAACTGCCCCTCTTTGCCCGCTGGCGCCCGCCTGGCTGTGGTTGTCATGGCTCACGTCACCCTATCCTCAGGAGGAGGGGTACTTGCACTGGAATCTTTGCTCCTCGGGAGACAGACTAAAGAGATGTTCCTTTGGGGGTCTTGATGTCGATCTCCTCGCGAGGCCAAGGGGCCTCTCGAGGGTCATGTCTTGAAGATCCCATTGCTGGGCCATACTAGACCGTCGAGGGAGCCACGCCCTGGGCCGCAGGCAAGCAAGTCTGGGTACCCCTAATACCAGAACGACGACAACGCCTTCTCACGGATGCGGCGGCACTCTCGATGCAGGCGGCGGCGCTTGGGGAGGACACGACCATCGTACGTGCCCTCACAAAGCGTTTCCATAGCATCATGTTTGCAAGAAGGGGTTACGGGAATGAGGATCGGGATTCGTGGATTTAGGGGTTGCCGACACTAGAGCAGACTAGCCGGCAAAGCTTAAGGAGGAAGACTTAAATAGACACACGAATTTTCATCGCAAACGGTTCCTACAAATCAACTGTGTATGATGTTGTTGATATTTTTTATTAGCTGCGAAAGACGTATTTGGAATAAAGTGGCAAGAGATGGTTTTAAATGTACGAGAAAATTTATAGTACTAATACAACTGTCATGTAAAATTTTGGAAAATTTCAGGGGTCATTTGACCTTTGAAGACATTTAAGTGATTTTCTAGCCATTTAATGACCGTAATTCAAATTTGAACTACATGTACTTGCAAGAGCTAACCATAACGCTTTGAAAAGTCATATTTGTGTACATGTGTGGGAGTTAATTCCATGAGCAGTAAATTGGAAGGAATTTTCAAACATATTGCTCCCACGGTCATGCCACAAAAGAAGGGAGTGCCATGGCATTTAAATTCCAATTTTTTTAAAAAAGATCAGAAACACATGAAACCTTGCTTGATGTAATGTCATGCCACCAAGATGATGTGGTAATTTTTTTGGCATGTTTGACGAAATTTTGGACACACACCCCTCACAAACCAAAGCAACTCACTAGAGGGCTCGTGGTTCTGAAAGGGAATAATGCATGGTTTATGACGAACATGCTATAGCTTCCCCTTACGTCCTTAGAAAAATTCTACAGTTAACATGCACTAATACAACTGTCATTTGAAAAATTGGACAATTCCAGGGGTCATTTGACCTTTTAAAGACATTTAAGTTATTTTCTAGCCATTTAATGACCGTAAATCAAATTTGAACTACATCTACATGCAACAACTAGCCATAACGGTTTGAAAAATCATATTTGTGTACTTGTATGTGAGTTAATTCCATGTGCAGTAAATTGGAAGGGATGTTCAAACATATTGGTGTCATGGCCTGGACACATGCATGGAGTGCCATGGCATTTAAATTCTAGAAAATTAAAAAAAGATCAGAAACACATGAAACCTTGCTTGATGTAATGTCATGCCACCAAGATGATGTGGTAAACCAATTGACATGTTTGACGAAAGTTTGGACACACACCCCTCACAAACCGGAGCAACTCACTAGACGGCTCGTGGTTCCGAAAGGGAACAATGCATGTTTGATGACGAACGAGCTATAGCTTCCTCTTACGGCCTTCAAAAGTTCTCTACAGTTAATGTGCACTAATACAACTGTCATTTGAAAATTTGGAAAACTCCAGGGGTCATTTGACCTTTTAAAGACATTTAAGTGATTTTCTAGCCATTTAATGACCGTAATTCAAATTTGAACTACATCTACATGCAATGGCTAACCATAAGGGTTTGAAAAATAATATTTGTGTACTTGTGTGCGAGTTAATTCCTTGTGCAGTAAATTGGAAGGAATTTTCAAACATATTGGTGTCACGGCGTGGACACATGCATGGAGTGCCATGGCATTTAAATTCCAAAAACTTAAAAGAAGATCAGAAACACATGAAACCTTGCTTGATGTAATATTATGTCACC
The DNA here is from genome assembly GCA_902687465.1 of Secale cereale. Classification (NCBI taxonomy): domain Eukaryota; kingdom Viridiplantae; phylum Streptophyta; class Magnoliopsida; order Poales; family Poaceae; genus Secale; species Secale cereale. The sequence goes on along the minus strand of LR738710.1, from coordinate 533,905,599 downwards.
AAGATGATGTGGTAAAAAATTGGCATGTTTGACGAAAGTTTGGACACACACCCCTCACAAACCGGAGCAACTCACTAGAAGGCTCGCGGTTCCGAGAGGGAACAATGCATGTTTGATGACGAACGAGCGATAGCTTCCTCTTACGGCCTTCAAAAAATTTCTACAGTTAACGTGAACTAATACAACTTCCATTTGAAAATTAAAAAAATTCCAGGGGTCATTTTACCTTTTAAAGACATTTAAGTGTTTTCTAGCCATTTAATCACCGCAATTCAAATTTGAACTACATCTACATGCAATGGCTAACCATAACGGTTTTAAAAATCATATTTGTGTACTTGTGTGCGAGTTAATTCCATGTGCAGTAAATTGGAAGGAATTTTCAAACATATACGGCCTAGACACATGCATGGAGTGCCATGGCATTTAAACTCCAAAAAATTTACAAAGATCAAAAACACATGAAACCTTGCTTGACATAATGTCATGCCACCCAGATGATGTGGTAAATTTTTTTGGCCTGTTTGACTAAAGTTTGGACACACACCCCTCACAAACCGGAGCAACTCACTAGAAGGCTCGTGGTTCCGAGAGGGAACAATGCATGTTTGATGAGAAACGGGAGATAGCTTCCTCTTACGGGCTTTCAAAAAATTTCTACAGTCATCGTGCACTAATACAAATGGCGTGTGAAAATTTGGAAAATTCTACATTTGAACTTTTAAAGACATTTATGTGATTTTTTTAGCCATTTAAGGACCGTAATTCAAATTTGAATTACATCTACATCCAACGGCTAACCATAACGGTTTGAAAAATCACATTTTATTGTACTTGTGTGCGAGTTAATTCCAAGTGCAGTAAATTGGAAGGAATTTTCAAACATATTGCTTTCACGGCTATGACACAAAGAATGGAGTGCCATGGCATTTAAATTCCAAAAAATTAAAAAAGACCAAAAACACATGAAACCTTGCTTGATGTAATGTCATGCCACCAATATTAAGTGGTTATTTTTTTGCATGTTTGACAAAAGTTTGGACACACACACCCCTCACAAACCAGAGCAACTCACTAGAGGGCTCGTGGTTCTGAAAGGGAACAATGCATGTTTGATGATGAACATGCGATAGCTTCCTCTTACGGCGTTCAAAATAATTGTACCGTTAATGTGCACTAATACAACTACCATTTGAAAATTTGGAAAATTCCAGGGGTCATTTGACCTTTTAAAGACATTTAAGTGATTTTCTAGCCATTTAATGACCGTAAATCAAATTTGAACAACATCTACATGCAACAGCTAGCCATAACAGTTTGAAAATCATATTTGTGTACTTTTATGCGAGTTAATTCCACGTGCAATAAATTGGAAGGAATGTTCAAACATATTGGTTTCACGGCCTGGACACATGCATGGAGTGCCATGGCATTTAAATTCCAGAAAATTAAAAAAGGATCAGAAACACATGAAACCTTGCTTGATGTAATGTCATGCCACCAGGATGATGTGGTAAAACAATTGACATGTTTGACGAAAGTTTGGACACACACCCCTCACAAACCGGAGCAACTCACTAGACGGCTCGTGGTTCCGAGAGGGAACAATGCATGTTTGATGACGAATAGGCTATAGCTTCCTCTTACGACCTTCAAAAACTTTCTACAGTTAATGTGCACTAATACAACTGTCATTTGAAAATTTGGAAAACTCCAGGGGTCATTTGACCTTGTAAATACATTTAAGTGATTTTGTAGCCATTTAATGATCGTAATTCAAATTGGAACTACATCTACATGCAATGGCTAACCATAATGGTTTGAAAAATCATATTTGTGCACTTGTGTGTGAGTTAATTCCATGTGCAGTAAATTGGAAGGAATTTTCAAACATATTGGTGTCACAGCTTGGACGCATGCATGGAGTGCCATGACATTTGAATTCCAAAAAATTTAAAAAAAGATCAGAAACACATGAAACCTTGCTTGATGTAATGTCATGTCACCAAGATGATGTGGTAAAAAATGGCATATTTGACGAAAGTTTGGACACACACCCCTCACAAACCGGAGCAACTCACTAGAAGGCTCGTGGTTCCAAGAGGAAACAATGCATGTTTGATGACAAACGGGCGATATCTTCCTCTTACGGCCTTCAAAAAACTCTATAGTTAACGTGCACTAATACAACTACCATTTGAAAATTTAGAAAATTCCAGGGGTCATTTTACCTTTTAAAGACATTTAAATGTTTTTCTAGCCATTTAATCGCCGTAATTCAAATTTGAACTACATCTACATGCAACGGCTAACCATAACGGTTTGAAAAATCCTATTTGTGTACTTGTGTGCGAGTTAATTCCATGTGCAGTAAATTGGAAGGAATTTTCAAACATATTGGTATCACGACGTGGACACATGCATGGAGTGCCATGGCATTTAAATTCAATTTTTTTTAAAAAGATCAGAAACACATGAAACATTGCTTGACGTAATGTCATGCCACCCAGATGATGTGGTAAACAAATTTGGCCTGTTTGACTAAAGTTTGGACACACACCCCTCACAAATCGGAGCAACTCACTAGAAGGCTCGTGGTTCCGAGAGGGAACAATGCATATTTGATGAGAAACGGGAGATAACTTCCTCTTACGGGCTTTCAGAAAACTTCTACAGTTAACATGCACTAATACAAATGTCATGTGAAAATTTGGAAAATTCTATATTTGTCCTTTTAAAGACATTTATGTGCATTTTTAGCCATTTAACGACCGTAATTCAAATTTGAACTACATCTATATGCAACGGCTAACTGATACATCCATTTTGCATCATGCTTATATGTTGATATTTATTGCATTATGGGCTGTTCTTACATGTTTTGTCACAATACTTATGCCTTTTCTCTCTTATTCTACAAGGTTTACAAGAAGAGGGAGAATGCCGACAGTTGGAATTCTGGGCTGGAAAAGGAGCAAACTCTGGAAACCTATTCTGCACAACTCCAAAAGCCCTGAAACTCAACAGAACATCGTTTTCGGAAAATATAAAAAATATCTGGCAAAAGAAATCCACGAGGGGGCCACCAGCTGTCCACGAGGGTGGGGCGCCCCCCTTCCCAGGGCGCGCTCCCCTGCCTCGTGGGCCAGCCGGTAGGCCCCCGATGCCCATCTTCTCCTATATGAGGTGTTTTGACCTGGAAAAATCATAAGGAGGCTTTCGGGACCAGACGCCGCCGTCTCGAGGCGGAACCGAGGCGGAAACCAATCTAGGGCTCCGGCAGAGCTGTTCTACCGGGGATACTTACCTCCGGTAAGGGGAAATCATCACCGCCGTCATCACCAACAACTCTCCCATCTTGGGGAGGGCTATGTTCATCAACATCTTCACCAGCACCATCTCCTCTCAAACCCTAGTTCATCTCTTGTATCCAATCTTTGTACCCAAACCTCAGATTGGTACCTGTGGGTTTCTAGTAGTGTTGATTACTCTTTGTAGTTGATGCTAGTTGGTTTATTTGGTGGAAGATCATATGTTCAGATCCATTATGCATATTAATACCCCTCTGATCATGAACAATATTATGTCTTGTGAGTAGTTACTTTTGTTCCCGAGGACATGGGAGAAGTCTTGATATTAGTAGTCATGTGAATTTGGTATTCGCTCGATATTTTGATGAGATGTATGTTGTCTATCCTCTAGTGGTGTCATGTGAACGTCGACTACATGACACTTCACCATTATTTGGGCCTAGAGGAAGGCATTGGGAAGTAATAAGTAGATTATGGGTTGCTAGAGTGAGTGAAGCTTAAACCCTAGTTTATGCGTTGCTTCGTAAGGGGCTGATTTGGATCCATATGTTTCAGGCTATGGTTAGGTTTACTGTCAGGCCCAAGATGCGATTCTATCCCGAAAGGACACTCTTACTTATCGAAAGGACTACGATAGATCTCCTACACTTGTGGGTCATCAAGACTCTTTTCTGGCGCCGTTGCCGGGGAGTGAAGCGCCTTTGGTAAGGAAAAATTTATATAGTGTGCTGAAATTTATTGTCACTTGTTACTATGGCTCAAAATCCTTTGAGGGGCTTGTTCGGGGTATCTTCACCCCGAGAGGAAGAGCAAAGAGTTGCTCCTCAACCTACTGCACCTATTGAAAATATTTATTTCGAGATTCCTTCAGATATGATAGAGAAACTGCTTGAAAATCCCTTTATAGGAGACGGAACACTGCATCCCGACTTACACCTAATCTATGTGGATGAAGTTTGTGGATTGTTTAAGCTTGCAGGTATGCCCGAGGATGTTATCAAGAAGAAGGTCTTCCCTTTATCTTTGAAGGGAGATGCATTGACATGGTTTAGGCTATGCGATGCTATGGGATCATGGAACTATAATAGTCTGAAGTTGGAATTTCATCAGAAGTTCTACCCTATACACCAAGTTCATCGTGATCGTAATTATATTTATAATTTCTGGCCTCGCGAAGGACAAATCATCGCTCAAGCTTGGGGGAAGCTTAAGTCAATGTTATATTCATGCCCCAATCATGAGCTCTCAAGAGAAATGATCATTCAAAATTTTTATGCTCGGCTTTCTCATAATAATCGCTCCATGCTCGATACTTATTGTTCTGGCTCTTATATGATGAAGACTATTGATTTCAAATGGGATTTATTGGAAATGATTAAACACAACTCTGAAGATTGGGATCTCGACGAAGGTAAGGAGTCAGGTATGACCCCTAAGTTTGATTGTGTTAAAGCTTTTATGGATACCGATGTTTTCCGTGAGTTTAGCACTAAATATGGACTTGACTCTGAGATAGTAGCTTCTTTTTGTGAATCTTTTGCTACTCATGTTGATCTCCCTAAGGAGAAGTGGTTTAAATACCACCCCCCTATTGAAGAAAAAGTAGTTGAACCTATTAAAGTTGAAGAAAAGATTATCACTTACAATGTTGATCCTGTTATACCTACCGCTTATATTGAGAAACCACCTTTCCCTGTTAGGATAAAGGATCATGCTCAAGATTCAACTATAGTTCGTAAGAGTAATACTAGAACACCTACACCCTCTGAGCAAATTAAAGTTGAACCTAGTGTTGCTATGGTTAAAGATCTCTTGGTAGAAGATTTAGATGGACATGTTTTTTTACCTCCAAGAAGAGTTTGCTAGAATAGCCAAACCCAATGCTAGGAATAAACATAAACCTGTAGTAGGCTTGCCTGTTATCTCTGTTAAGATAGGAGATCATTGTTATCATGGTTTATGTGACGTGGGTGCTAGTGCGAGTATTATCCCTTTTGATCTGTACAACAAAATTATGCATGATATCACACCTGTTGAGTTGGAAGGGATTGATGTTACTATTAAGCTTGCTAATAGAGATGCTATTTCACCAGTTGGGATTGTTAGAGATGTTGAAGTCTTGTGTGGGAAGGTTAAATACCGTGCTGATTTCCTTATTCTCAGTTCCCCACAAGATGAATTCTGTCCCATTATATTTGGTAGACCCTTCTTGAATACGGTTAATGCCAAGATAGACTGCGTGAAAGATATTGTTACTGTTGGATTAGGGGATATGTCTCATGATTTTAACTTTGCTAAATTCCGTAGACAACCCCTTGAAAAGGCACCACCCAGTAAGGATGAAATTATTGGTCTTGCTTCTATTTCCGTGCCACCTAATGATCCTTTAGAACAATACCTGCTAGACCACACAAATGATATGCATATGAATTAGAGAAGGGAAATAGATGAAATATTCCTTACACAGGGACCTGTATTGAAAAACAACTTGCCTGTTGAAATCCTAGGGGATCCTCCTCCACCCAAGGGTGATCCCGTGTTTGAACTTAAACCTTTGCCTGATAATCTTAAGTATGTTTATCTTGATGAAAAGAAGATATATCCTATTATTATTAGTGCTAACCTTTCAGAGCAGGAAGAAGAAAAACTATTGAAAACACTGAAGAAGCACCGTGCTGCTATTGGATACACTCTGGATGATCTTGAGAGCATTAGTTCCACTATATGCCAACACAAGATAAAATTGGAAGAAAATGCTAAACCGATTATTGATCATCAGCGACGATTAAATCCTAAGATGAAAGAAGTGGTAAGAAAGGAAATACTAAAGCTTCTAGAGGAAGGTATTATCTATCCAGTTGCTGATAGCCAGTGGGTAAGTCCTGTCCATTGTGTCCCTAAGAAAGGAGGTATGACTATCGTTCCTAATGATAAAGATGAATTGATCCCAAAGAGAATAGTTACAGGTTATAGGATGGTAATTGATTTTCGTAAGTTAAATAAAGCTACTAAGAAAGATCATTACCCCTTGCCATTTATTGATCAAATGCTAGAAAGATTATCCAAACATACTCATTTCTGCTTTCTAGATGGTTATTCTGGTTTCTCTCAAATACCTGTGTCAAAAGGGGATCAAGAAAAGACCACTTTTACTTGTCCTTTCGGTACCTTTGCTTATAGACATATGCCTTTTGGTTTATGTAATGCACCTGCTACCTTTCAAAGATGCATGATGGCTATATTCTCTAATTTTTGTGAAAAGATTGTTGAAGTTTTCATGGATGATTTCTCCGTTTACGAAACTTCTTTTGATGATTGCTTAAGCAACCTTGATCGAGTTTTGCAGAGATGTGAAGACACTAACCTTGTCTTGAATTGGGAGAAGTGCCACTTTATGGTTAATGAAGGCATTGTCTTGGGACATAAAATTGCTGAAAGAGGTATTGAAGTTGACAAAGCTAAAGTTGATGCTATTGAAAAGATGCCATGCCCTAAGGACATCAAAGGTATACGAAGTTTCCTTGGTCATGCCGGGTTTTATAGGAGGTTCATTAAGGACTTCTCCAAAATCTCCAGGCCTCTGACTAATCTCTTACAAAAAGATATTCTTTTGTCTTTGATGATGATTGTCTAGAAGCATTTGAAATACTTAAGAAAGCATTGATCTATGCACCTATTGTCGAGCCTCCTGACTGGAATTTACCCTTTGAGATTATGTGCGATGCTAGTGATTATGCTGTAGGAGCTGTTTTAGCGCAAAGAGTTGACAAGAAATTGAATGTTATCCAATATGCTAGTAAAACTCTAGATAGTGCCCAAAAGAATTATGCCACCACTGAGAAAGAAGTTTTAGCAGTTGTATTTGCTTGTGATAAGTTTAGACCCTATATCGTTGATTCTAAAGTAGCTATTCACACTGATCATGCTGCTGTCAAATACCTTATGGAAAAGAAAGATGCTAAACCTAGACTTATTAGATGGGTTCTCTTGCTGCAAGAATTTGACTTGCATATTATTGATAGAAAGGGAGCTAAGAACCCTGTTGTAGATAACTTGTCTAGGTTAGAGAATATACTTGATGACCCACAACCTATTGATGATAGCTTTCCTGATGAACAATTAGCTGTCATAAGTACTTCGAGTACTGCTCCATGGTATGTGATAACCCTCAACCGTAAGGGATCGAGATAGTCTTTGCGGGTAAGAATAACCCAATTTATTGATTCGACACACGGGGAGCCAAAGAGTATTTATAAGCTTTAACAGTCGAGTTGTCAATTCAACCGCACCTGAAATATACTAACTTGCAACAAAAGATAAGTGGTAACAGTGATATGATAGTGATGATAGTAATAGTAAAAGTAAACAGCAAAAGTAAATAGCAGTAGTAAATTGCAAAAGTAGCAACTAGTGACAAGCAAGGTTTAAAATACTGTAGGCTAGGGAGACGGATGGTTGGGCGCTGCATGGATGAGATAGATTCTAACTTGGGGCACGGCACACGGAAAGGTAATGATCATCTAGGCAAATATCAAACATTAGGCATGTATCCCGTAGGTAGTTGTACGTGCTTGCAATAAGAACTTGCACAACATCTTTTGTCCTACCATCCCGCTACGAACGGGGCCAAAAGGAACTAATGGATATTAAGGTGCTCCTGTCAAAGAGCACCGGAACAAAGCAATGAACTCAATGGATACATGTGATCCTTAAACTACGGACCATCCCCTTTGGTGTCCCAAGCTGTCACTTTTGGGATCGCCGGTTCCGAACCGTAACAGGTGCATACAACTCATAGATAGGATCAAGAACTCAAATATATTCATGCAAACACATATGGTTCAGATCTGAAATCATGGCACTCGGGCCCTAAGTGTCAAGCATTAAGAATAACAAGTTGTAGCAAAGATGATAAACACCATACTAGATGATAGGCAACATGCCCCCAACAATCTGACGAACTATTACATGATCTAACTCATCCAATCCCTACCATCCCCTTCGCCTACAGCAAGGGAATTACTCACACATGAAGGGGGAAGTCATGGAGGGATGATGGAGTGGTGATGATGATGACGATGGCGACGATCTCCCCTCTCCGGAGGCCAAATCAGCCTCCATATTAGCCCTCCCGAAGAAGAACAGAGGGTGGCGGCGGCTCCGCGACGAAAAACAGCGAAAGGACTTCCGATCTGGGATTTCTGTGTCGGGAGGAAAAATACGGGCTAAAGTAGGGCACCAGGGGGTGTGGGGCCCACCCAGGCGCCCCCCGGCACGGCCCAGGGGGGGGGGGCGCCCACAGGGCGCCTGGGCACCCCCTGGCCCCCCTCTGGCCCCACTTCTGGCATTTTGTTTCTTCGGGTGCGTGGATTTTTCGTGATTTTTCGTGGATTTTTCTGAGATGCTTAAAAATCCGTTTTCCTGCACACAAATAAACCATACAGGCAGCTCTGCTGAAAACAGCGTCAGTCCGGGTTAGTTTAGTCCAAATCATGCAAGAATGAGGTCAAAACAATATCAAAAGTGTTTGGAAAAGTAGATACGTTTGAGACGTATCAACTCCCCCAAGCTTAGCATATTGCTTGTCCTCAAGCAATTCAGTTCAACGAACTGGACGCGACAAAGAAAACTTTGACAAACTCTTTTGCTTCATTAGATGTATATAAGCATGTACTACGAAAAGAGTTCAGCAAGTATTAAAACATTACTTATGAGAACAATGCAAGGAGCAATCCTTCTTTCAAGTGACCAGTCACAAATAATCAGGAGTAAACAATATATTACCGAAAATCAAGACAAGATCACATTGCACATAGCTTGAGCATATTAAGGTGGTATCTCGCTAGCCTCCATGAGTGAAGCAAAACATAAATGCAGAGACTCCTCCAGAGTTTTAAAGGAGACTAGAACTAAGAATTTCAGAATAAATCATATCACAAGTATGCAGAAGACAATGTAATACTTTGGGACAATGCACATTACACTCAGAATGACAATTATGCTCTCCTAGTCAGTGCTTTGAAGAAAGAAGATGAGACTCTCGAACCGTGGCTTTTATTGGCAAAGTTGAAAACCCGTGATCGGAAACAAAAACTAAACATGTACCAGAGCTCTTGGTTTAAAAAACAGAAGTAAATATGTTTTTGAGAGGTGCATATTTCGTCAACGAATGCTAGCAGATAACTCAATCACTTTTTAAGCTAGACAAGTCTCGAGGAACTGCTCCCGCATGAGGACGATCACATCCTCTTAATCTCCTTTGTTTATCACTGCCAAAGTTTTCTGATTTCTCATGAACGAAGCGTGAAGGAGGGTTCGTTTGTTATATTATCTTTTTGAGCCGGGCGCACTCAATGCCAGTTCCTTTTCATATTAGGGGTTCGCACATTATACATGCAATCCAGGGGTGAAACTTGTCCAACTTAAAGAGATCATGAATTAACTACTACTTCCTCATGAGCTAAAACATAGGCACAAAAAGAGAAATGCTTTTGATTAGTTTCGAGATGGTACATGAAAGTCTTTGTTAGGAATGGCAGGTAAATACCATATATAGGAAGGTATAGTGGACTCATATGGCATAACAGGTTTAAAGGTTTTGGATGCACAAGCAGTCATTCCGCTTAGTACGGGTGGAGGTTTAGCAAAAGACTGGGAAGCGACCAACTAGAGAGCAATAACGGTCATAATCATGCAGAGCGACAAAGCAACATTGAATCGGGCATGAAAGTGATATAACTATTCTAAAATTCAAAGATCATCAAGGCAAAGTAGACTTTTTAGTCTTAAACATGTGTAAGCATGTGCCAAGTCAATCCAAAAATTCTCTAAAGGGAAATATCACCTTAGTATGCCAGACTATGAACAGCGCGATGCATGTAGATCATTTCAATAACACATTATGTACTCTAGTTATTCGGGACTAGCCACAAGGAAAGCATGAACCACTGAAAAAGCATTGTAAACATAGCACTATGTCGCTACAAGCTGGTCTCTAGATCATAAGTACAGGCATATGTACAAAAGCAGAAACAGAAAGAGTTCATACCGGTCTTCCTTGTTGCTTCCTTTCAGTCGATCTTCGTCATTACTGCTTGTCACTTGCACGTTCGAACGTAGGAAATATAATCAAATGCCATCACGGACTCGAGTTGATCTCTGAAAACAAAGCAAACTAAAGAGAGAAAGGAAATCTTTTTGAGTTTTTCAAAAGTTGAACAAAAAGCAAAAGAAAGAGAAAATCTTGCTGTTGTTTTTGCAAATAGAGGAATAAAGAAGAATGGGCAAAAACTTCGAAAAGATCAAAGCGAATAAAACGGATAATACAATGAAAAAGTGAGAAGGGCACGTACTCCCCCAAGCTTAGGCTTTTGGCCTAAGTTGGTAGCAGCTACTGCCCCCAGGAGCCTCCTGCTCCAGGGGTATGGTGGTGAGACCAAGGGTCATAGAAGGATGATGGCGCGTACACCGAACTCCTCGGAGTCTCCCACGAGGAAGGTTCCGAGCGCCAAACAGAGGAAGACCCTTCACCAAACTCGGTGGCGGTCTCATCCTAAAAATGTGGTATCTCACCGTGCCTCTCCTCGTCAGGCACAACCCCCTGCATGGGGTTATGGAACTGATGCTGGACCATGAACTCATCGAACTGGACAACATCAAAGGACCATCCGTTCATGCGAGAAAAATCAAACAAAAGAGGTGCAGGTAGACGGATCTCGCGTTCCGCGGTAGTTTCGGAACGCAAGATATAAACAAGGTTATCAAGTTCAGAACCCATGGTAACAAACTTATGCCTCTTCATAGCAGCAAGATCAAAGCTTAAATAAGTAAAAGGAGTATCATTAGGGTGTGGGGTGCCTCCAAGATGCTCTAAAATAAGCGTGGCATAAATGCCACCATATAAGTCCCCCTTGTTACCGTTCATAGCAAGGCGTCGAGCAATTAAGGTACCAATATTATAATCAGACCTCCCTGAGAGGGCTGCTGCCAGGATAGCAATATCCGGAGCAGAAATGCTGCTCGTGTTGTCACGAGCTAACACCCCTCTAGCAATATAATATGCAAAATACCTGAGGTGAGGAAACAAGATGCTGGAGATATTCGACCGATGAATATCCCTCGTACCCATGCTGCAGAGAGAGTTGATGACGGTTTTCAGCTCGGAGGGCTGCGTGGCCATCCTTGCCGTCCTCCCAACGTTCGGCACACCTATTACTTCACAAAAATTTCCCAGAGTCATGGTGATAAGATCATTATAAATTTTAAACTCAATAGCACCTGAATCAGGATTATATCTAAAACTGTTAATGAAACCGGAGGTGAGTTTCTGATACTGAGTAACACGGCTCGTGACGAGTCGTGTCAAACCTGCATTAGCACAAAGATTATAAAACTCATCCTTGATTCCCGCAGCTTCCATGAATTCATCACATGGAAATGTTATCGCACGTGCTGGACTTGTGTCTTCCAACAACTCCAGGGGCACATGATCTTCATTATAGCTCACCCTAACAGTCGATGGTGAAGCTGCGGCTCTAGTGACTCGATCGGAGTGTGCGGGCCTCCTCTTCTCAAGCCATCGTTTTGCCCTTCCTAACAAACTCATTTCTGAATTTTTTTATAATTTACAAAAACGAGGATTAAAACAAAGTGAGCTAAGGCAAACTACTCAACTCACTTGCCCAAGGCATAAACTTGCATCAAAACTTGGAAAACAACTTTCTACACATGCATGCAAGGTCATCTCTACAGCACCAAGAACTACTAAATACTCACAAATGAGGCCACCAATCAAAAATCTAATTGGAGGGGTGGAGGAGTCACATACCAGGGAGTATTTTCTCAAAATTACAGCTCAGATGATGGGCTGTAGAGAGAGATCGAAGAATCGCCCCCAAGAACAGCAAGAACAAGACCAGAACTCGGGTTTCTGGAAAAAGAGAGAGAGGAGGGAAGAAGAAGTACCTCGAGGGGGGTCTCGTGGGCCCCAGGCGCCCTGTGGGCGCGGCCAGGGGCTGGGCCGCGCCAGCTGGCCGCCTGGGCCACTGGTGGCCCCCCCTGGCTGGCCCCAGGACTTTCCGGGTCTCTCCCGTTGTGGAAATTTTTAATATAATTTTTCTGGAATTTTTCTGAAAACTTCACTGTTGAAATTTTCTCGTAGTTCAAAAAGCTGCGAAACTCTCTGAAAACTTGAAGCAGTTAGTAGAATTGTGAAGCTTCAAAAACATAGATACTTGGTACAGCAAGTATGACAATACTAAAAACAAATAAAAACATAGAAAGCTCAACTTTTTATCCATATAAAACACGTTCACTAGTAAGGTTGATCAAGTCTTACCAACAAACAAGCGGTATATAGAACAAAAAGTCTCACCTCCTACGAAGTAATCACTGAACTTTTACCTTGATGGACATTGTCCCTACCATGATATTTTTGTATTTGTGAGGCACATGTAGTGGACAGTCCCATTCTCCAATTTTCACGGTCTCGATATTCTCTATAGAGTTGAGGGCATGCCTCCTATCGGTCTTCTTCGGAAAATATACCGTGTGTTCTTTATCATTCACATGAAAGGTAACCTTCCCTTTGTTGCAATCAATAACAGCACCTGCGGTGTTAAGAAAAGGTCTACCAAGAATAATGGACATGCTCCCATCCTCGGGCATGTCAAGCACAACAAAATCAGTAAGAATTAAACAATTAGCAACTTCAACTGGAACATCCTCACAAATACCTATCGGAACAGCGGTTGACTTGTCAGCCATCTGAAGGGAGATATCTGTAGGAATTAGTTTCTCTAAACAGAGCCTCTCGTAAAGAGAGAGAGGCATAACACTCACTCCCGCTCCAAGATCACATAAAGCAGTTTTGACATAATTATTCTTTATGGAGCAAGGAATGGTGGGTATACCTGGATCACCGAGCTTCTCAGGAATCTTTCCACTGAAAGAATAGTTAGCAAGCATAGTAGATATTGCATCATTAGGAATTTTTCTTTTGTTAGTGACAATATCTTTCATATATTTTGAATAAGGAAGTAACTTAATAGCATCAGTCAAAGGAATTTGAAGAAAAAGAGGTTTAATCCATTCACAAAACTTATTGTAATGCTCTTCTTCTTTAGATTTGATGGACTTACCTGGAAAGGGCATGGGTTTCTGTACCCATGGTTCTTTCTCCTTCCCATGTTTTCTTGCGATGAAGTCTTCTCTAGTGTACCTCTTACGTTTGTCAGGTGCTTCTTCTTCTCGAACTTCAGGCGGATCGTTTTTCTCATTATCATTACCTTCAAGTTCAGCACCGTCTTCAATCTCAGCATCGGAAATAGATACACTGTTGGGATCAATAGCTGGCTCTTCATCTGCAATAGGATCATTAGAATTGTCAGTCTCTTTATGTTTCTTCTTCTTATTTGGAGAGAGAACAATTTCTTCTTCCTGCATTTGAGAATCTTGCTCGATTCTCTTCGGATGTCCCTCTGGATAAAGAGGATCTTGAGTACTAGTTCCTCCTCGGGTATTAACCCCAAAAGCCTGCAATTTATCTTGTTTGGCATTTTTAGCAAGCAAATCTCTTTGCACATTAGAAATTTGATCAAGCTGAGTTTGAACCATATGAAAATGCTTCACAAGACATTGGACATCATTAACTGTTCTATCTAAAACACCAAGCAACTTTTTGATAGCAAGGGAATTATCATGCAACTGACTTTCTATCCTCTCATTAAAATGATTCTGTTTCATAATAAAATTATCAAACTCATCTAAACATTGATCAGGAGGCTTACCATGAGGGATGTCACTTGCGTTGAAATCTAAAAGAGAGTGTACCTCTACCATAGGAGGGTGAGTGGTAGGCTCACACAGCTTCTCAATAGGGGGTAGATTCTTCACGTCTTCAGCTTTAATACCTTTCTCTTTAATAGACTTCTTTGCTTCTCGCATATCCTCGGGGCTTAGAACAAACATGCCCCTCTTCTTTGTTGGTGGAGGTGGTTCAGGGACGGACCAATCTTCATGGTTTTTGGCAATCCTGCCCATTAAATCTTCCGTGTCGTCCGGTGTTCTTTTCCTGAAAACACAACCAGCACAACTGTCCAGATAGGACCTAGATTCATCAGTTAGACCAGCATAGAATATATCAATTAATTCATTCTTAGGAATTTCATGTCCTGGTCTAGCCCGAATCAAACCGCAGTACCTCCCCCAAGCTTTAGGGAGGGACTCATCCTGCAACTGTTTAAAGTTGTAAATTCTTTGTAAAGCAGCATGTTGCATATGAGCAGGAAAGTACTTATCAACAAAAGAGTGAGCTAAGTCCTGAGGACTCTTAATAGAACCGCATGGGAGTGAATCATACCATGCTTTAGCACCTTCCTTCAAGGAGAAAGGAAGAAGCTTGGTCACATAAAAGTAGCGTATCTTCTCATCTGTGGTAAACAGGCTACCTAGCTCACCAAGTTTAGTTAGGTGTGCAATAGCATCATCATTTTCTCTGCCATAAAAGGGGTCAGCTTCAACCATAGGTATAAGTGAAAGATCAACAGAGAAATCAAAATCAGGATCATCAATGCATATAGGAGATGTAGCAAACTCAGGATTAGGAACAGTTTTGTTTTTCAAGGAGTGTTTTTCAAATATTTTCTTAATAACTTCAGGGTCAGAGCCGGCAAACTCTGTCAGTTCCGTGCATAAATCTTCATCAAGTATATAGTAATCATCATCAAGGAGCCTCTCCTGGAGTTTACTCAATTCAGGATAATCATAAGTTTCACCAATAGGGTAGCGAGTAACAGGAAGTTCAATTCCATGTTTTTCAGCAGCAGCAGTAATTTGTTTCTCAAGAGCATAACCAAGCGAACTATATCATCATCAAAAGTAGTAGAAGCTTCATCAAGAGTATCAGACATAGTAATAGATTCAGTAGGAGCATCATGTGGTGGTCGTGAGGCAAACTTACTCATAACAGAAGGTGAATCAAGCGTAGCACTAGTGCTCAGAGCAGTACCTCTTCTTGTAGTGGATAGTAAGATCGGAACCTTGGGGTCACCTTTCTTACCCATAGTGAATAAAGTGCAGCAGGTAGGATACCTCAAGTAGACTTGTAAATATTGCTATGCTCCCCGGCAACGGCGCCAGAAAACGGTACTTGATAACCCTCAACCGTAAGGGATCGAGATAGTCTTCGCGGGTAAGAATAACCCAATTTATTGATTCGACACACGGGGAGCCAAAGAGTATTTATAAGCTTTAACAGTCGAGTTGTCAATTCAACCGCACCTGAAATATACTAACTTGCAACAAAAGATAAGTGGTAACAGTGATATGATAGTGATGATAGCAATAGTAAAAGTAAACAACAAAAGTAAATAGCAGTAGTAAATTGCAAAAGTAGCAACTAGTGACAAGCAAGGTTTAAAATACTGTAGGCTAGGGAGACGGATGGTTGGGCGCTGCATGGATGAGATAGATTCTAACTTGGGGCACGGCACACGGAAAGGTAATGATCATCTAGGCAAATATCAAATATTAGGCATGTATCCCGTAGGTAGTTGTACGTGCTTGCAATAAGAACTTGCACAACATCTTTTGTCCTACCATCCCGCTACGAACGGGGCCAAAAGGAACTAATGGATATTAAGGTGCTCCTGTCAAAGAGCACCGGAACAAAGCAATGAACTCAATGGATACATGTGATCCTCAAACTACGGACCATCCCCTTTGGTGTCCCAAGCTGTCACTTTTGGGATCGCCGGTTCCGAACCGTAACAGGTGCATACAACTCATAGATAGGATCAAGAACTCAAATATATTCATGCAAACACATATGGTTCAGATCTGAAATCATGGCACTCGGGCCCTAAGTGTCAAGCATTAAGAATAACAAGTTGTAGCAAAGATGATAAACACCATACTAGATGATAGGCAACATGCCCCCAACAATCTGACGAACTATTACATGATCTATCTCATCCAATCCCTACCACCCCCTTCGCCTACAGCAAGGGAATTACTCACACATGAAGGGGGAAGTCATGGAGGGATGATGGAGTGGTGATGATGATGACGATGGCGACGATCTCCCCTCTCCGGAGGCCAAATCAGCCTCCATATTAGCCCTCCCGAAGAAGAACAGAGGGTGGCGGCGGCTCCGCGACGAAAAACAGCGAAAGGACTTCCGATCTGGGATTTCTGTGTCGGGAGGAAAAATACGGGCTAAAGTAGGGCACCAGGGGGTGTGGGGCCCACCCAGGCGCCCCCCGGCACGGCCCAGGGGGGGGGGG
>LR738710.1:533806589-533888846 GCA_902687465.1 Secale cereale | reverse complement strand
GGGGGGGGGGGGGGCGCCCACAGGGCGCCTGGGCACCCCCTGGCCCCCCTCTGGCCCCACTTCTGGCATTTTGTTTCTTCGGGTGCGTGGATTTTTCGTGATTTTTCGTGGATTTTTCTGAGATGCTTAAAAATCCGTTTTCCTGCACACAAATAAACCATACAGGCAGCTCTGCTGAAAACAACGTCAGTCAGGGTTAGTTTAGTCCAAATCATGCAAGAATGAGGTCAAAACAATATCAAAAGTGTTTGGAAAAGTAGATACGTTTGAGACGTATCAACTCCCCCAAGCTTAGCATATTGCTTGTCCTCAAGCAATTCAGTTCAACGAACTGGACGCGACAAAGAAAACTTTGACAAACTCTTTTGCTTCATTAGATGTATATAAGCATGTACTACGAAAAGAGTTCAGCAAGTATTAAAACATTACTTATGAGAACAATGCAAGGAGCAATCCTTCTTTCAAGTGACCAGTCACAAATAATCAGGAGTAAACAATATATTATCGAAAATCAAGACAAGATCACATTGCACATAGCTTGAGCATATTAAGGTGGTATCTCGCTAGCCTCCATGAGTGAAGCAAAACATAAATGCAGAGACTCCTCCAGAGTTTTAAAGGAGACTAGAACTAAGAATTTCAGAATAAATCATATCACAAGTATGCAGAAGACAATGTAATACTTTGGGACAATGCACATTACACTCAGAATGACAATTATGCTCTCCTAGTCAGTGCTTTGAAGAAAGAAGATGAGACTCTCGAACCGTGGCTTTTATTGGCAAAGTTGAAAACCCGTGATCGGAAACAAAAACTAAACATGTACCAGAGCTCTTGGTTTAAAAAACAGAAGTAAATATGTTTTTGAGAGGTGCATATTTCGTCAACGAATGCTAGCAGATAACTCAATCACTTTTTAAGCTAGACAAGTCTCGAGGAACTGCTCCTGCATGAGGACGATCACATCCTCTTAATCTCCTTTGTTTATCACTGCCAAAGTTTTCTGATTTCTCATGAACGAAGCGTGAAGGAGGGTTCGTTTGTTATATTATCTTTTTGAGCCGGGCGCACTCAATGCCAGTTCCTTTTCATATTAGGGGTTCGCACATTATACATGCAATCCAGGGGTGAAACTTGTCCAACTTAAAGAGATCATGAATTAACTACTACTTCCTCATGAGCTAAAACATAGGCACAAAAAGAGAAATGCTTTTGATTAGTTTCGAGATGGTACATGAAAGTCTTTGTTAGGAATGGCAGGTAAATACCATATATAGGAAGGTATAGTGGACTCATATGGCATAACAGGTTTAAAGGTTTTGGATGCACAAGCAGTCATTCCGCTTAGTACGGGTGGAGGTTTAGCAAAAGACTGGGAAGCGACCAACTAGAGAGCAATAACGGTCATAATCATGCAGAGCGACAAAGCAACATTGAATCGGGCATGAAAGTGATATAACTATTCTAAAATTCAAAGATCATCAAGGCAAAGTAGACTTTTTAGTCTTAAACATGTGTAAGCATGTGCCAAGTCAATCCAAAAATTCTCTAAAGGGAAATATCACCTTAGTATGCCAGACTATGAACAGCGCGATGCATGTAGATCATTTCAATAACACATTATGTACTCTAGTTATTCGGGACTAGCCACAAGGAAAGCATGAACCACTGAAAAAGCATTGTAAACATAGCACTATGTCGCTACAAGCTGGTCTCTAGATCATAAGTACAGGCATATGTACAAAAGCAGAAACAGAAAGAGTTCATACCGGTCTTCCTTGTTGCTTCCTTTCAGTCGATCTTCGTCATTACTGCTTGTCACTTGCACGTTCGAACGTAGGAAATATAATCAAATGCCATCACGGACTCGAGTTGATCTCTGAAAACAAAGCAAACTAAAGAGAGAAAGGAAATCTTTTTGAGTTTTTCAAAAGTTGAACAAAAAGCAAAAGAAAGAGAAAATCTTGTTGTTGTTTTTGCAAATAGAGGAATAAAGAAGAATGGGCAAAAACTTCGAAAAGATCAAAGCGAATAAAACGGATAATACAATGAAAAAGTGAGAAGGGCACGTACTCCCCCAAGCTTAGGCTTTTGGCCTAAGTTGGTAGCAGCTACTGCCCCCAGGAGCCTCCTGCTCCAGGGGTATGGTGGTGAGACCAAGGGTCATAGAAGGATGATGGCGCGTACACCGAACTCCTCGGAGTCTCCCACGAGGAAGGTTCCGAGCGCCAAACAGAGGAAGACCCTTCACCAAACTCGGTGGCGGTCTCATCCTAAAAATGTGGTATCTCACCGTGCCTCTCCTCGTCAGGCACAACCCCCTGCATGGGGTTATGGAACTGATGCTGGACCATGAACTCATCGAACTGGACAACATCAAAGGACCATCCGTTCATGCGAGAAAAATCAAACAAAAGAGGTGCAGGTAGACGGATCTCGCGTTCCGCGGTAGTTTCGGAACGCAAGATATAAACAAGGTTATCAAGTTCAGAACCCATGGTAACAAACTTATGCCTCTTCATAGCAGCAAGATCAAAGCTTAAATAAGTAAAAGGAGTATCATTAGGGTGTGGGGTGCCTCCAAGATGCTCTAAAATAAGCGTGGCATAAATGCCACCATATAAGTCCCCCTTGTTACCGTTCATAGCAAGGCGTCGAGCAATTAAGGTACCAATATTATAATCAGACCTCCCTGAGAGGGCTGCTGCCAGGATAGCAATATCCGGAGCAGAAATGCTGCTCGTGTTGTCACGAGCTAACACCCCTCTAGCAATATAATATGCAAAATACCTGAGGTGAGGAAACAAGATGCTGGAGATATTCGACCGATGAATATCCCTCGTACCCATGCTGCAGAGAGAGTTGATGACGGTTTTCAGCTCGGAGGGCTGCGTGGCCATCCTTGCCGTCCTCCCAACGTTCGGCACACCTATTACTTCACAAAAATTTCCCAGAGTCATGGTGATAAGATCATTATAAATTTTAAACTCAATAGCACCTGAATCAGGATTATATCTAAAACTGTTAATGAAACCGGAGGTGAGTTTCTGATACTGAGTAACACGGCTCGTGACGAGTCGTGTCAAACCTGCATTAGCACAAAGATTATAAAACTCATCCTTGATTCCCGCAGCTTCCATGAATTCATCACATGGAAATGTTATCGCACGTGCTGGACTTGTGTCTTCCAACAACTCCAGGGGCACATGATCTTCATTATAGCTCACCCTAACAGTCGATGGTGAAGCTGCGGCTCTAGTGACTCGATCGGAGTGTGCGGGCCTCCTCTTCTCAAGCCATCCTTTTGCCCTTCCTAACAAACTCATTTCTGAATTTTTTTATAATTTACAAAAACGAGGATTAAAACAAAGTGAGCTAAGGCAAACTACTCAACTCACTTGCCCAAGGCATAAACTTGCATCAAAACTTGGAAAACAACTTTCTACACATGCATGCAAGCTCATCTCTACAACACCAAGAACTACTAAATACTCACAAATGAGGCCACCAATCAAAAATCTAATTGGAGGGGTGGAGGAGTCACATACCAGGGAGTATTTTCTCAAAATTACAGCTCAGATGATGGGCTGTAGAGAGAGATCGAAGAATCGCCCCCAAGAACAGCAAGAACAAGACCAGAACTCGGGTTTCTGGAAAAAGAGAGAGAGGAGGGAAGAAGAAGTACCTGGAGGGGGGTCTCGTGGGCCCCAGGCGCCCTGTGGGCGCGGCCAGGGGCTGGGCCGCGCCAGCTGGCCGCCTGGGCCACTGGTGGCCCCCCCCTGGCTGGCCCCAGGACTTTCCGGGTCTCTCCCGTTGTGGAAATTTTTAATATAATTTTTCTGGAATTTTTCTGAAAACTTCACTGTTGAAATTTTTTCGTAGTTCAAAAAGCTGCGAAACTCTCTGAAAACTTGAAGCAGTTAGTAGAATTGTGAAGCTTCAAAAACATAGATACTTGGTACAGCAAGTATGACAATACTAAAAACAAATAAAAACATAGAAAGCTCAACTTTTTATCCATATAAAACACGTTCACTAGTAAGGTTGATCAAGTCTTACCAACAAACAAGCGGTATATAGAACAAAAAGTCTCACCTCCTACGAAGTAATCACTGAACTTTTACCTTGATGGACATTGTCCCTACCATGATAGTTTTGTATTTGTGAGGCACATGTAGTGGACAGTCCCATTCTCCAATTTTCACGGTCTCGATATTATCTATAGAGTTGAGGGCATGCCTCCTATCGGTCTTCTTCGGAAAATATACCGTGTGTTCTTTATCATTCACATGAAAGGTAACCTTCCCTTTGTTGCAATCAATAACAGCACCTGCGGTGTTAAGAAAAGGTCTACCAAGAATAATGGACATGCTCCCATCCTCGGGCATGTCAAGCACAACAAAATCAGTAAGAATTAAACAATTAGCAACTTCAACTGGAACATCCTCACAAATACCTATCGGAACAGCGGTTGACTTGTCAGCCATCTGAAGGGAGATATCTGTAGGAATTAGTTTCTCTAAACAGAGCCTCTCGTAAAGAGAGAGAGGCATAACACTCACTCCCGCTCCAAGATCACAAAAAGCAGTTTTGACATAATTATTCTTTATGGAGCAAGGAATGGTGGGTATACCTGGATCACCGAGCTTCTCAGGAATCTTTCCACTGAAAGAATAGTTAGCAAGCATAGTAGATATTGCATCATTAGGAATTTTTCTTTTGTTAGTGACAATATCTTTCATATATTTTGAATAAGGAAGTAACTTAATAGCATCAGTCAAAGGAATTTGAAGAAAAAGAGGTTTAATCCATTCACAAAACTTATTGTAATGCTCTTCTTCTTTAGATTTGATGGACTTACCTGGAAAGGGCATGGGTTTCTGTACCCATGGTTCTTTCTCCTTCCCATGTTTTCTTGCGATGAAGTCTTCTCTAGTGTACCTCTTACGTTTGTCAGGTGCTTCTTCTTCTCGAACTTCAGGCGGATCGTTTTTCTCATTATCATTACCTTCAAGTTCAGCACCGTCTTCAATCTCAGCATCGGAAATAGATACACTGTTGGGATCAATAGCTGGCTCTTCATCTGCAATAGGATCATTAGAATTGTCAGTCTCTTTATGTTTCTTCTTCTTATTTGGAGAGAGAACAATTTCTTCTTCCTGCATTTGAGAATCTTGCTCGATTCTCTTCGGATGTCCCTCTGGATAAAGAGGATCTTGAGTACTAGTTCCTCCTCGGGTATTAACCCCAAAAGCCTGCAATTTATCTTGTTTGGCATTTTTAGCAAGCAAATCTCTTTGCACATTAGAAATTTGATCAAGCTGAGTTTGAACCATATGAAAATGCTTCACAAGACATTGGACATCATTAACTGTTCTATCTAAAACACCAAGCAACTTTTTGATAGCAAGGGAATTATCATGCAACTGACTTTCTATCCTCTCATTAAAATGATTCTGTTTCATAATAAAATTATCAAACTCATCTAAACATTGATCAGGAGGCTTACCATGAGGGATGTCACTTGCGTTGAAATCTAAAAGAGAGTGTACCTCTACCATAGGAGGGTGAGTGGTAGGCTCACACAGCTTCTCAATAGGGGGTAGATTCTTCACGTCTTCAGCTTTAATACCTTTCTCTTTAATAGACTTCTTTGCTTCTCGCATATCCTCGGGGCTTAGAACAAACATGCCCCTCTTCTTTGTTGGTGGAGGTGGTTCAGGGACGGACCAATCTTCATGGTTTTTGGCAATCCTGCCCATTAAATCTTCCGTGTCGTCCGGTGTTCTTTTCCTGAAAACACAACCAGCACAACTGTCCAGATAGGACCTAGATTCATCAGTTAGACCAGCATAGAATATATCAATTAATTCATTCTTAGGAATTTCATGTCCTGGTCTAGCCCGAATCAAACCGCAGTACCTCCCCCAAGCTTTAGGGAGGGACTCATCCTGCAACTGTTTAAAGTTGTAAATTCTTTGTAAAGCAGCATGTTGCATATGAGCAGGAAAGTACTTATCAACAAAAGAGTGAGCTAAGTCCTGAGGACTCTTAATAGAACCGCATGGGAGTGAATCATACCATGCTTTAGCACCTTCCTTCAAGGAGAAAGGAAGAAGCTTGGTCACATAAAAGTAGCGTATCTTCTCATCTGTGGTAAACAGGCTACCTAGCTCACCAAGTTTAGTTAGGTGTGCAATAGCATCATCATTTTCTCTGCCATAAAAGGGGTCAGCTTCAACCATAGGTATAAGTGAAAGATCAACAGAGAAATCAAAATCAGGATCATCAATGCATATAGGAGATGTAGCAAACTCAGGATTAGGAACGGTTTTGTTTTTCAAGGAGTGTTTTTCAAATATTTTCTTAATAACTTCAGGGTCAGAGCCGGCAAACTCTGTCAGTTCCGTGCATAAATCTTCATCAAGTATATAGTAATCATCATCAAGGAGCCTCTCCTGGAGTTTACTCAATTCAGGATAATCATAAGTTTCACCAATAGGGTAGCGAGTAACAGGAAGTTCAATTCCATATTTTTCAGCAGCAGCAGTAATTTGTTTCTCAAGAGCATAACCAAGCGAACTAATATCATCATCAAAAGTAGTAGAAGCTTCATCAAGAGTATCAGACATAGTAACAGATTCAGTAGGAGCATCATGTGGTGGTCGTGAGGCAAACTTACTCATAACAGAAGGTGAATCAAGCGTAGCACTAGTGCTCAGAGCAGTACCTCTTCTTGTAGTGGATAGTAAGATCGGAACCTTGGGGTCACCTTTCTTACCCATAGTGAATAAAGTGCAGCAGGTAGGATACCTCAAGTAGACTTGTAAATATTGCTATGCTCCCCGGCAACGGCGCCAGAAAACGGTACTTGATAACCCTCAACCGTAAGGGATCGAGATAGTCTTCGCGGGTAAGAATAACCCAATTTATTGATTCGACACACGGGGAGCCAAAGAGTATTTATAAGCTTTAACAGTCGAGTTGTCAATTCAACCGCACCTGAAATATACTAACTTGCAACAAAAGATAAGTGGTAACAGTGATATGATAGTGATGATAGTAATAGTAAAAGTAAACAACAAAAGTAAATAGCAGTAGTAAATTGCAAAAGTAGCAACTAGTGACAAGCAAGGTTTAAAATACTGTAGGCTAGGGAGACGGATGGTTGGGCGCTGCATGGATGAGATAGATTCTAACTTGGGGCACGGCACACGGAAAGGTAATGATCATCTAGGCAAATATCAAACATTAGGCATGTATCCCGTAGGTAGTTGTACGTGCTTGCAATAAGAACTTGCACAACATCTTTTGTCCTACCATCCCGCTACGAACGGGGCCAAAAGGAACTAATGGATATTAAGGTGCTCCTGTCAAAGAGCACCGGAAAAAAGCAATGAACTCAATGGATACATGTGATCCTCAAACTACGGACCATCCCCTTTGGTGTCCCAAGCTGTCACTTTTGGGATCGTCGGTTCCGAACCGTAATAGGTGCATACAACTCATAGATAGGATCAAGAACTCAAATATATTCATGCAAACACATATGGTTCAGATCTGAAATCATGGCACTCGGGCCCTAAGTGTCAAGCATTAAGAATAACAAGTTGTAGCAAAGATGATAAACACCATACTAGATGATAGGCAACATGCCCCCAACAATCTGACGAACTATTACATGATCTAACTCATCCAATCCCTACCATCCCCTTCGCCTACAACAAGGGAATTACTCACACATGAAGGGGGAAGTCATGGAGGGATGATGGAGTGGTGATGATGATGACGATGGCGACGATCTCCCCTCTCCGAAGGCCAAATCAGCCTCCAGATTAGCCCTCCCGAAGAAGAACAGAGGGTGGCGGCGGCTCCACGACGAAAAACAGCGGAAGGACTTCCGATCTGGGATTTCTGCGTCGGGAGGAAAAATACGGGCTAAAGTAGGGCACTAGGGGGTGTGGGGCCCACCCAAGCGCCCCCCCGGCGCGGCCCAGGGGGGGGGGGGCACCCACAGGGCGCCTGGGCACCCCCTGGCCCCCTCTGGCCCCACTTCTGGCATTTTGTTTCTTCGGGTGCGTGGATTTTTTGTGGATTTTTCTGAGATGCTTAAAAATCCGTTTTCCTGCACACAAATAAACCATATAGGCAGCTCTGCTGAAAACAACGTCAGTCCGGGTTAGTTTAGTCCAAATCATGCAAGAATGAGGTCAAAACAATATCAAAAGTGTTTGGAAAAGTAGATACGTTTGAGACGTATCGGTATGTTGATTATGCTAATTATATTGTTGCTAAGTTTATACCTCCTAGCTTCACATACCAGCAAAAGAAAAAGTTCTTCTATGATTTGAGACATTACTTCTGGGATGACCCACATCTTTATAAAGAAGGAGTAGATGGTATTATTAGACGCTGTGTACCTGATCATGAACAGGAACAGATCCTACACAAGTGCCACTCCGAAGCCTATGGAGGACACCATGCGGGAGATAGAACTGCACACAAGGTATTACAATCCGGTTTTATTGGCCTACTCTCTTCAAGGATGCCCGTAAGTTTGTTTTAATTATCTTGTGATGAATGTCAAAGAAATGGTAATATTAGTAGACGTCAAGAAATGCCTATGAATTATTCACTTGTTATTGAACCATTTGATGTTTGGGGCTTTGATTATATGGGACCTTTTCCCGCCTCTAATGGGTACACACATATTTTAGTTGCTATTGATTACGTTACTAAGTGGGTAGAAATATTCCAACTAGTAGTGCTGATCATAACACTTCTATTAAGATGCTTAAAGAAGTTATATTTCCGAGGTTTGGAGTCCCTAGATATCTAGTGGCTGATGGTGGTTCACACTTTATTCACGGTGCTTTCCATAAAATGCTTGCAAAGTATGATGTCAACCATAGAATTGCATCCCCTTATCACCCACAGACTAGTGGTCAAGTAGAACTATGTAATAGGGAGTTGAAACTAATCTTGCAAAAGACAGTTAATAGGTCTAGGAAGAATTGGTCCAAGAAACTTGATGATGCATTATGGGCCTATAGAACTGCATACAAAAATCCTATGGGTATATCTCCATATAAGATGGTATATGGAAAAGCTTGTCACTTACCTCTTGAGCTAGAACATAAGGCATATTGGGCTATTAAAGAGCTCAACTACGATTTCAAACTTGCCGGTGAAAAGAGGCTATTTGACATTAGCTGTCTCGATGAATGGAGAACCCATGCCTATGAGAATGCCAAACTGTTTAAAGAAAAAGTTAAAAGATGGCATGACAAGAGGATACAAAGGCGTGAGTTTAACGTAGGTGATTATGTCTTGCTATACAACTCTCGTTTAAGATTTTTTGCAGGAAAACTTCTCTCCAAGTGGGAAGGACCTTACGTTATCGAGGAGGTCTATCGTTCCGGTGCCATAAAAATCAACAACTTCGAAGGCACAAATCCGAAGGTGTTGAACGGTCAAAGAATCAAATATTATATCTCAGGTAATCCTATTAATGTTGAAACTAATGTTATTGAAACTGTAACCCCGAAGGAATACATAAGGGACACTTTCCTGAACGATTCAGCCTTCGAAAAGGAAGAGGTACGTGATACGGTAAGTAAACCGATTCCAAAACAGTTCTAAAGGCAATTTTTCTCCGTTTTGGAATATTTAGAAAAATAGAAAAATAAACCACAGCCCGGAAGAGAAACGAGGCGTCCACGAGGGTGGAGGGCGCGCCCCCTTCCCACGGCGCGCCCCCTACCTCGTGGGCACCCCGTGTGTCCCCTGGACTCCGTTTTCTTGTGGCTTACTCCTTTTGGTCGGTAAAAATTCATTATATATACTCCCGAAGGTTTTGACCTCAGTATGACGCAAAAATCCACTGTTCTTGTTTAGAGCTATTTTCTGCTAGGGTTTGCGAAGCCAGGCATCATGTCGTCTCCCTCCTCCAATAATGAAGGCAATGATGCTTGGCTAATGAAGATAGATCTGAAGAGGGAAGGACCCGAGGCGATCCACAAGGAGAAGAAGATCAAGATGGAGGTGGAAGATCCGGGTCCGACACTAGGAGAAGACACCCCTAAACCTCTTCCTAACCTCTTTACCTCAACTAAGATTGAAGCTTTCAGGATGATTGAGTTGGCTCAAATTCGGAACAAGCATCTCACCAGTGAAAATAGTTTGTTGAACGACTACATAGCTGCTCTCAAAGGTATTATCCACAAGCTGGAAGGTCTCCTACGCTCGATATATGAGGATCCTCCGTCACTTCTTGCAACTCCATCATCACCACCGCCGAAGAAGGAGACATAATCATATGGGTATGGGCACTCCCCTTGGCAACTGCCAAGCTTGGGGGAGTGACCCCGGTATCGTATCACCATCACTCCTATCTTTACCGTTTTACTTAGTTCGATCCTTTTGGTAGTATCTTGATCTATTAGAATAAAGTTAGCATGATCTAGTTGTGAGCTTTACCCTTTGTAATCGAGTCCGTGAGCTATATAATAAAGATTAGCGTTGAGTCAAGGGCTTGATTTGCTCACTTGGGTCATGATAAAAAGAAAGAAAACATGAAGAGTATCAAAGAGATCATATCGATCTTATGGGAAGTAACGACTTCACATACAAGAGTATGATAAATAAAAGTTGTTGGGAGGTGATAAACATAGTTTTGGTCATCGTTGCAATTAATAGGAAGTAATAAAAGAGGAGAGGCTTCACATAAAAATATACTATCTTGGACATCTTTTATGATTGTGAGCACTCATTAAAATATGACATGCTAAAGAGTTGATGTTGGACAAGGAAGACAACATAATGGGTTATGTCTTCTTATATCCGAAATAAAGTATATTGTCATGGATCATCCAACATGCTGAGCTTGCCTTTCCCCCTCATGCTAGCCAAAACTCCTCGCACTAAGTAGAGATACTACTTGTGCTTCCATACATCCTTAAACCCAGTTTTGCCATGAGAGTCCACCATACCTACCTATGGATTGAGAAACATCCTTCCAAGTAAGTTGTCATGTTGCAAACTCGCTAAAATATGTATGATTTATTAGTGTGGGAGAAATTAGTTTTATACGATCTTGTGATATGGAAGTAATAAAAGCGACGGACTGCATAATAAAGGTCCTTATCACAAGTGGCAATACAAAGCGAAGTTCCTCTATGCTAAGACTTTGTGCATCCAACCATGAAAACACATGACAACCTCTGCTTCCCTCTGCGAAGGGCCTATCTATTATTCCTATCTTATAAGTGTCAAGGTGAATTCCACCTTTCCTTTTTACATTTTATCGTTTGGCAAGCACATTGTGTTGGGAAGATCCTAACATATATACCCACTTGGATGTAAGTTTCCATGATCTATTACTGCTGACATTACCCTTGAGGTAAAAGGTTGGGAGGCAACACCATAAGCCCCTATCTTTCTCTGTGTCCGATTAAAACTCCATAAACATAAGTATTGCGTGAGTGTGAGCAATTGTAAAAGACTATATGATAGTTGAGTATGTAGGCTTGCTGAAAAGCTCTTATATTGACTCTTTCCAATGTTACGATAAATTGCAATTGCTTCAATGACCGAGATCAAAGTTTGTTAGTTTTCAATGAAGTTTATGATTCATACTTGATATTGTGAATGAATTGTTACTTTCGCATAGGAATCATATGACTATATTTATATAAGTTGCTGTTATGATAATGATCATGATGCCCTCATGTCCGTATTTTGCTTTTATCGACACCTCTATCTCTAAACATGTGGACATATTTTTTCGATATCGACTTTCTCTTGAGGACAAGCCTGGTCTAAGCTTGGGGGAGTTGATACGTCCATTTTGCATCATGCTTATATGTTGATATTTATTGCATTATGGGCTGTTCTTACATGTTTTGTCACAATACTTATGCCTTTTCTCTCTTATTCTACAAGGTTTTCAAGAAGAGGGAGAATGCCGGCAGCTGGAATTCTGGGCTGGAAAAGGAGCAAACTCTGGAAACCTATTCTGCACAACTCCAAAAGCCTTGAAACTCAACAGAACATCGTTTTCAGAAAATATAAAAAATAGCTGGCGAAAGTAATCCACGTGGGGGGCCACCGACTGTCCACGAGGGTGGGGGGCGCATCCCCCTTCCCAAGGCGCCCCCCCTGCCTCGTGGGCCAGCCGGCAGGCCCCCGATGCCCATCTTCTCATATATGAGGTGTTTTGACCTGGAAAAAATCATAAGGAGGCTTTCGGGATCAGACGCCGCCGTCTCGAGGCGGAAACCAATATAGGGCTCCGGCAGAGCTGTTCTGCCCGGGATACTTCCCCTCGAGAGGAGGAAATCGTCACCGCCGTCATCACCAACAACTCTCCCATCTTGGGGAGGGCTACCTTCATCAACATCTTCACCAACACTTCTCCTCTCAAACCCTAGTTCATCTCTTGTATCCAATCTTTGTACCCAAACCTCAGACTGGTACCTATGGGTTGCTAGTAGTGTTGATTACTCTTTGTAGTTGATGCTAGTTGGTTTATTTGGTGGAAGATCATATGTTCAAATCCATTATGCATATTAATACCCCTCTGATCATGAACAATATTAGATCTTGTGAGTAGTTACTTTTGTTCCTGAGGACATGGGAGAAGTCTTGCTATTAGTAGTCATGTGAATTTGGTCTTCGTTCGATATTTTGATGAGATGTATGTTGTCTCTCCTCTAGTGGTGTCATGTGAACGTCGACTACATGACACTTCACCATTATTTGGGCCTAGAGGAAGGCATTGTGAAGTAATAAGTAGATGATGGGTTACTAGAGTGACAGAAGCTTAAACCCTAGTTTATGTGTTGCTTCGTAAGGGGCTGATTTGGATCCATATGTTTCAGGCTATGGTTAGGTTTACTGTCAGGCCCAAGATGCGATTCTATCCCGATCACGCGACTCATACGTGATTGGGGCACAACCGCATCTCAGGCGCTTAGCAAGATGGATATCATTACATCGTACAAGTCACATGAATACGACATCATCAATACAAGGCATCCGACTACGAATGGAAACAAGAAAAGCACAACGACATCCATCTGCTATCCCAGGCTGCCGACCAGGAACCTAACCCAAGAATGATGAAGAAGAAGAAGAAAGAAGTCCAACACAAAGAACATCGCTCTCGCGTCAAGTCATCGGAAACCTACACCTGCAACTGGTGTTGTAGTATCTGTGAGCCACAAGGACTCAGCAATCCCATAACCATGGGTAACAAGACTAGCAAAGCTTAATGGGTATGGAAAAGGATAATGGTGAGGTTGCAGCAGCGGCTAAGCAAAAGTATGGTGGCTAACTTACGAGTACAAGAATAAGATGAGCATCTACGCAAATGGTCGCAAACTAGTAGTGATTGCTAAATATCCTGAACTACCTACGAGCCAAACATAACCCCACCGTGTTCTCTTCTCAAAGTGGAAAGAGACAATCATGGTTACTCACACAGTTGTGTGTTTTATTTCGGATCCTCTGTCAAGTTTTCTACAACCAGACATTAGCAAATTCCAATCTGCCACATAACCGCGAGCACGGCTTTCTAAAGATCATAACCCTGCAGGGGTGTCCCAACTTAGCCCATCACAAGATCTCACGATCAGTAGAGATAATAATAATATTACCCCTTATCTTAGGGAAGGCCCGACCAGACTCAGATTTCCCGGTGCACAAGACATTTCGACAATGGTAAAATAAGTCCAGCAAGACCTCCGAGCGTGTCGACACCCTGATAGTAGCCACGCGTATCTCGTCTCAGGCCACAATCGGATGGGACATCCTACGAGTAAAACCAGACGCCGGGTTCCCCCGAGGTGGCCCCACAGGCTGCCCGTTTGGGACCAACACCATCAGCACTGGCCCCCCTGCTATGTAGAAAAGAATCCTCGAGGGCATGACCCCCTATGAAATTTAAATATTTAATTAAGTTGTTATTATGAGGCAAATTAAAACCAATGTTGGGCCTTGCTGGAGGAGTTTTATTCAAAGACGAACTGTCAAGGGGTCCCCATATACCCAACCGTGTAAGGAACACAAAATCAAGGAACATAGCGCTGGTTTATCGGCTCCTAAGGTGGCATGAGTGGAACAAAACACCGAGCAAAAAGCCAAGCCTTCCACCCATTGCCAAGTATATAGGTGTGTTAAGATAATATAGTAGATATTGTGATATTCCAACACCAAGATACGACATGGAGCAATCTTCATCTTCACGTGCAACTAAAAACGCTATAAGAGGGGCTGAGCATGCTGGTAACATAGTCAAACAATGGTTTGCTGGGAGATGTGTCAAAGGTTTCATGGCAACAAGGAGAGGCTGACAATAAAAGATGGGTAGCGCGACATATAACGACAACATCGATACATCTAGCATAGCAATAATAGTAAAGGTATCCAAGGTGATGGTCATCTTGCCTGAGATCCCACAAGGAAGAAGAATGGATCCATGAAGAAGACGAAGAAGAAGCCTTGAAGACGAACCAAGTGTAGTCGAACGAATCCTCACGATCGCAACGAAAAAGCACTAACGAGAAGAAGCAAGCAACACGGTAAACACACCACTCAAGAACATGACAAGATGCTCAACCAAGTATGATGCAAGACAAATCTATATGATGCAATTCATGGCAAGGGATGAAGCACACAAGAACAACACAAACCAACAAGTTTAAATGAGGCCGGAATGAACATATAGTAATTCCGGTAAGTCCTCATATGCACGTTTCGAAATTGGTCCAGATCTGAACAAAC
Organism: Secale cereale; assembly: GCA_902687465.1. Classification (NCBI taxonomy): domain Eukaryota; kingdom Viridiplantae; phylum Streptophyta; class Magnoliopsida; order Poales; family Poaceae; genus Secale; species Secale cereale. The sequence goes on along the minus strand of LR738710.1, from coordinate 533,874,062 downwards.
CTTAAGTTAAAGTTGTTAAACAGAAGGTTAACATGCACCATGATGATCTACTCGAAATTCTAGTCAAGTTACATATAAAGTTTGTTTAGTTCAGAGCTACGACCTAGAAGATATGAGCAAAACAAGACAAGCATGGCAAATATGCAAGATGCATCCAAACATCAAGCAAACGCACTCCAAGCATGAAAACAACATGATATTATGCTTCTACATGCAAAATCGCACAAGTTTCATATAGGGCACGCTCAAAATGGAGCAACGGTTCAACACATACACATGAAACAAGACATAACAACGAGCTGTCCAAAATCAGCAACATAGCAACTTTGGAGCAAGGTATATATATGCTACAACACCCAAACATGATAACAAGAGGCATGGATGTGAAATAGACATGATACTTAACAAGCATGAACTTAGAGCACACGCAAAAACTTGCTGGAACACAATTAACCAAGCATCGCAAGTTGCAATAAATTTATCCAGACTTAAGTCAAAATCTGGGAAGGCAAATACATCATCACGATGCTGCCTTCGGAGGCACAAAACAACAAGCATATCAACTCTACTAAGCATATGAAGACCATGGACATGTAATAGACATAGCATACATCGAACAACTCCATTGGAGCAACTCCATAGGAGGCATGGATCAATAACAACAAGCTCCACCAAATTGATCATGCTGATAACAGGCTGACAGGTAAATTTATAGCAACTTGAGAGCAAAGATATAAATAAGCTACAGCATGCCATAAGTGCAAATAAGGGCATGGATGGATAGAGCATAACATGGACACCAAGATATGATCATTTGACATACTAAAACATGCAAGGATTTGACTAGGGCATCAAGCAAACATGGCATCAGGTTTAACAGATTCCAGACTTAGCAGTTTTTTTCACTAAGTATAAAACAACAACATTGGCATGGCATGTTTACAAGCTTGTTTAAGTCACCTCAAGGCATATCATGGAAAGTGGATTGCACCACAACAAAGACCATATGATTGTGCTTCCAAAACATATAGACATGTGGCATGAAGATAAACACACCAATAGCCATGAGCAAGACAAAACAACATCTCATAACAAGTTTCAGCACTTAACAGCCACATGCACTTTTGCAACAGAGATTAACATGGCAATATGGCACCTAACATGAATGCTACAACAACCAACATGTAGAGCATTTCACAATGAACATTTTGACACATCATATGCTCCATTTGGACCAACATGCACAAAGTTACAAGCATCACAAGTATGAAACAAAATTTCAGTTACCCGTAGTTTTAAACATATAGCACTCTTGCAACGATGATTAGGGCATCAAGATGAACTCAAACAAGCATGCCACAGTGGAATAAAATGAAGAGCATATCACAACGGTCATTTTGACATATTACTCACTCAATTTGGATATAAACACAAAAAAGTTACAAGCATCACAAGTATGCATCAAGTTTAACAAACTCATGGACTTAGTGAAAAAAGGCAACCTCGGGGTGGACGTGTCCGTGCCCAACTGGACAAGTCCGGCGGTTGGGGCCCACGGGTCAGTGACACGGAGCGATGGAAGGGTGGACATGTCCAGGTCCCAACCGGACATGTCCGGCAGCTGGCAGAGGAGGTCGTCGGCAAGGCAGATCGGCCCGAGGAGGCCATGGACGGCGGCTTGACGCCGGCGAGGCTCCAGGAACGGTGGAGACCGGCGGAGGGAGGCAGATCCAGCCTTGGGAGGTCGGCGAGACCCCGATCCCGACGGGATCTGGCCGTAGGGGTCGGCGGCGAGGCTGCAAAGGCGGCGGCGAGAAGGCCACTCCAGCGGGCGGCGATGGACGCTGGAGGAGGCCGGCGGACTCACGGGGCGGCAGTGATGCGCGAGGACGGCGGCGACGCGCGAGGTGGCGGGGCGAGGCGGTGAGCCTCGTCGGAGTAGCAACGGCGGCGGGGACGCGATGTTGGGGAGGAGCTCGGCGGCAGGAAGCGGGAGGCGCTCGGGCGCTAGGGCGGCGGGGCGCGCGGGCCGCGGCGGTGGGCGCTCGGGCCCCTCCGCGGGCCTGGCGGGTCGGCATGAGGTGGGAGGAGGCTGGCTGTGACATGGCGTGCGAGGAATGGGCGAGGGCGGCTGTGCGACGGCGGCTGGCCAGTCCGTACACGCCAAGTGCCGACAGCTGGTTGGCTGGCGCCGGAAAACGAGGTAGAGGTGGGAGGTGGCGGCTGCTATAGGTTAGGGGAGGCTAGGGGTTAGGGTTAGGCCAAAAATGGCAAGGGGGGTGTTCATATATAGGAAATGGGGGTGGGGTTAGGACTAGGGTTTTAGGCCGTTTTGGAGCCGTTCGATCGCCATCGGACGGTCCGAAGCGGAGGGGGTAGGTAGGTGGGCTAGGAGGGGTTAGTGGCCTGTGAGGAGAGAAGGGAAAAGAGGCCCACGGGGTTTTCGGAGACCGAAAATGTCCGACGTTTTAACCAGCGACTAGTGCCGCTATATTTAACGGTTGGGCTATCAAACGAGCTCCGAGTGAGATGAAATTTGACAGGTGGTCTGTCTACACTATAATAAGACCACACGACAAGTTTCATCCCATTCCGAGAACATTTTTCGGCCACTCATAAAATAAATATTCGGAGGTGCCGCGGGCGCATGCGAGTGTGTGCGAGCTCATAACGGATAACAGAGAGGAGGAGGGGGACTCGTACGGATGCAAGTTTTGAAAACATGATGATGAAATGCACATGATGACAAGGTAAAGATGCAACACGCAAGCAGATGACATGTCTACGACAACGAATAACTGGCTGACACCTGGCGCATCGGTCTCGGGGTGTCACAACACTCCCCTACTAACAAGAGATCTCGTTACGAGATCTTAGGAACGAGATGGAAGAGAAAAAGGAAGAAGGTGAAACCAAAGAAGCTTGAGAGGTTGAGTCACTTGAAAGGACGAACACGACGGAGGGGAACGAAGTTGCAAACACTTCGTTAAACAAAGAAGAACAAGGGATACACCGAGAACCAAAAGCTTAAATGACAGAATGAAACCACTCCGGTTAGTAAGAGAAATAAAGGAGTTTGAACGAAGTAATTCGGGCAGCACTCCGGCTGAAACTGAAAGAAATAGCACAACGGTTGAACATGAATGGAATAGGACAAGACCCTGAGAAGATGAAACAAAAACATGAGGAGATGAACAACATAATGCCTCCGAAAAAAAAGAATGGAATGAGAAGAAGGGAGAAGAACACCATCTTCTAGCACAAAAGAATTTGAAAACATCCTTGCGAAGATGGAACGAACGGAGTTGTTGAGAAAATCAACAACAAAAGAATAAGCTTGTCGTGGACTTATAGAAATCATCCCAAAACTAGAGGTGAATTATGCCGCAACCAAAAGATTGAATAGCCGAGAATGAAGAAATGCAAAACTCCCTTTCAAAATAATGCGGAGAATTATTTGCACTCGAGAGGCAAAAGAATAATGCTTGAGCTTGATCCAAAAGAATTTGACGAATATTTGAGGAATGAATTGGATCGCGATGAACCACCATGAAGAATTCCGGTAACGAAAGGATGATGACGACGGATGAAGAGAATAAGTTTAAAGCATTGCGATGATTAGATGGGGTTCCGATGAGATAGCCGAGAAATTTTTTAACTTCGGGGAAGAAAAGATTAAAGCACTTGGAACTAGAATTTATTCATCAAGAACAAACTCCGCAAGAAGGAACAAAACAACTTTATGAAAATAATAAGAATTATGTTATTCTTATCCTCCACCAATAAATTGATGAGAAGCAATGGACTTGAATAATACTTATTCTCGTTGAAATGAACAAAGAGGGATATATCGCGAACTTGCGAAAATCTTCATGAAACATCGGTAGGATTGTAATGAAACGAGTGAATTGATATGATAATAAAGGAAAAGAACTCTTGAGCGAACCACCGTAAGGATTGAAGCCGAGTGAAGAAAAAGAACGAACCCCCGGGAAGAATTAAAATCGAGTGATACATGAGAATGAATCGCCGGGAAGAATAAAGCACTTGAGAAAATTTGAATGACGAGAACAAAGAGATCGCGACTGATTAAAGAATACTTGAACAAGCACCGGACAAATGTGAGAGGAACAAAGAGGCATCAATGAAGAATATTTGGAGGACGAAGTTGAAAACTGAGAAAGAAGGAATCTTCTGAAAAGATGGCCTTCGGAGGAACACAAAGAAAAGAATTCAAGTACTACTCCGGATAAATGAAAAGAAGAAAGGTTGAACCAACGATTAAAAGAATTAAAACCGATCTTGGAGAAGGCACATGACTGATGGAATCCATGCTTACGTCATACTTCGAAAAGAATTTGAGAATAGCTCCGGAAATAATTAGAAGAGTCAGGTAAGATCCTAGGAAAATACCTGTGGGTTAGGACCCACTGAAGAGAAACACCGTTGAAAGGATAGAAAAGGAGATAATGCACCGGAACAATTAAAAGACTCGAAGGAGGTGACAACCTCGAATTAATTGAAGGCAAACACGAATCTCGTGAGATATCTTCGGAACTCCGAAATAATTAAATGGTGTGAGGCGAACGAGCAAGGGAAAATATCTGAGCCGAGGGAAAAGAATGTGATGAACACCGAAAACTTGAATTGATTCCATCGGAAAAGAAATAGATGAAGAAGGTCGAACGAGAGGAGAATTCTCCAGTTGAAACAATTGATGAAAGAAAGCAAGACTTCACACGAGTAGGATGGATACTCGATTAAGGACTCCGGCTCCGAGAAGAAAAAGGGTGGGCGGGTGGGAAAAAGAAAGACAACTTTGGAAGGGGAAACAACATCGGTTGGAAAGAACCGAGGATTGAAGCAAAAGACGAGGAGGTCAAATCGACTCGACGAGAGATGCACCAGATGAAAGAACTGACAACGCAACAAACGAAAAACTAACCACGTGACCCTAAAAAAAAATTGAAGGGGAAGAGGAGTAATTCAAAACACCTACGTCAAGATTCCTCACCAGAGCGACGAAGGGGCTGGGGAGTAAAAAGAAATCCTACTCTCCGATATAACTAGACTCCAAAAAGGTTTTTGCTAGACTCAACAACGACCAAACTACGATCAATCAAGGGGGCTCCTATGGTCGGTCGAGGCTCTGATACCAACTTGTCAGGCCCAAGATGCGATTCTATCCCGATCACGTGACTCATACGTGATTGGGGCACAACCGCATCTCAGGCGCTTAGCAAGATGTATATCATTACATCGTACCATTAAATACATACATGGGGGATACAACAATTCATACAAGTCACATGAATAAAACATCATCAATACATGGCATCCGACTACGGATGCAAACAAGAAAAACACAACGACATCCATCTGCTATCCCAGGCTGCCGACCAGGAACCTAACCCAAGACTGATGAAGAAGAAGAAGAAAGAACTCCAACACAAAGAACATCGCTCTCGCGTCAAGTCATCGGAAACCTACACCTGCAACTGGTGTTGTAGTATCTGTGAGCCACGAGGACTCAACAATCCCATAACCATGGGTAACAAGACTAGCAAAGCTTAATGGGTATGGAAAAGGATAGTGGTGAGGTTGCAGCAGCGGCTAAGCAAAAGTATGGTGGCTAACTTACGAGTATAAGAATAAGATGAGCATCTACTCAAACGGTCGAAAACTAGTAGTGATCGCTAAAGATCCTGAACTACCTACGAGCCAAGCATAACCCCATCGTGTTCTCTTCTCAAAGTGAAAAGAGACAATCACGGTTACTCACATAGTTGTGTGTTTTATTTCGGATCCTCTGTCAAGTTTTCTACAACCGGACATTAGCAAATTCCAATCTGCCACATAACCGCGGGCACGGCTTTTGAAAGATCATAACCCTGCAGGGGTGTCCCAACTTAGCCCATCACAAGCTCTCACGATCAGTAGCGATAATAATAATATTACCCCTTATCTTAGGGAAGGCCCGATCAGACTCGGATTTCCCGGTGCACAAGACATTTCGATAATGGTAAAACAAGTCCAGCAAGACCTCCCGGCGTGCCGACACCCTGATAGTAGCCGCGCGTATCTCGTCTCAGGCCACAACAGGATGGGACATCCTACGAGTAAAACCAAACCTCGGGTTTCCCCCAGGTGGCCCCGCAGGCTGCCCGTTTGGGACCAACACCATCAGCACTGGCCCCCCTGCTATGTAGAAAAGAATCCTCGAGGGCGCGACCCCCTATGCAATTTAATTAATTAATTAAGTTGTTATTATCGGGCAAATTAAAACCAATGTTGGGCCTTGCTGCAGGAGTTTTATTCAAAGACGAACTGTCAAGGGGTCCCCATATACCCAACCGTGTAAGGAACGCAAAATCAAGGAACATAACGCCGATTTATCGGCTCCTAAGGTGGCATGAGTGGAACAAAACACCGAGTAAAAGGCCAAGCCTTCCACCCATTGCCAAGTATATAGGCGTGTTAAGATAATATAGTAGATATTGTGATATTCCAACACCAAGATCCTACATGGAGCAATCTTCATCTTCACCTGTAACTAACAACGCTATAAGAGGGGCTGAGCAAGCTGGTAACATAGCCAAACAACGGTTTGCTGGGAGAGTTGTCAAAGGTTTCATGGCAACAAGGAGAGGCTGACAATAAAAGGTGGGTAGCGCGACATATAATGACAACATTGAGACATCTAGCATAGCAATGATAGTATAGGTATCCAAGGTGATGGTCATCTTGCCTGAGATCCTGCAAGGAAGAAGAACGGATCCATGAAGAAGACGAAGAAGAAGCTGAAGACGAACCAAGTGTAGTCGAAAGAATCCTCACGATCGCAACGGAAAAGCACTAACGAGAAGAAGCAAGCAACACGGTAAACACACAACTCAAGAAAATGACAAGATGCTCAACCAAGTATGATGCAAGACAAGTCTATATGATGCAATTCATGGCAAGGGATGAAGCACACAAGAACAACACAAACCAACAAGTTTAAATGAGGCCGGAATCAACATATAGTAATTCCGGTAAGTCCTCATATGCACATTTAGAAATTGGTCCAGATCTGAACAAACCTTAAGTTAAAGTTGTTAAACAGCAGGTTAACATGCACCATGATGATCTACTCGAAATTCTAGCCAAGTTACATAAAAAGTTTGTTTAGTTCAGAGCTACGACCTATAAGATATGAGCAAAACAAGACAAGCATGGCAAATATGCAAGATGCATCCAAACATCAAGCAAACACACTCCAAGCAAGAAAACAACATGATATTATGCTTCTACATGCAAAATCACACAAGTTTCATATAGGGCACGCTCAAAACGGAACAACGGTTCAACACATACACATGAAACAAGACATAACAACGAGCTGTCCAAAATCAGCAACATAGCAACTTTGGAGCAAGGTATATATATGCTACAACACCCAAACATGATGATAAGAGGCATGGATGTGAAATAGACATGATACTTAACAAGCATGAACTTAGAGCACACCCAAAAACTTGCTGGAACACAATTAACCAAGCATGGCAAGTTGCAATAAATTTATCCAGACTTAAGTCAAAATCTGGGAAGGCAAAAACATCATCACGATGCTGCCTTCGGAGGCACAAAACAACAAGCATATCAACTCTACTAAGCATATGAAGATCATGGACATGTAATAGACATAACATACATCAAACAACTCCATTGGAGCAACTCCATAGGAGGCATGGATCAATAACAATAAGCTCCACCAAATTTATCTTGCTGATAACAGGTTGACAGGTAAATTTATAGCAACTTGAGAGCAAGATATAAATAAGCTACGACATGCCATAAGTGCAAATAAGGGCATGGATGGATAGAGAATAACATGGACAACAAGATATGATCATTTGACATACTAAAACATGCAAGGATTTGACTAGGACGTCAAGCAAACATGGCATCAGGTCTAACAGATTCCAAACTTAGCAGTTTTTTCACTAAGTATAAAACAGCAACATTGGCATGGCATGTTTACAAGCTTGTTTATGTCTCCTCAAGGCATATCATGGAAAGTGGATTGCACCACAACAAAGACCATATGATTGTGCTTCCGAAACATATAGACATGTGGCATGAAGACAAACACACCAATAGCCATGAGCAAGACAAAACAACATCTCATAACAAGTTTCAGCACTTAACAACCACATGCACTTTTGCAACAGATATTAACATGGCAATATGGCACCTAACATGAATGCTACATCAACCAACATGTAGAGCACTTCACAATGAACATTTTGACATATCATATGCTCCATTTGGACCAACATGCACAAAGTTACAAGCATCATAAGTATGCAACAAATTTTCAGTTACCAGCAGTCTTAAACATATAGCACTCTTTCAACGATGATTAGGGCATCAAGATGAACTCAAACAAGCATGCCATAGTGGAACAAGATGAAGAGCATATCACAACGGTCATTTTGACATATTATTCACTCAATTTGGACATACACACAAAAAGTTATAAGCATCACAAGTATGCATCAGGTTTAACAAACTCAGGGACTTAGTGAAAAAAAGGCAACCTCGAGGTGGACGTGTCCGTGCCCAACCGGACACGTCCGGCGGCTGGGGCCCACGGGTCAGTGACACGGAGCGATGGAAGGGTGGACATGTGCGGGTCCCAACCGGACATGTTCGGCAGCTGGCAGAGGAGGTCGTCGGCAAGGCAGATCGGCCCGAGGAGGCCATGGACGGCGGGTTGACGCCAAAGAGCTCGGCGAGGCTCCGGGAACGGCGGAGACCGGCGAAAGGAGGAAGATCAGGCCTCGGGAGGTCGGCGAGACCCCGATCCCAGCGGGATCTGGCCGGAGGGGTCGGCGGCGAGGCTGCAAAGGCGGCGACGAGGAGGCCACTCCGGCGGGCGGCGATGGACGCTGGAGGAGGCCGGCGGACTCGCGGGGCGGCGGTGATGCGCGAGGACGGCGGCGACGCGCGAGGTGGCAGGGCGAGGCGGCGAGCCTCGCCGGAGTAGCAACGACAGCGGGGACGCGATGCTGGGGAGGAGCTCGGCGGCAGGAAGCGGGAGGCGCTTGGGCGCTAGGGCGGCGGGGCGCGCGGGCCGCATCAGCGGGCGCTCGGGCCCCGGATGGGTTCGGGCTGGTCCTCCCGCGGGCCTAGCGGGCCGGCGTGAGATGGGAGGAGGCTGGCAGCGACGTGGCGTGCGAGGAGTGGGCGAGGGCGGCTGGCTAGTCCGGACGCGCCAAGTGGCGGCGGCTGGTTGGCTGGCGTCGAAAAACGAGGCAGCGGTGGGAGGTGGCTGCTGCTAGAGGTTAGGGGAGGCTAGGGGTTAGGATTAGGCTAAAAATTGCAAGGGGGGGTGTCCATATATAGGAAATGGGGGGGGGTAGGACTAGGGTTTTAGGCCATTTCGGAGCCGTTCGATCGCCATCGGACGGTCCGAAGCGGAGGGGGTAGGTAGGTCGGCTAGGAGGGGTTTGTGGGCTGTGAGGAGAGAAGGGAAAAGAGGCCCATGGTGTTTTCGGAGACCGAAAACGTCGGACGTTTTAACCGGCGACTAGTGCCGCTATATTTAACGGTTGGGCTACCAAACAAGCTCCGAATGCGATGAAATTTGACAGGCGGTCTGTCTACACTGTAATAAGACCACACACCAAGTTTCATCCCATTCTGAGAACATATTTCGGCCACTCATAAAATAAATATTCGGAGGTGCCGCGGGCGCGTGCGAGTGTGTGTGAGCTCAGAACGGACAACAGAGAGGACGTGGGGGACTCGAACGGATGCAAGTTTTGGAAACATGATGATGCAATGCACATGATGACAAGGCAAAGATGCAACACGCAAGCAGATGACTTGGCAACGACAACGAATAACTGGCTGACACCTGGCGCATCGATCTCGGGGTGTCACATTTACCTTAATACTTCTTTTGTAGTTGCGGATGCTTGCATTAGAGGTTAATCATAAGTGGGAGGCTTGTCCAAGTAAGGGCAGCACCCAAGCGCAAATCATAAGTGGGAGGCTTGTCCACCCACATACCAAATTATCAAAGTACCGAACGCGAATCAGATGATCGTGATGAAAACTAGCTTGACGATAATTCCCTTGTGTCCTCGGGAGCGCTTTCCTTTATATAGGAGTTTGTACAGGCTTGTCCTTTGCTACAAAAAGGATTGGGACACCTTACTGCACCTTATTTACTTTTACCTTTTCTCACTTGCTACCAATTACCTTATCACAAAACTATCTGTTACCTATAATTTCAGTGCTTGCAGAAAATACCTTACCGAAAACTGCCTATCATTTCCTTCTGCTCCTTGTTGTGTTCGACACTCTTACTTATCGAAAGGACTACGATAGATCCCCTACACTTGTGGGTCATCACTAACCATAACGGTTTGAAAAATCATATTTTTGTGTACTTGTGTGCGAGTTAATTCCATGTGCAGTAAATTTGAAGGAATTTTCAAACATATTGGTCTCATGGCCTAGACACATGCATGTAGTGCCATGCCATTTAAATTCCAAACAAAAATAAAAAATTATCAGAAACACATGAAACCTTGCTTGACAATGTCATGCCACCAAGATGATGTGGTAAAAAAATTGGCATGTTTGATGAAAGTTTGGACACACACCCCTCATAAACCGGAGCAAGTCACTAGAAGTCTCGCTGTTCCGAGAGGGAACAATGCATGTTTGATGACGAATCGACGATAGCTTCCTCTTATGGGCTTAAAAAAAATTATATAGTAAACATGCACTAATACAAATGTCATGTCAAAAATTGGAAAATTTCAGGGCTCATTTGACCTTGTAAAGACATTTAATGACCATAATCAAAATTTGAACTACATCTACATGAAGCGACTAACTATAACGGTTTGAAAGAAAATATGTGTGTACTTGTGTGCAAGTTAATTCCATGTACAGTAAATTGGAACAAATTTTCAAACATATTGGTGTCACGGCTTGGACACATGCATGGAGTGCCATGGCATTTAAATTCCAAAAAATTAAAAATTTATTAGACAATGTAAATATATGGTGTTCAAAAAAGAAAATGTAAACATCTGGCAAGATAACCGGGCCCCACACGATTGGTACTCTATTTCGCACCTCGAGGTTTGGAAGATGAGTAGTGTGGGTTGCTAATTAGACACGGTTCTGTATTGGAAACCGTCGGCTATGAAGTTCACACACGGTTTTTGTTACGGGAATCATGTGTAATTCAAACTAAAGTACTCGTAAATTCTGGCGACCGACGTGTATACTATTCCCGTCGATCTAGATTTTGGCCGCCAATAAATACTACTTTGCTCACGTCATCCTGCCTGCATTCTCATCTACATCCTCCCCTCACTCGCCCTCTCTCTCTGTCTCTCAAATATCTGACATGGCACTGACAATCTTCCCATGCGCCGACGTGGAGGCGCCAACCCCGAGGACACTCAGTCAGAGGGCAGCAACGATTAGGACCCCCACACGCCACCGAACGAGGTTGCGCCGGACCCCCCAACTTTGGAGTGGTTTTGGGGCCAGTACAATCTTTCTTTGTGGAAGTCGCTGCTGCCGGCTGAGAAAGCCAGGCAAGTGGCATTCAAGAAAGAGATGGAGGAGGAGGAAGCCAGGTACCAGGCGACCTGTGAAGCCTGTTATGCTACCTGGAAAAGGAGTCAGTGGAGCTTTGGGGGCGGGCGCATCGCCGTGCGAAGGAGGTGTACGAAGGCGGGTACTTCACAAGGAAGTTCAAAGGCGCTAAGTGCCTCATCGTTGCGTGGAGGTGGGCCGATGAGCTCCAGCATGCCACCGACGAGGAGCTCCGGTGGGCACCTAATGAAATGGCAAGATCATTCGCGCTCGTCCGCCAGCAAGAGGCAGATCGGTACGTCAAGCGATGCGAGGAGGAGGAGGCGGAGTAGTTCCTCCTCGCTGGGAAGATGCTGCGCACTAGGGAGCTGCTGGCGATCGATACAGGAATACTACCCCTAGGTGGGATTATTAGTTTTAGTATTGTTCGTTTTCAATTTTATGCATTGTACCTAGTAGTTAACTATCATCACGCATATGTGATGATATTATATATATTCTGTGATGAACTAATGAACAATTAATATATATTATGAATTCCATTTTCTATCTGTTTTCGTATACTAATTTGTATCTAGCTGTTATCATCCACATATACAGAATGGAAAGCATATACACACACATTGAAACATAACATATAAGAACGGATAACAGAGTACACACATTGAAACCGAGTAATCGATAGAAGAATATTATGATTGCTTTGAATACATAGCAATCCACGTCGAAACGACTCAACAAAATAAAACGCGTCCATGAGACCATGACAAGCAACCCCTGACTATGGTAGCTCCTGGCTCTGCCTGAACTCGTGCAGGCGTTTGTCCAAGCGGTCGACAAGCTCGCGGTACATATGGAGCGCGATCTCGAGCTCCAAGTTGGCTATTTCATCGGAGATCACCAGCTCGAGGATGCGACGGCCATATTCCTCTACTACGCCCACATGGACACCTGGGCCAAGGAGGCGGTCGAGCCTAGCAACCAGTGCGTTGGCATCAAGTGGGCCGCGGACAAGGCGAACGACGCGACTAGGTGCGACCAATGCGAATGGCGCGGCGGGCGTCCGATGCAAGTATGGCGTGGCCGGCCTCTGGTGCAATTACGGCGCAGAAGGCCTCTGCCCACTCTGGCGAGGAATGGGGGTACTAACAGGACATGTACCCAGTTGCGGCGCCCTGTCGATAGCAAGCAAGCGCCGATGGATATGCTCTTGTTGTGCGGCGCGCCGCGGCTCTCGCTCTGCGGCGCTCCAACGGTCTCGCTGTGCGGCGAGCCGCAACCTATCGGCACGGACACGCCTAGATTGCTCTGGGGCGCGCCACCGATCATGTTGTGCGGTGAGCTGGAGCCTCCCGGTGCTGACATGCCTATCTTGATCCGCGGTGCTGAAGTGCCATACGCCAAGGGTCTACTCAACCCTGGTATGACGCGCATAATGGTGTTGTCCATCGCGTTGCCGGGGAGTGCCTCAGCCTCGATGGGCCCTGGCGCCTTCTCGTGTTCCTTGTCGAGGAGGTTGATGGCAGAGGCAGCGCTTTGGTGGGTTGCCATGCTTGGAAAAGGTGGATGTGCTACAAGCTGCGCTTGTTGCCTCGGTGCGTCACACGCCGCCTAGGTTTATGCACAATATAGCTGGTGGCAGCGGGAAACCAGTGAGGAAATGGCAGGAAACGGTGGCGTGTTCATAAAACACCATCAATTAATGGAAACTTAGCATAGAAGGAACACCGAGCTAGCACGACGTGTGCGGGCACACTGCTCTCCCAAGGCTATGATCCATATACTTGTGTGCCCAATAGAACACACTATTCACAGTAAATAATACTATTCCATTTATCCTAGTGGAGTAGTGGCGGCAAGTGTGATGACCCACAACTGTAGGGGATCTATCGTAGTCCTTTCGATAAGTAAGAGTGTCGAACCCAACGAGGAGCAGAAGAAAATGATAGGCGGTTTTCAGTAAGGTATTTTTTGCAAGCACTGAAATTATAGGTAACAGATAGTTTTGTGATAAGATAACTGGTAACAAGTGATAAAAGATAAAAGTAAATAAAGTGCAGCAAGGTGGCCCAATCCTTTTTGTAGCAAAGGACAAGCTTGGACAAACTCTTATATAAAGGAAAGCACTCCCGAGGACACATGGGAATTATCGTCAAGCTAGTTTTCATCACGATCATCTGATTCGCGTTCGGTACTTTGATAATTTGGTATGTGGGTGGACTGGTGCTTGGGTGATGCCCTTACTTGGACAAGCCTCCCACTTATGATTAACCTCTAATGCAAGCATCCACAACTACAAAAGAAGTATTAAGGTAAACCTAACCATAGCCTGAAACATATGGATCCAAATCAGGCCCTTACGAAGAACCGCATAAACTAGGGTTTATGCTTCTGTCACTCTAGCAACCCATCATCTACTTATTACTTCCCAATGCCTTCCTCTAGGCCCAAATAATGGTGAAGTGTCATGTAGTCGACGTTCACATGACACCACTAGAGGAGAGACAACATACATCTCATCAAAATATCGAACGAAGACCAAATTCACATGACTACTAATAGCAAGACTTCTCCCATGTCTTCAGGAACAAAAGTAACTACTCACAAGACATAATATTTTTCATGATCATAGGGGTATTAATATGAATAATGGATCTGAACATATGATCTTCCACCAAATAAACCAACTAGCATCAACTACAATGAGTAATCAACACTACTAGCAACCCACATGTACCAATCTGAGATTTGGGTACAAAGATTGGATACTAGAGATGAACTAGGGTTTGAGAGGATATGGTGCTGGTGAATATGTTGATGAAGATAGCCCTCCCCAAGATGGCAGAGTTGTTGGTGATGACGGCGGTGACGATTCCCCCCCGGAGGGAAGTATCCTCGGCAGAACAGCTCTGCCGGAGCCCTAGATTGGTTTCCGCCTCGAGACGGCGGCGTCTGGTCCCGAAAGCCTCCTTCTGATTTTTCTAGGTCAAAACGCTTCATATAGGAGAGGATGGGCACTGTGGGCCTGCCGGCTAGCCCTCGAGGCAGGGGGGCGTGCCCTGGGAAGGGGGGCGCGCCCCCACCCTCGAGGCCAGCCGGTGGCCCCTCTCGTGGGTTTCTTCTGCCAGATATTTTTTATATTTTGCGAAACGATGTTCTGTGGAGTTTCAGTGCTTTTGGAGTTGTGCAGAATAGGTTTCCAGAGTTTGCTCCTTTTTTAGCCCAAAATTCCAGCTGCCGCCATTCTCCCTCTTCGTGTAAACCTTGCAAAATAAGAGAGAAAAGTCATAAGTATTGTGACAAAACATGTATGAACAGCCCATAATGCAATAAATATCAACTTATAAGCATGATGCAAAATGGACGTATCAACTCCCCCAAGCTTAGACCTCGCTTGTCCTCAAGCGAAAGCCGACATCGAAAAATATGTCCACAAGTTTAGAGATAGAGGTGTCGATAAAAACAGAATACGGACATGAGGGCATCATGATCATTCTTATAACAACAACTTATATAAATATAGTCATATGATTCTTATGCTAAAGTAACAATTCATCCACAATATCAAGTATGCATCATAAACTTCATTGTAAACTAATAAACTTCGGTCTTGGTCATTGAAGCAATTGCAATTTATCGTAACATCGGAAAGAGTCATTATAAGAGCTTTTCAGCAAGCCTACATACTCAACTATCATATATTCTTTCACAATTGCTCACACTCACGCAATATTTATGTTTATGGAGTTTTAATCGGACACAGAGAAAGATAGGGGCTTATAGTGTTGCCTCCCAACCTTTTACCTCAAGGGTAACGTCAACAATAATAGATCATGAAAACTTACATCCAAGTGGGTATATATGTCAGGATCTTTCAACACAATGTGCTTGCCAAAGGATAAAAGGTAAAAAGGAAAGGTGGATTTCACCTTGACACTTATAATACAAGAATAAAAGATAGGCCCTTCGCAGAGGGAAGCAGAGGTTGTCATGTGTTTTTATGGTTGGATACACAAAGTCTTAGCATAGAAGAACTTCGCTTTATATTGCTACTTGTGATAAGGACCTTTATTATGTAGTCCGTCGCTTTTATTACTTCCATATCACAAGATCATATAAAGCTAATTTCTCCCACACTAATAAATCATACATATTTAGCGGATTTGCAACATGACAACTTACTTGGAAGGATCTTTCTCAATCCATAGGTAGGTATGGTGGACTCTCATGGTAAAACTGAGTTTAAGAATATATGGAAGCACAAGTAGTATCTCTACTTAGTGCGAGGAGTTTTGGATAGCATGAGGGGGAAAGGCAAGCTCAACATGTTGGATGATCCATGACAATATACTTTATTTCGGATATAAAAAAGACATAACCCCTTATGTTGTCTTCCTTGTCCAACATCAACCTTTTAGCATGTCATACTTTAATGAGTGCTCACAATCATAAAAGATGTCCAAGATAGTATATTTGTATGTGAAGCCTCTCTTCTTTTATTACTTCCTAT
Source organism: Secale cereale (assembly GCA_902687465.1). Lineage (NCBI taxonomy): Eukaryota > Viridiplantae > Streptophyta > Magnoliopsida > Poales > Poaceae > Secale > Secale cereale. The sequence goes on along the minus strand of LR738710.1, from coordinate 533,857,942 downwards.
TAATTGCAATGATGACCAAAACTATGTTTGTCACCTCCCAACAACTTTTATTTATCATACTGTTGTATGTGAAGTCATTACTTCCCATAAGATCGATATGATCCCTTTGATACTCTTTTTGTTTTCTTTCTTTTTGTCATGACCCAAGTGAGGAAATCAAGCCCTTGACTCAACACTAATCTTTATTATATAGCCCACGGACTCGATTACAAAGGATAAAGCTCACAAAGCAAAAGCTCACGACTAGATCATGCTAACTTTATTCTAATAGATCAAGATACTACCAAAAGAATCGAACTAAGTAAAACGTTAAAGATAGGAGTGATGGTGATACGATACCGGGGTCACTCCCCCAAGCTTGGCAGTTGCCAATGGGAATGCCCATACCCATATGATTATGTCTCCTTCTTCGGGGGTGGTGATGATGGAGTTGTTGCTGATGTAGGCTTGTTGCTCGTCTTCCAAAGCATGGGCTCACCATCGTAGAAGGATGATCGGGTCTCCGGGATACTCAAATCTGCAGCCAAACTCATGTTCTTGAATCTATATTCATACTCACAGTTTTGGTTCTGCAGGTCATAGATCTGGGCTTGGAGGAGATCGATCTTCTCTTGAAGATTGGAGATGGCTTCCCCGAAGATCCTTGAGTCCATCTTGAGGTTGTTGGGAAGCTCCGAGATCATCATGTGGTTGGCGTCGAGTCCTCGTTCCACCATACCTTGGCACTTGAAAACTTGTTGCTCCATTGCTTCGAGTCTTGTCTCCATGCTTCCGGTCCTCCTCGGCCCCTCAACATCACGGATGTGCAGCACCCCCTCATGCAACTCCATGGTTTTGGGGTGGTGCAGCACCTCCACAAAGTAGGGGTTGATGACCTTCTCGAAGAACTTGTCCTTGGGGGTGTTGGAGGATGCCATGATGATCTAGATCTGTCAAAAACAGCAGCTCAAAACAAAAACAAAGGATTTCTGCGTGATACAGAGGTCAAAACCTTCGGGAGTATATATAATGTACTTTTCCCGAACAAAAGGAGTAACCCACAAGAAAACGGAGTCCGGGGGACACACGGGGTGTCCTCGAGGCAGGGGGTGCGCCCTGGGAAGGGGGGGGGGGGCGCGCCCCCTACCCTCGAGGAGGCCCCGTGTCTCCTCCAGACTGCGTATTATTTTCCTATTTTTCTAAATATTCCAAAATGGAGAAAAATTACCTTCAGAACTGTTTTGGAGTCGGTTTACTTACCGTATCACGTACCTCTTCCTTTTCGGAGGCTAAATCGTTCTGGAAAGAGTCCCTTATGTATTCCTCCGGGGTTACAGTTTCAATAACATTGGTTTCAACATTTATAGGATTACCTGAGATATAATGTTTGATTCTTTGACCGTTCACCACCTTCGGATTTGTGCCTTCGAAGTTGTTGATTTTTATGGCACCGGAACGATAGACCTCCTCGATAACCTAAGGTCCTTCCCACTTTGAGATAAGTTTTCCTGCAAAAATCTTAAATGAGAGTTGTATAGCAAAACATAATCACCTACGTTAAACTCACGCTTTTGTATTCTTTTGTCATGCCATCTTTTAACTTTTTCTTTAAATAGCTTGGCATTCTCATAGGCCTGGGTTCTCCACTCATCAACATAGCTAATGTCAAATAGCCTCTTCTCACCGGCAAGTTTGAAATCATAGTTGAGCTCTTTAATAGCCCAATATGCCTTATGTTCTAGCTCAAGAGGTAAGTGACATGCTTTTCCATATACCATCTTATATGGAGACATACCCATAGGAGTTTTGTATGCAGTTATATAGGCCCATAATGCATCATCTAGTTTCTTGGACCAATTCTTTCTAGATCTATTAAATGTCTTTTGCAAGATTAATTTCAACTCCCTATTACTTAGTTCTACTTGACCACTAGTCTGTGGGTGATAAGGTGATACAATTCTATGGTTGACATCATACTTGGCAAGCATCTTACGGAAAGCACCATGAATAAAGTGTGAGCCCCCATCAATCATTAGATATCTAGGGACTCCAAACCTAGGAAATATAACTTCTTTAAGCATCTTAATAGAGGTGTTATGATCAGCACTACTAGTTGGAATAGCTTCTACCCACTTAGTAACGTAATCAACAACAACTAGAATATGTGTGTACCCATTAGAGGCAGGAAAATGTCCCATATAATCAAAGCCCCAAACATCAAATGGTTCAATAACAAGTGAATAATTCATAGGCATTTCTTGGCGTATACTAATATTACCAATTCTTTGACATTCATTACAAGATAAGACAAACTTACGGGCATCCTTAAAGAGAGTAGGCCAATAAAAACCGGATTGCAATACCTTGTGTGCAGTTCTATCTCCCGCATGGTGTCCTCCATAAGCTTTGGAGTGGCACTTGTGTAAGATCTGTTCCTGTTCATGCTCAGGTACACAACGTCTAATAATACCATCTACTCCTTCTTTATAAATATGTGGGTCATCCCAGAAGTAATGCCTCAAATTATAGAAGAACTTTTTCTTTTGCTGGTATGTGAAGCTAGGTGGTATAAACTTAGCAACAATATAATTGTCATAATCAGCATACCATGAAGCAGTACGAGAAGTACTTATGACAGCTAGTTGTTCATTAGGAAAGCTATCATCAATAGGTTGTGGGTCATCAAGTATATTCTCTAACCTAGACAAGTTATCTGCTACGGGGTTCTCAGCTCCCCTTCTATCAATAATATGCAAGTCAAATTCTTGCAGCAAGAGAATCCATCTAATAAGTCTAGGTTTAGCATCTTTCGTCTCCATAAGGTATTTGATAGCACCATGATCAGTGTGAATAGTTACTTTAGAATCAACGATGTAGGGTCTAAACTTATCACAAGCAAACACAACTGCTAAAAATTCTTTCTCAGTGGTAGCATAATTTCTTTGGGCACTATCTAGAGTTTTAGTAGCATACTAGATAACATTCAATTTCTTATCAACTCTTTGCCCTAAAACAGCTCCTACAACATAATCACTAGCATCGCGCATAATCTCAAAGGGTAAATTCCAGTCAGGAGGCTGGACAATAGGTGCAGAGATCAATGCTTTCTTAAGTATTTCAAATGCTTCTAGACAATCATCATCAAAGACAAAAGGAATATCTTTTTGTAAGAGATTAGTTAGAGGCCTGGAGATTTTGGAGAAGTCCTTAATGAACCTCCTATAAAACCCGGCATGACCAAGGAAACTTCGTATACCTTTGATGTTTTTTGGGCATGGCATCTTTTCAATAGCATTAACTTTAGCTTTGTCAACTTCAATACCTCTTTCAGAAATTTTATGTCCCAAGACAATGCCTTCATTAACCATAAAGTGACACTTCTCCCAATTCAAGACAAGGTTAGTGTCTTCGCATCTCCGCAAAACTCGATCAAGGTTGCTTAAGCAATCATCAAAAGAAGTTCTGTAAACGGAGAAATCGTCCATGAATACCTCAACAATCTTTTCACAAAAGTCAGAGAATATAGCCATCATGCATCTTTGAAAGGTAGCAGATGCATTACATAAACCAAAAGGCATACGTCTATAAGCAAAGGTACCGAAAGGACAAGTAAAGGTGGTCTTTTCTTGATCCCCTTTTGACACAGGTATTTGAGAGAAACTAGAATAACCATCTAGAAAGCAGAAATGAGTATGTTTGGATAACCTTTCTAGCATTTGATCAATAAATGGCAAGGGGTAATGATATTTCTTAGTAGCTTTATTTGACTTACGGAAATCAATTACCATCCTATAACTTGTAACTATTCTTTGCGGGATCAATTCATCTTTATCATTAGGGACAACAGTCATACCTCCTTTCTTAGGAACGCAATGAACATGACTTACCCACCGACTATCAGCAACTGGATAGATAATACCTGCTTCTAGGAGCTTTAGTATTTCCTTTCTTACCACGTCTTTCATCTTAGGATTTAACCGTCGCTGATGATCAATAACTGGTTTAGCATGTTCTTCCAATTTTATCTTGTGTTGACATATAGTGGGACTAATGCCCTTAAGATCATCCAGAGTATATCCAATAGCAGCTCGGTGCTTCTTCAGAGTTTTCAATAATCTTTCTTCTTCCTGCTCTGAAAGGTTAGCACTAATAATAACAGGATATATCTTCTTTTCATCAAGATAAACATACTTAATATTGTGAGGTAAAGGTTTAAGTTCAAACACAGGGTCTCCCTTGGGTGCAAGAGGACCCCCTAGGATTTCAACAAGCAAGTTGTTTTTCAATACGGGTCCCTGTGTAAGGAATATTTCATCTATCTCCCTTCTCTAATTCATATGCATATCATTTTCATGGTCTAGCAAGTATTGTTCTAAAGGGTCATTAGGTGGCACGGCAATAGAAGCGAGACCAATAATTTCATCTTTACTAGGTGGTGCCTTATCAAGGGGTTGTCTACGGAATTTAGCAAAGTTAAAATCATGAGACATATCCCCTAATCCAACAGTGACAATGTCTTTCACGCAGTCTATCTTGGCATTAACGGTATTCAAGAAGGGTCTACCAAATATAATGGGACAGAAAGCATCTTGTGGGGAACTAAGAACAAGAAAATCAGCAGGGTATTTAACCTTCCCACACAAGACTTCAATATCTCTAACAATCCCAACTAGTGAAATAGTATCTCTATTAGCGAGCTTAATAGTAACATCAATCCCTTCTAACTCAACTGGTGCAGTATCATGCATAATTTTGTTATACAAATCAAGAGGGATAATACTTGCATTAGCACCTACGTCGCATAAACCATGATAGCAATGATCACCTATCTTGACAAAGATAACATGCAAGCCTACAACAGGTTTATGTCTATTCCTAGCATTGGGTTTGGCTATCCTAGCAGACTCTTCTTGGAGGTAAATAACATGTCCATCTAAATCTTCTACCAAGAGATCTTTAACCATAACAACACTAGGTTCAATTTTAATTTGCTTAGAGGGTGTAGGTGTTCTAGTATTACTCTTACGAACTACAGTTGAAGCTTGAGCATGATCCTTTATCCTAACAGGGAAAGGTGGTTTCTCAATATAAGCGGTAGGTATAACATGATCAACATTATAAGTGATAGTATTTTCTTAAACTTTAATAGGTTCAACTACTTTTACTTCAATAGGGGGATGGTATTTAAACCGCTTCTCCTTGGGGAGATCAACATGAGTTGCAAAGGATTCACAGAAAGAAGCTACTATTTCAGATTCAAGTCCATATTTAGTGCTATACTCACGGAAAACATCTGTATCCATAAAAGCTTTAACACAATCAAACTTAGGGGTCATACCTGACTCCTTACCTTCGTCGAGATCCCAATCTTCGGAGTTGCGTTTAATTCTTTCCAATAAATCCCATTTGAAGTCAATAGTCTTCATCATATAAGAGCCAGAACAAGAAGTATCGAACATGGAGTGATTATTATGAGAAAGCCGAGCATAAATTTTTTGAATGATCATTTCTCTTGAGAGCTCATGATTGGGGCATGAATATAACATGGACTTAAGCCTCCCCCAAGCTTGAGCGATGCTTTCTTCTTCGCGAGGCTAGAAATTATAAATATAATTACATTCACGATGAACCTGGTGCATAGGGTAGAACTTCTGATGAAATTCCAACTTCAGACGATTATAGTTCCATGATCTCATATCATCGCATAGCCTAAACCATGTCAATGCATCTTCCTTCAAAGATAAAGGGAAGACCTTCTTCTTGATAACATCCTCGGGCATACCTGCAAGCTTAAACAATCCACAAACTTCATCCACATAGATTAGATGTAAATCGGGATGCAGTGTTCCGTCTCCTGTAAAGGGATTTTCAAGTAGTTTCTCTATCATACCCGAAGGAATCTCAAAGCAAACATTTTCAATAGGTGCAGTAGGTTGAGGAGCAACTCTTTGCTCTTCTGTTCGGGGTGAAGATACCCCGAACAAGCCCCTCAAAGGATTTTGAGCCATGGTAACAAGTGACAATAAATTTCAGCACACTATATAAATTTTTCCTTACCAAATTCCACTTACCAAAGGCGCTTCACTCCCCGGCAACGGCGCCAGAAAAGAGTCTTGATGACCTACAAGTGTAGGGGATCTATCGTAGTCCTTTCAATAAGTAAGAGTGTCGAACCCAACGAGGAGAAGAAGGGAATGATAGGCGGTTTTCAGTAAGGAATTTTCTGCAAGCACTGAAATTATAGGTAACAGATAGTTTTGTGATAAGATAATTGGTAACAAGTGACAAGAGATAAAAGTAAATAAAGTGCAGAAAGGTGGCCCAATCCTTTTTGTAGCAAAGGACAAGCCTGGAGAAACTCTTATATAAAGGAAAGCGCTCCCGAGGACACATGGGAATTATAGTCAATCTAGTTTTCATCACGATCATCTGATTCACGTTTGGTACTTTGATAATTTGGTATGTCGGTGGACCGGTGCTTGGGTACTGCCCTTACTTGGACAAGCCTCCCACTTATGATTAACCTCTAATGCAAGCATCTGCAACTACAAAAGAAGTATTAAGGTAAACCTAACCATAGCCTGAAACATACGGATCCAAAGCAGCCCCTTATGAAGCAACGCATAAACTAGGGTTTAAGCTTCTATCACTCTAGCAACCCATCATCTACTTATTACTTCCCAATGCCTTCCTCTAGGCCCAAATAATGGTGACGTGTCATGTAGTCAACGTTCACATGACACCACTAGAGGAGAGACAACATACATCTCATCAAAATATCGAACGAAGACCAAATTCACATGACTACTAATAGCAAGACTTCTCCCATGTCCTCAGGAACAAAAGTAACTACTCACAAGACATAATATTGTTCATGATCAGAGCGGTATTTGAAAGAGCTGTATATCGACTAGAGGGGGGGGGGGTGAATAGGCAATTATTCGGAAAGTCTTCAAAACATGGAAGTTTCGAAGACAAACAATAGAACCGATGCTATTTATATGCAGCGGAAGGTAGACTACACTAGACAAGCCATAGTCAAGTATTCAATGAAGTGAAAGCATGAAGACTAATAGCAGCTAGGCAGTATGGATCAGGATGGAAGATTGTATGAAGCCAGTCAGAACAAGTAGTCACACAGTGAAGTCAAACAGATAAGGCAAGCAGTCAATGACTTCACAAAGACAGATAGTAAGTAAAGAGAAGGAAGGGATACAACCAGTAGCTTGGGGAAGACAGCGATTTGTTCGAACAGTTCCAGTTGCTGTGACAACTGTACATCTGGTTAGGGAGGCTGAGATTTAACTCAGAAGACCGCGTCTTCAGCTTATTCCCCTTGAGCTAAGGACACCCAGTCCTCGCCCAATCACTCTGGTAAGTCTTCAAGGTAGACTTCCAAACCTTCACAGACTTTGTTCACCGGCGATCCACAATGACTCTTGGATGCTCAGAACGTGACGCCTAACCGACTGGAGGATTCATAGCCCTCAAGTGTCACAAGTCTTCAGATCATGCGGACAGAAAGACTTCAGTGATGCCTAACACTCTTTGGCTGTGGGTGTTTGGGCTTTGTCCTCGCAAGGATCTCTCTCTCAAATGCTTTGGAGGTGGGTTGCTCTCAAACGACAAAAGCCGTGTACTAACTCTGAGCAGCCACCAATATATGGTGTAGGGGGTGGGCTATTTATAGCCACTAGGAAACCCGACCTGATTTGTCCGAAATGACCCTGGGTCACTAAGGAACTGACACGTGTTCCAACGGTCAGATTTCAAACACATGCGGCAACTTTACTTGGGCTACAAGTAAAGCTGACTCATCCAGCTCTGGATAAGATTTGCTCTCATTGTCTTCGCTGGAACACATAGGATTTGGTTGAGCATCACTTCAGTCACTCTGACTTTGTTCACTTGGACCCCACTGAACAGTACGGTGGTTCCTATGACTCAACAAAGAAGAGAAGGAAACAACGAAATGTCTAAGTCTTCGTGCTCCATAGTCTTCACACAATGTCTTCTCTTGTCATAGTCTTCAATATGAATATCTTCATATACCACCATTGTCATCAATGTCTTCATACATTTTTAGGTGTCATCTCCGGTAGGTAAACCGAATCAATGAGGGACTACTACTTGTGTTATCCTGCAATTCTCACAAACACATTAGTCCCTCAACCAGGTTTGTCGTCAATACTCCAAAACCAACTAGGGGTGGCACTAGATGCACTTACAATCTCCCCCTTTTTGGTGATTGATGACAAACTGGTTGAAGTTTTCGACGGGGATAAAAGTATGTGAAATTGTAAAGGATAAAGGTATTGTCGTCATAAGTAGCAAAAGGCTCCCCCCTGAAGATGTGCATATAAGTAATTTGCTTTTGAATGCAAATGCACATAGCAGGTTGTACTTGTGGAGATCCTCTTCAACTTATGAAGACAATTCATCGTGCACAATTGATATGTCGAATATAATGATATGCATAATGAGAAATGGACGTCTGCAAAATGACTAAGTGCGGAATTTATCGTCGCACATGCGGAATTTATCATCGCATCACAGAGTAACAAAAAACGTAGCAGACGACCATCAAGTTCAAGTGTTACAACTCAAAGAACCAAATGTAACAAAAGCGAGAGTTGTAAACACTAGGCAAAATATAAAGCACCCGCCCATATGGACCCGCTTGAAGACTATCAACTCATATGCTTCTCCCCTTTTGTTAGTAAGGATCAAAAAGGTTTGAAGACACAGAGCCTCTACTCGTTCCTAGAAGGAGTAGGAGAAGATGCAGGGTCGGCGTTGGTGTTTGGCTGTGCAGAAGTACTTGGAGCAGTGTCGCGCCGAAGGAGGAGGTGATGAGGTAGCATCATCTTGATCATCGATAACTCTGGCATTCACCATTGCAGCGGAGGAGGAATAATCAGAGTCTTCAAGAGACGGAGTTCAACGCAAGACAAGATTCCTTGGGGGAGTGGTGTCAAACTTGAATCTTTCAGTGAAGCCATCGTCTTGAAGATCTGCTTCAGCACTCAGCAATGTCAAACTCTTCGATGACCTCCGACAGGTTTCATGTGCAACAAAGGCATTCTTGGTGGCAAGGTTGCGAATACGATTGACGTCCTCCAAGAGGCTTTGCATCTAGCGCTTTAGCCAGTAGTGATGCTTATCCTATTTCTGATGTAAGGCAACGAGAAGTTCTCGGTCAGTGAGAACACGAGATCGCTTCCGAGGCCTTTGGGCAACGGTGCTCTCAGTAGCTTCAGTCTGTGCACGGTGAGGTAAGCGAGTGTGTCCAGCCAGAGGATAAACACGAGTGACTGCTTGAACTCTTTCAATGGGCTGAGTGAAGCTTTGGTGATCAACATTGTGAAGATAAACATGCTCTTTGGCAGGCTCTGGGTATATGGCTTCAACTGACATATCAACCTCTGGCAAGAATATGAGATGGTTGCGAGTAGAAGGCTGATAGTTGACAGCAGAATGAAGCTTGATGAGGCGCATGACCCATGGAGCGTAGAACTTAAGTCCAAAGAGATCAGAGCCTGATGCAGCCAACTGCTTGATAAATAAGTCTTGAGCGTTGAAGCTGATCCATTGAAGATATAGAAGACCAATGTCTTCATTGTTCCTTCAAGTTTGGCTGATGAAGAGTGTCCTTTGACAGGCCATAGAGTTCGCCCGATGATATGATATATAGTGAGGGGCATATACTCAAGGTCTTTGACAAAGAACTCCTTTGGGTACTCAGCATCGCGTGGCAAGGGCTTCATCATGCTCAGCATTTGGCTCATGTTGGGCTCTGGCTTATGAAAGATACTCTCCAAAGCATCACGGTGACGTTGACAACCAGGTTCATATAGTTCTCCTAGAGTGGGCAGGCCAGTTAGCTCAATGATGTCAAAGGCTTTGGCTTCATGATGGACATTTCCTGTCATCCACTCAAGGACCCATGTTTTCGGATCCCTGTTGTAGCCGCGAATGTGGAGCGTTGCATAGAATTGCAGAAGCAGCTCTTCATTCCAATGCTCTTTATCAGTCACGAAGTTCAGTAATCCAGCATCACGGAAGCAATCAAGGGCTTCTTCAAGGCAAGGCAACCCAGCAATGGCTTCAGTGTCAAGACGCATATGTGGGAAGATGCGCCCTTGATCATAGAGAACACATGAATAATAGCTGCGCTGTTGATAGCTCCAGAACCTATCTGATGAAATCCTTGGTCTGGAATAGGGGTTCTTGGAGCTATCAAAGAAGGTGTTGTGCGCAATGAAGCCGTTGACATTGAAGGACCCTGGTGAAGTGGCAGTACCTGGAAACCTAGGCAGTCTTGGCTTTGGCATCTGGACCCGTGGCCTGTGCTGAACATGATAGTCAAATTGAGGACCAACAACAGGAGGAGGGACCAGAATAGGCCATCTGACAGTGACCAGCTGACCATAGTTGTATTCTTGCTCAATAGTGTGTGGCCTGGGAGGCGGTACAGGAGCAGTAACAGTGGCAGTGGCAGTGGCAGTGACTTCAGGCTGCAGATTTGCATCAGGTGCAACATTGACTTCAGGTGCTATCACGTTGGGTACCACATTAACTTCAGGCGCCACATTAGCATCAACCATGACAATGTCATTGGCGTCAGTGTTGGTGTTGGTGGCCGCCTCAGTATGTGTAACCTCCACTTCAGGAGCTGGAGGGTCAGACACGTTCTCCGCGAGAACAACTTGGTTGGTAGGGGGTGTGGCAACACGTGCTTCTTCTTCTCTTGTTTCTTCTTCTTGGTCATCGGCTGATGCAGCAAGAATATCTTCAGCCGCTTTGGCTTCAGACTCAGGGATGTTCGCAGTTGGAGAGGCTTCAAGAAACACTTGTCGCGAAACAGATTGGCGCTCATATCCTTCTGGAACACTTAATAGATCGACTTGAGGCCTTGGTCCTTTGCGAAGCCTGCAGAATGCTGGTGACGCCTGCGGAGATGGTGTTGGTTGTGCCTCATAGTCTTCATCTTCAATCACCGGACTGGTGACTTGAGTTGGGGGAGTTACTGGTGTTTCTGCTTGACGGTGGGAGTCTTGTGGGTTATCAGCCCACGAATCATCCTGAGGAATTGGCGTCAAAGGACGACCAATGCTGATGAGTTCGCTGTTCGTGAGAATAGGCGATGATACCACATTGTGTTCAATCTGAGGAAGGACTTCATCATCTTCAACATTGTCGTGATGACCAATGTCTTCAGCTGCGGTGGGGTCAACAGCTGGAATGTCTTCAGGAGCCTCTGTGGTAGCAGGCTCATGAACAATCAGGCGATGTTCTTGTTGTGCAGATGCAGGACGAGCAACAGAAATTGGCTCGACGATAAGGGGCTCTGTGGGAGCAGCCCGGACTTTCTTGGTCTTGCGTTTCTTGGTGGGTGGAGCATCATCAGTGGTGTTCTTGGTTTTGCGCTTGCGGGCTTCAGCTTCAGCGACCATTGTCTTCTTGAGTTTTGAAGCAACTGTGGGGACCTTAGGCTTCGAGCCTGTCAAGCTGGCAGAGAAGACAATGCGAGGTTCTTCCCGCCTTGATGCTTCAGCTAGGGCCACAATTGGCTTCTTCTTCTTGGCAGCCATCCTGGGGTCGATGCCAGGGCGCCCAAGGGCCTTGCGCTTCTCAGCTTCATTATACACTTGAACACACTTGACAGCGAAAACCTTCATGCGCTCACGAGAACCTTTAGCTTGTTCACGCTTCTTGTGAAAGGTGTCGGTGTACTAAGGTAGGGGTACCCCAGTACCCCAACTTGTGCACGGGCAGTTGCAGCTTCCCGCGGCAAGGTTCACTGCGTGCTCGCCGGAGACCTTCCTGCTTCTTATCAAACCATTCAAAAACAAAGTATACAAGACAGAAGATCGAGACCCCGGCAAGAGGAGCTTGCCGGGAAGGCCGTACCAGGCTCAAGGCTGTTCCGCTAACACAAGACCCTGGCAAGAGGAGCTTGCCAGGAAGACTAGAAGATATCGCCTCGGCGCTATGCGCGCCCCGGCAGGGGGCCCGGGGAGCGGCAAGTTCCCGGGCCCGACAAGATCAAGGCCCCGGCAAGGTGCTTGCCGGGAGGGCTGCGCTGTGTGCCCGCGCTCCAGCTCATCAGCCCACGCGTCGCCCTAGGGGCCTATCCAGGGACGCGTGGCGGATGGCTGTGCAGCCTGGGGTACACGGTGGCACTCCACAGCGATAAATCCGTCGCCGTGGCGGACGGAGACGCTAAGGCGGGAGCTTTTGGGGTCGACGGCGACGGGCATTAAATGCCCTTGTCCCCCACTGTTAAAGTAGGTATAGACCACTGTTCTGTACTGTAGTTCCACTATTCCCGCACTGTTACAACTACCACCTCTTTTACATTTTTACCCCTTTCTCCTACGTTGACACCTGTCGGTGACCCCTTGCTCTATAAAAGGAGGCCCATGCACAACGTGGAGAGGGTTCGAAACCTAGACTACTCTCACGCACGGTGCAGCTGCTTCTTCAAGCTCCCGAGCACTCAACTCAATACACAACCAAGCAGGAGTAGGGTTTTACGCATCCGTGCGGCCCGAACCTGGGTAAAACTGCCCGCGTGTTTGCTTCGATCTGCTCTTTGTGCTCCCTCCGCCCTCGTACCGCACAGACAAGGGGCTCCGGTCCCATAGGTGTTCGTGGCGGACAGTTTCCCCCGACATCTTTGGCGCGCCAGGTAGGGGGCGTCGAGGTTGTGCGAACCTGATCCGGCGTTCGCGCAGGCGCATTCTTCATCAACCTCTCCAGTTTCATCAGCGACTTCATCAGCGACAACTCCATGGCCCCGAAGAAGAAGCCTTCGGAGGTCGGAGGCCCGTCTGCGTCTCACCCGCCGCCACCAGAGCCAACGGTGGGCGGGGGAGACGCCGTCGGAAGGGTGGTTGCCGGCGAGGACACTCACGGTGCCACCGGATCCAAGAACAAGACGGACGACCGGACCTCGGTCTCCGTGGACGCGCCGCGTCCATCGCAGCACACGACGACCCCGCAGCGCCATACCACGGGAGGTGGTATCCGCTTGCTGGGACAAGGCCAAACTGGAGGCTCGCGGGACGCCCCGGACCCCCGTCCGGGCACAAGCAAAGCGAAGGCGCCGGCGCGGGACCCCGCTCCTTCTAACGTCGTTAGAAGTCCGAGCGTATCCCGCTCCTCGCACCGCTCGCCCGCGTTCCCCACTACTCCAGCAGAAGCGCTCGCAAGGGCGCAACTGCTCCTCGATTTTCCTCCGGCGGCCGACAAGGCCGAAGAATGGAGGGCCACTATCCGGAGCCTGATAGACTTCGCCAACAACGACTCTCCGCAGCAGCCGTCGACCTCACGGCCACGGCAGGCTGAGAAGACGAAGGCTATCGGCGACAAGACTGCCGGGGGTGCGACAAGCGTGCACTCCCCGCCGCAGAAGCAGAAGACGCCGCCCCGCCGGAACAACCCCGACGACGGCTCCACAGCCTCGTCGGACCCGCGGGCCCGTCGGGACCAGCGCCAGGTCCTCGACGACCGGCGAGATGAAGACGCTCGAACCACGATCGAGCGCCGCCGAGAAGCTCGGCGACAATCTGACAAGAGAGCTGGGAACACTGTCGACGCGCACGCGCCCGGTGAGCCAGGCGACTTGCCGTACGCGGCAGGCTGCCCTGCGTTCACCCGCGAGCTGCGGCGCGTCCAGTGGCCCAGCATGAAGAACTTTAAGCCCGACGTACCTGAGAAGTACGACGGCAAGACGCACCCCTCGGAGTTTCTCAGCGTTTACACTATCGCAGTGCAAGCTGCCGGGGGGCGCGACGAGAAGATCCTAGCCAACTACTTCCCGCTCGTGCTGAAGCCGAACGTCCGTTCGTGGCTCATGCACTTGCCGGAAGGCTCTATCTCTTCTTGGGCCGACCTCTGCCATCAGTTTGTTGGCGCCTTCACCGGCGGCCACAAACCCCATGGCCAGGAGAGCGATCTCCACATTTTGGCCCAGAAGGAAGGCGAACCCCTGCGCAAATATATCCAACGCTTCAGCCGGGTGCAGCACAACATCCCCGACGTTCACCCTGCCGCGGTTATCAGCGCGTTCCATCAGAACGTGCGTAACCGCCGCATGCGTGAGGAGATGGCGATGACCAAGATTAGGGACGTCAGCGAGCTCTACGCTCTTGCTGACAAGTGCGCCCGCGCGGAAGAGGGGAGGAAACTTCCCGGGGAGGATGCTGGCGCAGGGGGAAGCGACAGCGACGACGCCGCCCCGGCAAAGAAGAGCCGGCGGCGGAACAACAGAAGGAAGGGCAAGAAGGAAGTGCTTGCCGTCGAGAAGTCCGGCAAGGAAGCCCCCGCCAAGCAAGCGCAGGCTGGCGGCTCCGGCAAGGAGCCTGCCCCTGCGGCGGCGGCCGACAAGCCGGGTAGCTCCGACAAGCAATACTGTAAGATTCACCGCACCAAGGGTCACGATCTCTCCAATTGCAAGCGCGTCGAGTACCTCGTCGAGCAGCAAAAAGCTGAGTACGAGAGGCGCGACAAGGAGAAGGCCCAAGGTGGCGGGGAAGAGCCCAGCAAGAAGCGGCCGTTCAACGGCCGGGGAGGGCGCCGCGGCAAGGCCAAGCAGCGGCAAGGAGATCGACCTCCCCGGGGCCGCGACAACGACGAAGACGACGATGAAGACATGGAGGACGACGAGAACAGCGAGCAGGAGTTCCAGAAGGCCACGGAGGTCCTGTGCGTCGACGGTGGCGCCTCCCTGCACACCTCCCACCGCCAGCTGAAACAGTGGGTGCGTGAGGTGAATGCAGCGGAGCCGCCCGTGGAGTCGCGCAGGCTCCTCAAATGGTCCAGCACGCCCATCGTTTTTGACCTTGAGGATCACCCCGACCGCACCACGGCGGTCGGGTGCTTGCCGATGCTGGTTTCTCCCACCATCCGCAACCTCAAGGTCACCAAAATGTTGGTTGACGGCGGGGCCGGGCTGAACTTGATCTCCTCTGCTGTGATCAAGAAGCTCCAGATTCAAGACGGCGAGCTCGAAGAGACCGGTTCATTCCAAGGAATCAACCCGGGAAGGAGCAAGCCCAAGGGAAAGATTACTCTGCCAGTGACCTTTGGCGGGGAGCTCAACTTCAGGACTGAGCGCATCACCTTTGACGTTGCTGATATTCCATTGCCCTACAATGGAATACTCGGCCGTCCCGCCCTCGCCAAGTTCATGGCAGCTTCCCACTATGCCTACAACGTGCTGAAGATGCCGGGGCCGATAAGCGTCATCACTGTCCACAGCGACAAGAAGGATGCGCTTATTTGCGCCGACAAGATTTACCGGGATGCGGCAGCTGCGGCCGAGAAGGATACTCTTGCCGCTGAAGCTCCCGGGGGGAAGAAGACGAAGACTAAGTCCGGCAAGTGCTCTGGGACCCACTCCGGCAACCGCACCTCTTCGGAGTGCTGCGCTGCCGTCGAGGACGTTCCATCGAGCTCCACCGGCAAGAGCAAGAAAGGAATGGCTGCTCCTCCGGCAACCAAGAAAGTGTCCGCAAAGGAGGACGGCACTGGTGGTACCTTCACCATCAGTGCCACCCTTGACAGCAAATAGGAAAGCGCGCTCGTCGCCTTCCTGCGGGCGAATGTCGATGTGTTTGCTTGGCAACCGTCTGACATCCCCGGTGTTCCCAGGAAGGTGATTGAGCACAAGCTTGCTGTCTGTCCTCATGCGCGGCCTATCAAGCAGAAAGTAAGGAAGCAAGCCGTGGAGCGCCAAGAGTTCATCAATGAGGAGATCAAGAAACTAGAGGCGGCAGGCCTAGTTAGAGGTGTGATCCATCCGACGTGGCTGGCAAACCCTGTCGTCGTGCGCAAGGCCAACGGGAAGTGGAGACTGTGTATAGACTTCACCGATGTCAATAAAGCATGTCCCAAGGATCCTTTCCCTTTGCCGCGCATTGACCAGATCGTTGACTCCACTGCCGGATGTGAGCTACTCTGTTTTCTTGATGCATACTCAGGCTATCATCAGATTTTCATGGCTAAGGAAGATGAAGAGAAGACTGCATTTATCACTCCATGTGGCACCTATTGCTTTATCCGCATGCCATTTGGATTGAAGAATGCAGGCTCAACCTTTGCAAGGGTAGTGTACACTGCTTTTGAGCCACAGATCCACAGGAATGTAGAAGCTTACATGGATGACATCGTGGTGAAGAGCAAGAGCAAGGAAACTCTAATTCAAGACTTGGAAGAAACGTTTCAGAACCTGCGCAGGATACAGCTCAAGTTGAACCCCGAGAAGTGCGTCTTTGGAGTTCCCTCCGGCAAGCTTCTCGGGTTCTTTGTATCACAGAGGGGGATTGAAGCCAACCCCGACAAGATCAAAGCCATCGAGCAGATAGAAGCCCCGAAGCGCGTCAAGGATGTCAGAAGGCTTGCAGGTTGCGTTGCTGCCCTCAGTAGGTTCATTTCAAAATCCGCAGAGCGCGCCCTACCTTTCTTCAAAATCCTGAAGAAGGCAGGTCCCATGAAGTGGACTCCGGAAGCGGAGGCGGCGTTGCAGGATTTGAAACGGTACCTGTCCTCCACTCCTATACTTGTCGCACCTAAACCACAGGAAAAGTTGTTGCTATACTTAGCGGCAACCAACCAGGTGGTTAGTGCTGCGTTAGTAGCGGAGAGGGAGTCCGACGAGGAGTCAGCATCACCGGCAAGCGAATCTGGCGACAAGCAGGGGGCTGTCCCGACAAGCTCTGGCCCCGACAAGGAAGACTATGCGCAGGAACAAGGAGAGGTGCGGAAGAAGATGGTGCAGCGCCCAGTGTATTTTGTAAGTTCCCTTCTACAGGGAGCTAGATCAAGGTACTCTGGTGTGCAAAAATTGCTTTTCGGCCTTCTCATGGCCTCGAGGAAGCTGCGCCACTACTTCCAAGCCCATGAGATAACAGTGGTCACTCGCTTTCCGTTGAAGAGGATATTGCACAATCCAGAGGCAACAGGCAGGATCGTCGAGTGGGCACTGGAGCTGTCAAGCTTTGGACTCAAGTTTGAAAGTACTTCAACCATACAGAGCCGAGCTTTGGCAGAATTCATTGCTGAATGGACCCCAACACCAGAAGATGAAGTTCAAGAAACAAGCGCACCCGTGCAAGAAGCGACAAGTGAATGGGTAATGTATTTTGACGGTGCCTTCTCGCTGCAAGGCGCCGGTGCCGGCGTGGTACTCATCGCGCCCACCGGAGAGCACCTCAAATATGTTATCCAGATGCACTTTCCCAGGGAGCAAGCGACAAACAACACTGCAGAATACGAAGGCTTGCTTGCCGGCCTCAGGATTGCGGCCGAACTTGGGATCAGAAAGCTGATTGTGCGGGGAGATTCTCAGTTGGTGGTCCGACAAGTTAACAAGAGCTATCAGAGTCCTTTGATGGAAGCATATGTCGATGAAGTGAGAAAGCTTGAAGAGCACTTTGAAGGTCTGCAGATGGAGCACGTCCCGAGAGCTCAAAATGAGATTGCAGATGGCCTTTCAAAGTGCGCCGCGATGAAGTTACCTGTGGAACCAGGGACCTTTTTGCTCAAGCTGACTCAGCCATCAGTTACGCCATCAATTGGGCAGTCCAAGAAGAGAAAGTTGGTCTCCGGCGACTACTTGCCGGCGGATCTTCCTGAACCCGCCGCCAAAGTTCCCAAGATCAACAACAACGCTGAGGAACAGTTTGCTCCTGCAAGCCCTCGGGCTTGTGCAGTTGAAGCAAGTGTTCCCGACAAGCCTCGCCCCGGCGAGCTTGCCGGGGGACAGTCAGCTCCGGCAGGACCAGAGGTCTTTGCCGTAGAAGCTGAGGTTCCCGCAGCGGCCCTCGAGCCTTTAGTCCTTCCAGTCGAGCCTCGGGCTCCAGCATGGGCGCAGCAGATCGTCCGTTTTCTGCAAACTGGAGAACTTCCCGACGACCCTCAAGAGATAGAGAAGATAACCAGGCAGTCAAGTATGTATCAGTTCGTGGATAACGAGCTATACAGAAGAAGACTCAACGGTGTCAGGTTGAAATGCATCTCCAGAGAAGATGGACAGAAGCTGTTGGCAGAAGTACACGGAGGCATATGCGGCCACCACATTGGCGCAAGGGCACTTGCCGGGAAAGCTTTCCGGCAAGGGTTCTTTTGGCAAGAAGCCCTCCAAGATGCAACTGCACTAGTAACTAAGTGTGAAGCGTGCCAGTTCCATGCAAAGCAAATTCATCAGCCAGCTCAAGCTCTCCAAACAATCCCTTTGTCATGGCCCTTCTCGGTCTGGGGGCTCGATATCCTCGGCCCTTTCCCTCGCGCTGTCGGGGGCTTTGAGTACTTGTACGTTGCAATCGACAAGTTCACAAAGTGGCCAGAAGTAGAGCCGGTGAGGAAGGTGACAGCACAGTCAGCAGTCAGGTTCTTCAGGTCGATTGTTTGCCGTTTCGGGATCCCGAACAGGATCATCACCGACAACGGTACGCAATTTACTAGTCGCACCTTCATGCAGTACGTCCAAGACCTTGGCGCCAAGGTCTGTTTCGCTTCTGTTGCTCACCCTAGGAGCAACGGCCAAGCGGAGAGGGCAAATGCTGAAGTGCTGCACGGACTCAAGACAAGGACCTTTGACAGGCTGCGCAAGTGCGGAAGAAATTGGATAGAGGAGCTCCCGGCGGCTCTTTGGTCAATCAGAACGACACCAAGTCGAGCCACCGGGCAGACACCTTTTGCTCTAGTCTATGGAGCAGAGGCAGTTCTCCCCACGGAACTCGTATACGGATCTCCTCGAGTACTCGCTTATGATGAGCTCGAGCAAGAGCAACTGCGGCAAGATGACGCATTGCTCCTTGAGGAGGGACGTCTCCAGGCTGCTGTACGAGCTGCTCGATACCAGCAAGCTTTGCGCCGCTACCATAGCCGCAAAGTCAAGGCCAGGAGTCTCGAGGAAGGCGACCTTGTTCTTCGGCGTGTTCAGTCCGCCAAGAATTCCAACAAGTTGACGCCGAAGTGGGAAGGCCCTTATCGGGTGAGACAAGTTACGAGGCCCGGCGCTGTCCGCCTCGAGACCGAAGAAGGCTTACCGGTGAGCAACTCCTGGAACATAGAGCATCTTCGTAAGTTTCATCCCTAAGGCGCGGTTGCCGTGATCCGCTCCGGCAACCACCTTTTGTACAAGCCTTGCCGCTGTTGCATGTAACCCTTTGTACAAAGCCGGGCGCAGACCCCGTGCATCAGTAAAGTTTTCGTGTTTTCCGCATCGATTGCCTTTTGCATGCTTCTCTTTGCTGTTTGCATGTTCAATTTGGCATTTGATGCAACACTCAGACATACGGTAAGCACTATTACGCCGAAAGGCAATATGCTTGTTTCCCTCTCCCTTTCCTTTTCTCTTAAGCAGAAGGAACGTTCCTCGCGCACAAGTTTGCCGGGGGGGAAGGAGATGGAGGAGGAACTAAGTGCTGTTCAAGTAAGAGAAGCCTTACCGGAGAATAAATAATATGAGCAAGCAGCATATGAAAGATAAGTTGTTAGAATTTGACCAGTTCAAATTTTAAATTTTGGTTGTCTTCCTTGAACGATCACACTTTGTATGGAAAACCTGTGCGCGGAGGAACCTACCCGTAGCTTGCCGCACCCTTATCTTGTTTTCGAGTCCACTCAACGATTTAAGTGAGCTGCGACAAGTGTCGCGCCCTTGCCTCGTTTCCGAGTACGCTCAGCAAGCTAAGTGCGTTGCGACCAGCTGCGGCAAGGTTGCTTGCCGGCGAGGACCTTGGCCAGCAGGCTGCTTAGAGTCCAACACTCAGCGCTCGCGACAAGGGCCCCTTGCCGGCGAGCTCCCCGGGAGCGTAGGGTGAAAAACATACAAAGTCAAAGATTGGAACAAGGAAGATAACATTGCACTGATTGATTGAAGTAAAGCAAATATCTTACAAGGATAACTTGTCGCAATGGACTAATGAGTTCATAACATAATGTGCAGCAATAAAAAGATAAAGATAAATGGGGCCCTAGTCTACGCGGTCGCCTTCCTTCCTGCCAAGCTTTGCCACCTTGGCGATGATGTGGCCGACCTGCTCCTTCAGGGCCTCCGTGTCTGCATCTGCCGGCAGAGTGCGAAGAACGTTCGTAAGGTTGATCCCCGGGTTGCGGTACACGATTTTCGTCAAGACCCGCTCCAGAGTTCCCGCGCAGAGCCGGCGCGACTCCTCGGCCAGCTGCGCGGGGATGCGGTTCCGGAGACCTGCAAGAGCCGGAGCGACGCCTCTGAAGAAGAGGCTGAGCTTGGCGCTGTGCGGGAGATCTGGATCCGGCGAGTAGATAAGGTGTTCAACCTTCAGCGCCAGCAGCTCTTGATCAATATTGGACGCAGAAGAAACCAGCTCTTCGGTCCACACTTCAATAGTCTGCCGGAAGAGCTCGGAGGCCTTGTTGACGCTCTCCACCAAGGTTCGCTCCTTGCGGAGCTCATCCTTCAACTTGGTCTCCTGGGCTCGGGCAGCATCGAGCGATTCCTTCAGGGTGGTGACCTTCAGCTCCAGGTCTTCAATGGAGTCCTTGGCGGCCTTCAGCTCGTCACCCCTCTTGGATAAACTCACCTGGAGCTCTGAGTTTGTGTGAGCGTCCTTCTCGCGCTCCAAGATGAGCGCGGCAACCTTCTCGGCGCTCACCTTCATCGCTTTCTCCAGTTGTTCGACCTTGGCGGCGAGCTCCTTCTTGGCGTCCTCCGCGGCAACCGCGGCGGCCTTCGCCTCCTTTAGCTCCCCGCCAAGGGCAGCCTCGCGAGCGGCAAGGTCTTCTTCATGAGAATCCAGCTCAACCTTCCGCTGCGCGAGCTCCCCCTCTCGCCGGGACATCTCCACCCCGGCGAGACGCTGCTGTTCATCGGCTTCGGCCCTCTCAAGTACCCACTCTTGGTACTCGCCGGCGAGACGCTCACGCTCCTCCGCCACCTGGCGGAGGGCAGCCTGATTGGCGGCGCTGAGCTCCGCCGCACGCTTCTCCATCTCTGCCGCGGCCTTGGCGGCAAGAGCCTCCCGGGAAGCGAGCTTTGCTTGCCTGGCCCGGTAAAGGGCCAGGAGCTGATGAAGCAATCGCTCCTCCTCGGGCCCCTCACCTCCACTAGGCGCCTGGACGATCTTCAGGCCTGCGGAGGCGAGGACCTCTCCGTCGAACGCCTCGCCCTCCGCAGGAGCTCGCGACGAAGACCCCCACGGCATCTGGATGAAGACGCCATTGGGGGCCTCGAGATAGAACCTTTGCTCCTCGCCGGCGGAGGGACCGGTGGCCGGTGCAGCATCCGATGCTCCCGCCGCCTCCGGGTCGGCGGTGCGGCCACCGTCCCCCTCCCCGGCCGCTGCGTCCGCAGCCGGAGCAGTCTCTTGCGCGGCCGGCTCGGCGGCCTCGCCCACCTCCTCGACGACTGGAGCGTCGCCACCGCCGCCCTGCGCGTCCTCCTCCTCGAGGATAATCACCTCCGTCTCCATGGGCGCGGGAGGAGGAAGATCTAGAAAGAAGAAGAAGACAAAGGAATTCAAGACTCAAGCAAATATCCAAAAAAGAGACAAGCCAAGAAGACAAGTTACAAAGATTACCTTGGCGGACGTCCTCAGCGGCGGGCTCCCTCGCCGGGGAGCTCGGCCTCGTCGGAGTAGTCGCCCTCGCCGGGGAACTTGGCCTTGGCGGGGTGGCCGCCCTTGCCGGGCTGCTCGTCCTTGGCGGGGTACTCTGCCTTGGCGGAGTACCCGCCCTTGACGGAGCACTCTCCCTTGCCGGAGAGTTCTGCCTTGGCGGGGATGGCGGGGCCTGCGGCTCCTCAGCTGTGGCCTCCGGGCGCTCTTCCCGCTGGGGTTCCTCCTCTGTACAGAACAAGACAAGAGATGTCAATACGTGAAGACAAAATCAAAGCCTCAGGCGTACCCCGACAAGAGAAAAGAGAACCCCAGACTTACGCTGGGGGCTGCGCTGCGGGCTGCGCTGGGGGCTGCTCATCGGAGCAGTGCTCGAATCCGGCAGGCTCGGCTCCGGCACACTCTCTGTTGCCGCTGCCGCTGAGCCTTCCGCGACCTCGGCCTCGGGCGCCTTGGCCTTCTTCGCTGCGCGGTGGGCCAGGGTCCTGAAATCAAAACAGTAAACAGAGTCAGCATCAACAGAAGTTCAAGACAAAAATCAAGAAGATGAAGAATCTCGGATCCTTACTCCTGGTCCTCCTCGTCGTCCTCGCTCAGGGCGGAGAAGTCATACTCCACCGTGGGCGCGTCGACGCGAGGAGCGGGAGGCGAAGACTCCCTCGCGCGCTTGGTGCTCACCGGGGCTGGGGGCTGCGAAGACCCAGCACCTGTGGCTGCCGGCGCCCGGGGAGCGGGCGGAGCCGTTGCTCCGCTCCGAGAAGACCCCTGCCGGCTCGCTGCCGGCCTGCGGGGCGCCTCCGTCGTGGTCCGCGCACGGGCCGCCTCCGCTGCGGCTGGTGCGCCGGACGGCCTTGGCGCGGCTTGACTCCCCCGGGGAGCCGCCCGCCGAGGTGGCTGTTGCCGGGGCGCCTGCGCCCTTTCCCCCGTCGCCGTCTTGCGGAGGCGTTTTGCCGTGGACTCCTTCGGGCTTGCCAGGGGCGGGGAGCTCTCCGACGAGGAGAGGTCGTCGGCGTATAACTCCGTGGATCCGCCGGAGTCTTCGGCCTCCTCCTCCTCCTCCTCCTCTGCCCCGGCCGGCTCGCTGGGCCCAGCATCCAGCGCTGCGGCCCTCTTTCCCTTGGCGCCTCCGCCCCTCGCGGCGCCTCTGCTCCCTCCGGCGGTGCCCTCCCTTGCCGCAGCCTCCGTCGCGATCCCATGGATCCCGGAGTGCCTCAACGAGGGGACCCCGGCGAGTGCGTCGGGTGGGAGGTTTAGCAATCGGCGGATCTCCGCCTCTTCCGCCTGGGTGGACGCCTCTTCGGCCTCCGCCTCCTCCGGCGAGAACCCGAAGACTCCTGCCGCCGCGGCTGCGGCGGCCTCCTCAGCCCGAGAAGCTATGTAGGCGATTTCCTGGTCGGTGGTGTCCCGCGTATGCAGCTTGAGGTCCTCCTTGTTACTCGCCACCTCGGCGAGGTTGTCGTAGAAGTTGAGGACGTCGATGGGCTTCGGGGCGATCCACGAGCGGTCCAAACCATGCGAGTCGCACATCGGCATCATGGCAAGGATCCGGTCCCTCGCGGCGTTGTTGCAGAGCGGCACCACTTCCCGGGGAGTCCTGAACCACTCGGGGTGCGTCGGGTCGTACTTGAAGAGTTCCCGTACCATCCCGCGCAGCTCCAGAGTGGTGAAGTTGAAATTAAGCCCGGGGCGCAGCCTCATGATGTCTGCCGGGCCGCCGTACTCCCAGGCCGGCCTCTTCCGGTCTTGGAGAGGGGCGATGCGCCGGCGGAGGAAATCTGCGCCCACCTCGGCAACTGACAGCCGGGCCATCCGAAGACGGAGAATCCGGACGAGGGCGATGTCGAGCTTGACGTCGTCGGAGTCTAGATCACTCCAATCCCTGCCGCGCACTATGGGCGTTGTGCGCGGCGCAGTGAAGGCTTGCGGCTGGTCTTCTACGATCCAGCACCACTCCGCTCGCCATTCCTCCCACTTGCCGCGGAGCTCCCCCGGCAAGTACGACCCCTTCTTATTGAGACGGAAGACCCAAGAAATTCCTCCGGAGAGGGGGGCATCGGCCTCGGCTCTAGGAGTGAAAAAGTGTCTAAAGAGGGCTATGTTGGGGTGGACTCCTATGAAGTTTTCGCACATATGTGCGAAAACAGCCATGGTGAGAATGGCGTTGGGGGTGAAATCAAGCAGATGGAAGCCATACGTATTCATGATATCACAGAAGAAGTTCGAAAAAGGAGGACAGAGACCACAATGGAAAAAGGCAGCAAAGAAGTGATACCCGCCGGGATAGTTGTCCTTGGCGGCGGCCGGGTATGCTCGGGTGCGGGGATGCGCATCGGTGCCCTTGGACCAGAACAAGTAATACTTGTTCCAGAGTTCTTGCACGCCGAGCTTCGGTGGGAAGACGACGTGCCGCTTCCGGTAAGCGATGAGCTTGGCTGCTTGCTCGGATTTCTCCTTCTTGGACTTCTCCGCTTTCGCCTTGTCGGTCTTCGGGGCCATGGCGGACGCGGCGGAAGGAAGGGGACGAAGAGCTCGGCGGCGGCGGAGCTGTGGAGGCGGAGCGCAAGAAGGAATCTTTTGCAGGTAGAAGACGACGTAATGAGAGCACAGGGAGGGGAACCGCGCCCGCTACCTCTGCTTTTATGGGGGAGTGGGGGGCGTTTCGCCCTTTCCATTAAGAGATCGTGGGCACGTCCCATCCCACGGCGCCGCAATCGACGCGTGCCGTTACCGTGGGGTGCGGCGGATATGGAAGTGGATTCGGCGCGCCGCGGGCCGCGGGTGCCCGTGCACTGTTTTGGGCCTGGCCCAATAGCGCTCGGCACCGTGTGTGGCCCAGGCCCGGGGGCTCCTGTCGGTGTACTAAGGTAGGGGTACCCCAGTACCCCAACTTGTGCACGGGCAGTTGCAGCTTCCCGCGGCAAGGTTCACTGCGTGCTCGCCGGAGACCTTCCTGCTTCTTATCAAACCATTCAAAAACAAAGTATACAAGACAGAAGATCGAGACCCCGGCAAGAGGAGCTTGCCGGGAAGGCCGTACCAGGCTCAAGGCTGTTCCGCTAACACAAGACCCTGGCAAGAGGAGCTTGCCAGGAAGACTAGAAGATATCGCCTCGGCGCTATGCGCGCCCCGGCAGGGGGCCCGGGGAGCGGCAAGTTCCCGGGCCCGGCAAGATCAAGGCCCCGGCAAGGTGCTTGCCGGGAGGGCTGCGCTGTGTGCCCGCGCTCCAGCTCATCAGCCCACGCGTCGCCCTGGGGGCCTATCCAGGGACGCGTGGCGGATGGCTGTGCAGCCTGGGGTACACGGTGGCACTCCACAGCGATAAATCCGTCGCCGTGGCGGACGGAGACGCTAAGGCGGGAGCTTTTGGGGTCGACGGCGACGGGCATTAAATGCCCTTGTCCCCCACTGTTAAAGTAGGTATAGACCACTGTTCTGTACTGTAGTTCCACTATTCCCGCACTGTTACAACTACCACCTCTTTTACATTTTTACCCCTTTCTCCTACGTTGACACCTGTCGGTGACCCCTTGCTCTATAAAAGGAGGCCCACGCACAACGTGGAGAGGGTTCGAAACCTAGACTACTCTCACGCACGGTGCAGCTGCTTCTTCAAGCTCCCGAGCACTCAACTCAATACACAACCAAGCAGGAGTAGGGTTTTACGCATCCGTGCGGCCCGAACCTGGGTAAAACTGCCCGCGTGTTTGCTTCGATCTGCTCTTTGTGCTCCCTCCGCCCTCGTACCGCACAGACAAGGGGCTCCGGTCCCATAGGTGTTCGTGGCGGACAGTTTCCCCCGACAAAAGGCTTCCTTGAGTTCATGCATCATGACTTGAAAATTCTGGACATCTTTGACGCTGAGCTTGGCCATATGCTTCTTGAACTGATCCTTTTCAAAATCAAACTTGTGCTTCAGCTCAGCAATTTTCTGAGCAAGAGCTAGCTTAGAAGCAATGGCGCCATTGAATGAGATGCTCAGGCCAATTGGAAGTTGCAGATCATCAAAGCTGAGATTGGGGGTGTCAAACCACTCATCAATGAAGTTGTTGATGACTGCCACGTCAGAGAGAGGCAAGTCATTGAAGATTTTTGCTTCTTGCTTACTCTTTATCAGTTGCTCAAGAGCGTCATCAGCAAGATCTTCATCACTTGACAGATCAATGGTGTCATTCGCATTCCTCAGAACAGCAGCAGGAGTCAGAGCAGACCTGGGGGTGTGCATGGGCTTCTTCTTTAGCTTCTTGGTCTTGGAGATGCGAGAGTGATCTTCAGACTGCACACTTGGTGCAGGTGGAGCAGTGGCCAAGGGCTTCACTCTCGAAGCTTTTGGTGGAGTGGAAGGCTTCGAAGCCTTGGGTTTCTTCTGCTTCTTCGGCTTCGGAGGTGCATGCGCTTCATCAGAGTCAGCGTCGTCTGCAGGTTGATCCACATCCGCCCCTTGAACCCTTATATGAGTGATGAGACCTTCTAAGTTGTAGAAGGGGCCAACAAGATTTGGTTCAGCTTCGCGTGTGCCATCGGCATGAGGCGTAGAGGGGCCAGGGTTGAAGTCTAATCCCCAAGATTTCTTGTTCTCCTTAGCCGAGTTCTTGGCAAACTGGAGGTTGCGCTTGAACAAATTGTCATCTCGACACCATAGCAATGACGATGGGTCGGCATCAACTGGTTGTGGCCCTCGGACCATGCAAGGATAGAAGCCTTGCTCAATGGCTTCAGCTCTGGACCTGGGTGGAAGATTTTTTTACAAAATGTCTCCCCATGGTCGCTTGATGGCATTCTTCTCAACATACTCGTGGGTCACAAACCTGTACTTGTACAACTGTTCTGCCCAATATCTTCGAATCCATTGGATTCGAGTTTTTCTCTGATTATAGTCCTCCTCTGGATCAGTCTTGTACAGCTCATAGAGGTCAGGAGGCAAATCTCTGGAGGTGTTTCCATGGCACTGTCTGCCACGCTTCCTAACAAATTTCTCAGTTGCCATGAGGTTCAAACTAAAAGGCTTCAACACTGTCAAAGGCTTCCGTCTGCTGGTCAGACAAGAACTGGCTTCGAGAGAGTTAATGTGACGCTGCAAGAATTCTGCAAATGAATGCAGACTATGAGAACCAAGGGATTCTCCCACGGACATGTACCTGTGACAGCATTAGAGATGTGAGGGAAGGGGAAGAGGTCATATGCATTCTCAGAAGATTTCGAAGATAAATCAGGTTAAAAGACATTGACCTCATAGCGCGAAGACATTCACTTATATGTTGAGAGTTGGTTCCAGATTTGTACGAATCCAAGAATAGGTACAAGTGAGGAATCTAACTATGTGTGAAGCATAAGTGAATGTACTAGGCAAAGTATGAGATGCAGACAGGGTAGATCCAAATATGTGGAGGCAGAAACTTCTTTTGGTAGAAAGGATGAATCTATCGGATCAAAAAGACGGTAAAAAGAGGGTTTGAATTTACCACACGATGAACTGCTAGACGGAGAAGAAGTGGAGGCCGAGCAGTTCGATCTTCCGTGCCCTAACTTGGCGGCGGAAGACGCCTACGGCGGCGGCGGAGAAGACGATGTCCATGGCCGGCGTGAAGACGCCGTCGACGAGGTCGTGGCAGCTAAGCATTTCGTCGCCGGCGTCGTCGAGAGCTAGCGGTGGCGCTAGGGTTTGTCGAGGTGGAGAGGTGGTAGAAGTGTTTTGACCGTGATGGGATGGGCATTTATAAGGAAGGGAGACGACACAGTGCAATTACGCAGGTGCCCCTGGCGGTTCACATCTGAGGGACACGTGGCGGACATGCAACACATAGGGAGTTGTTCCATGTTCCCACGCACACCTGGACTGTCGGGGTGGTCGCTCCGGCTTCTCCGGGTTTCAGGCAATAAGGATTGAGCATTAAAAGCAGATTTAATGTTTGTCTCCGTGTCTTCTGCTGACAAGGACGCAGAGAAGACATTCGTCGGTTCCAACATAATGCATATGATTTGGATAGATAGAGTTTGTGGTAGAAAGCATAGAGAGGTTAGGGTCCGATCACATTCACTTAGTTCAAAAGATTCAAATAAGAAGACATAGCTATAAGTGAATGCTGTAGAGGACATAACACAAGTCTATATATGTATATATCTGAGTAAGATCAAATTGACAAAGAGAAGACACATATGAAGATAAATCAAATGCGAAGATTTTGCAACTGTAACACCAAGAGAAACACTTCAAGCAATGATTTGGTGGTGGCGTTACCCACCGTATAGGTAGTATTAGACCCACACACGGCGCACAATTATCGGGGCACTCCGAAGTCAAATTCCGCGTTAATGTATTCACACTCAGAATGTAAGTCTTCATTGATTGAAGATATACTTTACTTCGTGTGTTGCACATCTAAGTCATCAACATGCATAAGTGTTAGGATGTGTGCGTGATTACAGGACATTCGAGGATTCCAAGATATTTAGCTCACACCGCAACTTGCAAAACCTTTTCTCATCCAAGGGCTTTGTGAAGATATCTGCCAGCTGCTCTTCAGTGTTGACGTGTATGATATCAATATCTTCCTTCATGACATGATCTCTGAGAAAGTGATGACGAATTTCAACGTGCTTTGTCTTCGAGTGCTAAACTGGGTTGTTGGCAATCTTGATGGCGCTTTCATTGTCGCAATAGAGTGGCACATGCTTCAGATGGACACCATAGTCCTTGAGAGTTTGCTTCATCCAGAGAAGCTGAGCGCAGCAAGATCCAACAACAATGTATTCAGATTCAGCAGTGGAGAGTGATACACAGTTCTGCTTCTTTGAAGACCAACAGACAAGTGATCGTCCCAGAAAGTGACATGTGCCTGATGTAGACTTGCGATCAACTTTGTCACCAGCATAATCAGCATCTGAGAATCCAACTAGATCAAACTGTGAGCCCTTTGGATACCATAATCCTAGTGTTGGGGTGTAAGCCAAATATCGAAGAATTTGCTTCACAGCTAAGTGATGCGATTCCTTTGGTGCCGCTTGGAATTGAGCACACATGCAAACACTAAACATAATATCTGGCCTAGATGCACATAAATAAAGTAAATAACTAATCATGGAGCGGTATACCGTATACCTTTTGATCGAATTCTTTACCATTGGCGTCAGGACTCAGATGACTTTTAGTTGGCATAGGCGTCGTGTATCCTTTGCAGTCTTGCATTCCAAACTTCTTCAAGCAATCCTTGAGGTATTTCTCTTGAGATATGAAGATGCCGTTGCTTTGCTGACGAATTTGAAGAGCAAGGAAGAACTTCAGCTCACCCATCATGGACATCTGATATTGCTTTTGCATCATGTGAGCGAACTCATCACTGTATCTTTTGTCAGTGCAACCGAAGATAATGTCATCCACATAGATTTGGCAAACAAACAGTTCACAGTCATATGTCTTTGTCAAGAGTGTAGGATCCAGGGAACCAGGTTTGAAGTTGTTGCTCTTCAGGAAGTCTTTGAGTGTGTCATACCAAGCACGAGGGGCTTGTTTGAGGCCATACAGTGCCTTGTTGAGCTTGTATACCATATCCGGATGTTTTGGATCTTCAAAGCCAGGTGGTTGTGCAACATACACTTCTTCTTCAATCTTGCCATTGAGAAAGGCACTCTTCACATCCATTTGATACAGAAGGATGTTGTGATGGTTTGCATAGGCCAGCAGTATGCGAATAGCTTCAAGCCTAGCCCCCGGAGCAAAGGTTTCACCGAAGTCAATCCCTTCAATTTGAGTGTATCCTTGAGAAACGAGACAAGCTTTGTTTCTGACAACTTGACCATGCTCATCTTGCTTGTTGCGATATATCCATTTTGTGCCTATTATGTTGTGCTTGCGGGGGCCAGGACGCTTGACAAGTTCCCATACGTTGTTCAGATCAAACTGTTGAAGCTCTTCTTGCATAGCTTGAATCCATTCAGGTTCCATGAAGGCTTCAACAACTTTCTTGGGTTCAGATATCGAGACAAATGCAAAGTGCCCACAGAAATTTGCTAGCTGTGTTGCTCTTGAAAGAGTGAGTGGACCAGGTGCATTGATGCTGTCAATTATCTTCTCAACTTGTACTTCATTTGCAACACGAGGATGAACTGGACGAAGATTTTGCTCTTGCTGGTCATTGTCATCATTAGGAGGATTGTCTTCAGGCTGAGCATTGTCTTCAGGTTGATTGGGAGCAGAAATGATGATTTCCCCGTCAGGCTGTGCTTCAAAAGGCATGATTTCACCTGTTCCCATTAGCTTGATAGATTCATTGGGTGGAGCTTCATCCAGCACATTTGACAGGAACTCTCTTTGTGAGCCATTCGTTTCATCAAACCGCACATCCACAGTTTCAACCACTTTATAGAGAAAGAGGTTGAAGACTTTATAGGAGTGCGAGTCCTTTCCGTAGCCGAGCATGAAACCTTCATGTGCTTTTGGTGCAAATTTTGATTTGTGATGTGGATCTTTGATCTAGCACCTAGCTCCAAATACCCTGAAGTAACTGACATTTGGCTTCTTGCCAGTAAGGAGTTCATAGGAAGTTTTCTTCAGAAGCTTGTGAAGATAAACACGGTTGATGACATGGCATGCTGTATCAATAGCTTCGGGCCAGAACTTTCTTGGTGTCTTGTATTTGTCGAGCATCGTTCGAGCCATCTCAATGAGGGTTCTGTTCTTGCGCTCCACGATGCCATTCTGCTGAGGTGTGTACGGAGCTGAGAACTCATGAGTGATTCCCATTGTATCCAAATAAAGATCAAGGCCGGTATTCTTGAACTCAGTGCCATTGTCACTTCTGATATGCTTGATCTTGACGCCATAGTTGTTCATGGCACGGTTGGCGAAGCGTCTGAAGACATCCTGCACTTCAGTCTTGTAGAGAATTATGTGCACCCATGTGTATCTTGAATAATCATCAACAATGACGAAGCCATAGAGACAAGCTGTAGTAGTGAGTGTAGAGTAGTGAGTAGGGCCAAATAAGTCCATGTGAAGCAGCTCGAAGGGTTGGGATGTCATCATGATTGTCTTCGAGGGATGCTTGGCCCTAGTCATCTTCCCAGCTTCGCAGGCACCGCACAAATGATCTTTCTTGAACTTGATGCCTTCGATGCCTACGACGTGCTTCTTCTTCGCGAGAGTGGGCAAGTTCCTCATGCCGGCATGTCCTAGACTCCAATGCCAGAGCAAGCACTCTGAAGCTTTTGCTAGAAGACATACGGCCATATGTGGTCCTGCTGAGAAATCTACCATATACAGATCATCTTTCCAATATCCTTCAAAGACTAGAGACTTGTCAGATTCCATTAGCACAAGGCAACGATATTTTCCAAATATCACAATCATGTTTAAGTCGCAAAGCATTGAGACAGACATTAAGTTGAAACCAAGGGATTCAACAAGCATGACTTTATCCATGTGCTGATCCTTTGAGATTGCAACTCTACCTAGACCCAATACCTTGCTTTTACCAGTATCAGCAAATGTGATGTGACTCTTGTCAGATGGACGTAAGGTTGAGTCCATAAGAAGACTTCGATCACCAATCATATGATTAGTGCATCCGCTGTCCATAATCCATTCTGAAGTCTTTGGTGTCATACCCTACAGTGCAGTTAGGGGGATAGGCTTCACGAAGAGTATTGTGAAGCATAAACATTTGATGAGCAAGCGGATTATGAAAGCTTAGATCCAAGTTGGGACTAATAGGATGATTGGCAAGCGATCCAGGAACAAAATACATAGTAAGACCATTTGGGCATTTGATCTTGCGCCCTACAAGATGTTTTAGATCCCCAGCAATAGCATCAGACGCCTTTGATTTTCGGCTGGAGACCTTTCCCTGCAATAGAAAGTTAATTCTTCTTAACCACCCACATTTTCAGGGGTGGCTTAGAAGCAATGAGTCTAAGTGCAGCATCTGAGAATTTTGGCTTTGTAGCCCTAGCAAATAGCCTTGCAGGAGGAGAATAATACTCATAAGAATAAGCAGAAAAGTTCTTTGTTTTGTGAATATAGCGGTTTGAGGAAACACACTCATATTCATGGGTCTGAGTACAATTTCCCTCCAAAACATTGGCGTTAGGGTGACTCAGGTGAGTCCTCTGTCTGTATGAAGCCTTAGGACCATATGAAGCCTTTGGTCTGGGTTTGTCTTCTTCCCAGGTGGTGTCATGATGACATTTACTGGAAGCTTCTCAAGATAACTTTTGGGAACCCAGATCTTCTTCATAGGTGTCCTGTTCCTACAGTTAGTACCAATATACCTGGCAAACACTAAACCATTCTGATTCTTAAACAATTTATAGTTTGCATCAAAGGATTCATCAATGATAATTGGATTAGCACAAGTGAAGCCAGATAAGGTAGACGGATCCACTGAAGGTTCCTTTGCAGCAACCCATGTGGTTTTGGGGTACTGCTCAGGCTTCCAGTATGAACCATCAACATTCATTTTCCTCTCGAACCCTACACCCTCTTTCCTAGGGTTTCGGTTCAGAATCTGCTTTTTGAGGACATCACATAACGTCTGATGCCCTTTGAGGCTTTTGTACATCCCTGTTTCAAGAAAAGTCTTCAACCTAGCATTTTCATCAGCAATAGTAGTGGTATCCTCAGCAGAGGGGTTAGTTACCACATCAGCAGTTGAAGATATTGCGACAGTAGCAGCAGTAGAACATTCAGCAACAGATGTAGCACTATCACGCTCAATGCATTTTAGACATGGTGGTTCAAATCCTTCCTGAGCGGAGCTGGTCTGTTGAGCGCGGAGTGACTCATTTTCTTTTTGAAGATCTTCATGAGTCACTTTCAATTTCTCAAGTTCTTGCTTCCTTTGAAGATAATCGTAGGAAAGCTTTTCATGAGTTTTTGAGAGTGATTCATGACGACTTTCAAGTTCCTCGCACTTAACATGAAGATTTTTTATGTCTTCAATTGAGGATTGAGAACGGGTCATTTCCGCGTCCAACATGTCATCGCTTTTGTCTAATAGTTTTTGAATATGTTCCATAGCTTTTTGTTGTTCAGTGGCAATTTTAGCAAGTGTTTTGTAGCTAGGTTTGGATTCACAATCCGAGTCATCTTCACTAGATGTTTGAAAGTATGCATCGCGTGGTTTTTACCTTGGCACCGAGTGCCATGAAGCAGTAGGTGGGAGCGGAGTCGTCGTTATCATCATCATCAGTGTTGGTGACGGAGCCATTGTCTTCAGTGTTGAAGATGGACTTGGCAACGTAGGATGTGGCTAGAGCCAGACTTGCAACATTAGAATCGGACTCCTCCTCAGACTCCACCTCCGCTTCTTCTGAAGCAGACTCCTCCTCTGAATCCATCTCCTTGCCAACAAACACACGAGCTTTGCCAGATGAATTCTTCTTGTGTGATGAAGACTTCGATGAAGACTTGGAAGAAGACTTTGAGGATTTCTTCTTTTTCTTGTCATCAGAATCATATTCCTTGCTCTTCTTCTTCTTCTTCTTCTCATTGTCCCATTGAGTACACTCAGAGATGTAGTGACCAGGTTTCTTGCACTTGTGACATGTTCTCTTCTTGTGGTCATGGGTAGAAGCTTCATCA
Organism: Secale cereale; assembly: GCA_902687465.1. NCBI lineage: Eukaryota > Viridiplantae > Streptophyta > Magnoliopsida > Poales > Poaceae > Secale > Secale cereale. The sequence goes on along the minus strand of LR738710.1, from coordinate 533,824,779 downwards.
TTTCTTGAGCTGGATCGTGAAGACTTTCTGAAGCCTTTCTTCTCAGTGAATTTCTGGAACTTCTTCACAAGCATGGCAAGCTCCTTTCCAATGTCTTCAGGATCACCAGAACTGGAGTCAGATTCTTCTTCAGATGAGGAAACAACCTTTGCCTTCATAGCGCGAGTTCGGCCATGGTTGGGACCATATATGTCACGTTTCTCAGATAGCTGGAACTCATGTGTGTTGAGCCTCTCAAGTATGTCAGACGGATTGAGAGTCTTGAAGTCAGGGCGCTCTTGAATCATCAGGGCAAGGGTGTCAAATGAGCTGTCAAGTGATCTCAGGAGTGTCTTGACGATTTCATGCTTGGTGATCTCAGTGGCGCCAAGTGCCTGAAGCTCATTTGTGATGTCAGTGAGGCGATCGAATGTGAGCTGGACATTCTCATTGTCGTGTCTCTTGAAGCGATTGAAGAGGTTGTGAAGGACACTGATCCTTTGATCTCTCTGGGTTGAGACGCCTTCGTTGACCTTGGAGAGCCAGTCCCAGACTAGCTTCGACGTTTCCAGAGCACTCACACGACCATACTATCCTTTGGTCAGATGACCACAGATGATGTTCTTTGCAGTGGAATCCAGTTGAACGAACTTCTTGACATCAGCAGGGGTGACACCTTCACCAGTCTTGGGAACACCGTTCTTGACGACATACCAGAGGTCCACATCAATGGCTACAAGGTGCATGCGCATCTTGTTCTTCCAGTAGGGGTATTCAGTGCCATCGAAGACGGGGCACGTAGCGGAGACTTTGATTATCCCTGCAGTCGACATAGCTAAAACTCCAGGTGGTTAAACCGAATCACACAGAACAAGGGAGTACCTTGCTCTGATACCAATTGAAAGAGATGTATATCGACTAGAGGGGGGGTGAATACGCGATTTTTAGGAAAGTCTTCAAAACATGGAAGTTTCAAAGACAAACGATAGAATCGATCCTATTTATATGCAGCGGAAGGTAGACTACACTAGACAAGCCATAGCCAAGTATTCAATGAAGTGAAAGCACGAAGACTAATAGCAGCTAGGCAGTATGGATTAGGATGGAAGATTGTATGAAGCCAGTCAAAACAAGTAGTCAAACAGTGAAGTCAAACAGATAAGGCAAGCAGGCAATGACTTCACAAAGACAGACAATAAGTAAAGAGAAGGAAGGGATAGAACCAGTAGCTTGGGGAAGACAGTGATTTGTTCAACCAGTTCCAATTGCTGTGACAACTGTACGTCTGGTTAGGGAGGCTGAGATTTAACTCAGAAGACCGCATCTTCACCTTATTCCCCTTGAGCTAAGGACACCCGGTCCTCGCCCAATCACTGTGGTAATTCTTCAAGGTAGAATTCCAAACCTTCACAAACTTCGTTCACCGGTGATCCACAATGACTATTGGATGCTCAGAATGCGATGCCTAACCGGCTGGAGGATTCATAGTCCTCAAGTGTCACAAGTCTTCAGATCATGCAGACAGAAAGACTTCAGTGATGCCTAACACTCTTTGGCTCTGGGTGTTTGAGCTTTGTCCTCGCAATGATCTCCCTCTCAAATGCTTTGGACGTGGGTTGCTCTCAAACGACAACAGCCATGTACTAACTCTGAGCAGCCGCCAATTTATGGTGTAGGGGGTGGGCTATTTATAGCCACTAGGCAACCCGACCTGATTTTTCCGAAATGACCCTGGGTCACTAAGGAACTGACACGTGTTCCAACGATCAGATTTCAAACACATGTGGCAACTTTACTTGGGCTACAAGTAAAGGTGACTCATCCAGCTCTGGATAAGATTTTCTCTCATTGTCTTTGCTCGAAGACATAGGATTTGGTTGAGCATCACTTCAGTCACTCTGACTTTGTTCACTTGGACCCCACTTAACAGTACGGTGGTTCCTATGACTCAACAAAAAAGAAAAGGAAACAACGAAACGTCTAAGTCTTCGCGCTCCATAGTCTTCACACAATGTCTTCTCTTGTCATAGTCTTCAATATGAATATCTTCATATACCACCATTGTTGTCAATGTCTTCATACATTTTAGGGGTCATCTCCGGTAGGTAAACCGAATCAATGAGGGACTACTACCTGTGTTATCCTGCAATTCTCACAAACACATTAGTCCCTCAACCAGGTTTGTCGTCAATACTCCAAAACCAACTAAGGGTGGCACTAGATGCACTTACAGTATTAATATGAATAATGGATCTGAACATATGATCTTCCACCAAATAAACCAACTAGCATCAACTACAAGGAGTAATCAACACTACTAGCAACCCACATGTACCAATCTGAGGTTTGGGTACAAAGATTGGATACAAGAGATGAACTAGGGTTTGAGAGGAGATGGTGCTGGTGAAGATGTTGATGAAGATAGCCCTCCCCAAGATGGGAGAGTTGTTGGTGATGACGGCGGTGACGATTTCCCCTTCCTGGAGGGAAGTATCCCCGGCAGAACAGCTCTACCGGAGCCCTAGATTGGTTTCCGCCTCGGTTCCGCCTCGAGACGGCGGCGTCTGGTCCCGAAAGCCTCCTTCTGATTTTTTCCAGGTCAAAACGCTTCATATAGGAGAAGATGGGCACCATGGGCCTGCCGGCTGGCCCTCGAGGCAGGGGGCGCGCCCTGGGAAGGGGGGCGCGCCCCCACCCTCGAGGCCAGCCGGTGGCCCCTCTCGTTGGTTTCTTCCGCCAGATATTTTTTATATTTTCCAAAACGATGTTCTGTGGAGTTTCAGGGCTTTTGGAGTTGTGCAGAATAGGTTTCCAGAGTTTGCTCCTTTTTCAGCCCGGAATTCTAGCTGCCGGCATTCTCCCTCTTCATGTAAACCTTGCAAAATAAGAGAGAAAAGGCATAAGTATTGTGACAAAACATGTATGAATAGCCCATAATGCAATAAATATCAACTTATAAGCGTGATGCAAAATGGACATATCAAAGCGTCATAAGAAGTAGATGATGATCAGATGATCGTTTATCCTAGTTAATTATGCATGTAATAGTTTACTTTGGTGTGTGGAAATGTCATGTGTGTACTAGCCACCTATGTAATTGGATGTTTGCCGCGTATCACACACATCTTGTTCATGTGAAACGTTTCTGTTCTCTTGGCTCAACACAAACAGTTTATCGGAATGAACTGTATGCCCTCCATTGCACACACCTTGATCTGGCTGAACTGTTTCTATTGCGTTGCATAATCGAAAATAGTTCATCCTAGTGATCCGTATGTTGTATATCGCATACACCTTGATCTGGCTAACCGTTTCTTTTGTGTTGCCTAATCACAAACAGTTCATCCGAGTGAACTGTATGCCGTATATCGCCAACGCTTTAATCTGCTGCCTATTTCCATTGTTCTGCCTCATCACAAACAGTTCATTGAACTGAATCGTATGCCCCGCATTGCACACGTAACTAAAATATGAACCGTGTTTGATGTATCCTTCATCGCAAACCTTTTTCATCTTTTTACGCTTTTTACATCAACGTTTGTGATTAATGCATCACACACAGTTTCGTCAAAGGGTCTATTATCATAGTGTTGCGTTAGCAGCATCCTGCAGTAGTGTATGACTCTTTTGAACTGTTATCTGCATGCTTATTTCCTCAAGTTCCTTAATGCACACATGCTGAATTTCGTCACACACCATTTTCCATCATGCATTTCAAATTCCTCATATTATATGTTAAATTCATGAATGTATTACAAGATATAGGGGGAGATCGCCATGTTTTTATCCTACCATGTGCATTTGCAGTCCAAAGCAAATTCCTCAAATATGCACATCTTCAGGGGGAGTTCTTCTATATCTTGCAATCAAATTCCTCAATAACAGTATTTACACTTCAAATGTTTATCCCCGTTTAAAACTTAACCTATTTTTCATCAATCACCAAAAAGGGGGAGATTATAAGTGCATCTAGTGCCAATTAGTGATTTTGGTGTATTGAAGATTTATAGGTTAAGGGACTGTATTTGTGAGTGTACACATGTCTTATAAGTCTATGAGGAGTTTGATATATCCGAAGAATGTCGACCCCTAAAAATGAATGTCTTCATCTGAAGACTTTGTGCTTTTCTTGAAGACTTTGAAAATGAGGAATTGGTGTGACCTTGATGCGAGGACTATGAAGCGTGAAGACTTTTGTTTTTGTTGTTTCATTTCCTTCTTTTGAGTCATAGGAAACACCGTACTATTAAAGGGGGTTGTCGGGGGAAACTGTCCGCCACGAACACCTATGGGACCGGAGCCCCTTGTCTGTGCGGTAAGAGGGCGGAGGGAGCACGAAGAGCAGATCGTAGTGAGCACGCGGGCAGTTTACCCAGGTTCGGGCCGCGATGAACGCGTAAAACCCTACTCCTGCTTAGCTTGTATTGAGTTGGAGAGCTCGGGAGCTTGAAGAACCAGCTACACCGAGCGTATGAGCGATCTAGGTTCCGAACCCCCTCCACGTTGTGCATGGGCCTCCTTTTATAGTGCAAGGGGTCACCGACAGGTGTCAACGTAGGAGAAAGGGGTAAAAATGTAAAAGAGGTGGTAGTTGTAACAGTGCGGGAATAGTGGAGCTACAGTGCGTGAACAGTGGTCGCTACCTACTTTGACAGTGGGGGACAAGGGCATTTAATGCCCGTCGCCGTCGACCCCAAAAGCTCCCGCCCTTGCGTCTCCGTTCGCCACGGCGATGGCCTCACCTCCGTGGAGTGCCACCGTGTCCCCCAGGCTGCACAGCCATCCGCCACGCGTCCCTGGAATGGCCCCAGGGCGACGCGTGGGCCGATGAGCTGGAGCGCGGGCACACAGCGCAACTCTCCCGGCAAGCACCTTGCCGGGGGCTTGACCTTGCCGGGCCCGGGAGCTTGCCGGGCTCTGTAGCTTGTCGCTCCCCGGGCCCTCGCCGGGACGCATATAGCGCCGAGGCGTGTCTTCTATGATGTAATCTTCTAGTCTTCCTGGCAAGCTCCTCTTGCCAGGGCCTTGCGTGAGTGAGGTAACCTTGAGCCTGGAACGGCCTTCCCGGCAAGCTCCGCTTGCCGGGGTCTCGATCTTCTGTCTTGTATACTTTGTTTTTGAATGGTTTGACATGGAGCAGGAAGGTCTCCGGCGAGCACGTGGTAAGCCCTGCCGCGGGAAGCTGCAACTGCCCGTGCACAAGTTGGGGTACTGAGGTACCCCTACCTTAGTACACCGACAGGAGCCCCCGGGCCTGGGCCACACACGGTGCCGAGCGCTGTTGGGCCAGGCCCAAAACAGTGCACGGGCACACGCGGCCCACGGCGCGCCGAATCCACTTGCGCATCCGCCGCGTCCCCCCGTAACGGCACACGTCGATTGCGGCGTCGTGGGATGGGACGTGCCCACGTTCTTTTAATGGAAAGAGCGAAACGCCCCCCCCCACTTCCCCATAAAAGCAGAGGAAGCAGGAGCGGTTCCCCTCCTTACGCTTTCATTGCATCCTCTTCATCCTCCAGAGATCCCCTTTGCGCTCCGCCTCCACACCTCCGCCGCCGCTGTCTGCATCTCCGGCGCCGCCGGGCTCTTCGTCCCCCTTCCTCCGCCGCCTCCGCCATGGCCCCGAAGACCGAGAAAGCGAAGGCGGAGAAGGCCAAGAAGGAGAAATCGGAGCAAGCGGCGAGGCTTACCGCGTATCGGAAGCGGAACCTCGTCTTCCCGCCGAGGCTCAGCACGCGGGAGCTCTGGAACAAGTATTGCTTGTTCTGGTCCAAGGGAACCAAGGCGCACCCCCGCACTCGAGCTTATCCGGCCGCCGCCAAGGACAACTACCCCGGCGGGTACTATTTCTTCGCAGCCTTCTTCCACTGCGGTCTTTGCCTTCCTTTTTCTGAATTCTTCTGTGACATAATGCACACCTATGGCCTCCACCTTCTTGACTTCACCCCCAACTCCATCCTCACAATGGCGGTTTTCGCACACATGTGCGAAAACTATATAGGAATACACCCAAATGTAGCGCTGTTTAGGCACTTCTTCACCCCTAGAGCAGAGGCCGGCGCCCCCCTCTCCGGAGGAATATCTTGGGTTTTTCGTCTGAACAAGAAGGAATCCTACTTGCCGGGGGAGCTCCGCGGCAAGTGGGAGGAGTGGCGTGCGGAATGGTGTTGGATCGTCGAGGACGAGCCGCAGCCCTTCACCGCGCCGCGCACAACGCCCATCGTGCGCGGCAGGGACTGGAGCGAGCTGGATTCGGACGACGGCAAGCTCGACGTCGCCCTCATCAGGATTCTGCGTCTCCGGACAGCCAGGCTGTCTGTCGCAGAAGTAGGCACAGACTTCCTCCGCCGCCGCATCGCCCCTCTCCAAGACAGGAAAAGGCCGGCCTGGGAGTACGGCAACTCGGCGGATATCATGAGGTTGCGACCCGGGCTCAACTTTAACTTCACGTCGCTGGAGCTGAAGGGGATGGTCCGGGAGCTGTTTAAGCACGACACGGCCCACCCGGAATGGTTCAGGGGGCCCCGGGGAGTGGTGCCCCTTTGCAACAGCACGGCCTGTGATCCTCTCCGCGCCATGATGCCCGCGTGTGATTCGCACGGCGTGGACCGCACATGGATTCCGCCCAAGCCATCAGACATTCTCAGCTTCTTCGACAACCTTGTGGAGGTGGCGAAGAACAAGAACGAGACCCGGGAGCTGACGCGGGACACCACCGACCAGGAGATAGCGTACATCGCCTCTCGGGTTGAAGAGGCCGCTGCAGCCGCAGCGGCAGGAGAGTTCGGCTACACGCCCGAGGAGGCAGATGCTGCGGAGGCGTCCTGCCAAGCCGAGGAGGCGGAGATCCGCAGGCTACTGAAGCTGCCTCCCGACGAGCTCGCCGGGGTCCCATCCTTGAGGCACTCCGGGATCATTGGAATCCAGACGGAGGCCGCGGCGAGAGGCAACGCCGCCGGAGGGAACAGGGGCGCCGCAGGGAGCGGAGGCGCCGGAGGGAGCGGAGGCGCCGGAGGGAAAGAGGCCGCAGCGCAGGGCGCTGGGCCCAGCAAGCCAGCCGGGGAGGAGGAGGAGGAGGACGCCGAGGCCGCCGAGGGCTCCGGCGGGTCTACGGAGCTCTACGCCGACGACCTCTCCTCGTCGTCGGAGACCTCCCCGCCCCGGGCAAGCCCTAGGCGTTCCCCACTGAAGCGTCTCCGCAAGACGGCGACGGGGGCGAGGGCGCAGGCGCCCCGGCAACAACCAGCTCGCCGGGCAGCGCGAGCTCCCCGGGGGAGTCAAGCTGCGCCAGGGGTGACCGGCGCACCAGCCACGGCGGAGGCGACCCGCGCGCAGGCCACGGCAGAGGCGCCCCGCAAGCAGGCGCCGAGCAGACAGGAATCTTCACGGAGCGGAGCGGCGGCTCCGCCCGCTCCCCGGGCGCCGGCTACCACAGGGGCTGGGTCTTCGCAGCCCCCAGCCCCAGGGACCGCCAAGCGCCCGAGGGAGTCTTCGCCTCCCGCTCCTCGCGCAGACGCGCCCCAGGTGGAGTTTGACTTCTCCGCCTTGAGCGACGACGACGAGGAGGAACAGGAGTAAGCATTCGAGATCTTACATCTTCTCAAATTTCGTCTTGACTATTATTGATGCTAATCTTGTGTCTTGCTTTGATTTCAGGACCTTGGCCCAGCGCGTGGCGAAGAGAGCCAAGGTGCCCGTGGTCGAGGTCGCGGATGACTCGCCCACCGCGGCAACTGGGGACTTGCCGGAGCCAAGCCTGCCGGACCCGAGCGCTGCTCCGAGGAGCAGCCCCCAGCGCAGCCCCCAGCGTAAGTCTGGGTTCCATCCTTCCGCTCGTCGGGTGCGCTTGGAGATTTTGTCTTGTTCCAATATCTTGATATTTTTGTCTTGACTTGTGCAGAGGTGGAGCCACAGCCGCAGGAGCGTCCGGAGGTCGCCCCCGAGGAGCCGCAGGCCCCGCCGTCCCTGCCAAGGCCGAACTCCCCGGCAAGGGAGAGCGCTCCGCCAAGGGCGGGTACTCCGCCAAGGGCGAGTACCCCGCCAAGGGCGAGCAGCCCGGCGAGGGCGGCTACTCCGCCAAGGCCGAGCTCCCCGGCGAGGGAGCCCGCCGCTGACGACGTCCGCCAAGGTAGGTTCTGTAACTTTGTCTTTTTGGAGCTGTCTCTTTTTGGATATTTGCTTGAACTCTCTTTTGCTTCTTCTTCTTCTTCTAGATCCTCCTCCCCCCGAGCAGATGGAGACGGAGGTCATCATCATCGAGGAGGAGGGCGCGCAGGGCGGCGGCGGCGACGTCCCTGTCGCCGAGGACACGGCGGGAGCCGCCGACCCGGACGCGCAGGAGACCGCTCCGGCTGCGGACGCAGCGGCCGGGGAGGGGGACGGCGACCGCACTACCGGCCCGGAGGCGGCAGGAGCATCAAGTGCTGCGCCGGCCGCCGACCCCTCCACCGGAAAGGAGCAGGCCGGCTACTACCTTGAAGCCCCCAACGGCGTATTTATCCAAGTGCCGTGGGGTTCTTCGTCGCGAGCCCCCGCGGAGGGCGAGGCCTTTGATGGGGAGGTCCTCGCCTCCGCGGGCTTGAAGATTGTCGAGGCGCCCGGCGGAAGCGAAGGGCCCGAGGAGGAGAAGCTGCTTCACCAGCTCCTGGCCCTTTACCGGGCCAGGCAGGCGAAGCTTGCTTCTCGGGAGGCCCTCGCCGCCAAGGCCGCCGCGGAGATGGAGAAGCACGCGGCGAAGCTCAGCGCCGCCAACCAGGCTGCCCTCCGCGAGGTGGCGGAGGAGCGCGAGCGACTCGCCGGGGAATACCAAGAGTGGCTGCTGGAGAAGGCCGAGGCCGAAGAGCAGCAGCGACTCGCCGGGGTGGAGCTGTCCCGGCGAGAAGGAGAACTCGCCCAGCGGAAGGTCAACCTCGACTCCCACGAGGAAGACCTTGCCGCTCGGGAGCAGGCCCTTGGCGGGGAACTGAAGGAGGCGAAAGCCGCCGCGGCTGCCGCGGAGACCGCCAAGGAGGAGCTTGCCGCCAAGGTCGCGCAGCTGGAGGAGTCGCTGAAGGCGAGCGTGGAGAAGGTCGCCGCGCTTAACACGGAGCGCGAGAAGGACGCCCACACCAACTCAGAACTCTAGGTGCATCTTTCTGAGAAGGGCGACGAGCTGAAGGCCGCCAAGGACTCCATCGAGGATCTGGAGCTAAAGGTCTCCACGCTGAAGGACTCACTTGACGCCGTCCGGGATCGGGAGACCAAGTTGAAGGAGGAGCTCCGCAAGGAGCGAACCTTGGTGGACAGCGCCAACAAAGCGGCCGAGAACTTCCGCCGTACCGTTGAGGTATGGACCGAGGACTTGGTATCTTCTGCGTCCAACATCGACCAGGAGCTGCTGGCGCTGAAGCTGGAGCATCTCATCTACTCCCCGGACCCAAACCTCCCTCACAGCGCCAAGCTCAGCCTCTTCTTCAGGGGGATCGCGCCGGCCCTTGCAGATCTGCGGAAGAAGATCCCCGCGCAACTGGCCGAGGAGTCGTGCCGGCTTTGCACGGGAACCTTGGAGCGTGTGCTGACGAAGATTGTATACCGCAATCCCGGCATAAACCTCACCAACGTTCTTCGCAGCTTGCCGGCCGATGCGAACATGGAGGCTCTGAAGGAGCAGGTCGCCCACATCATCGCCAAGGTGAACAAGATCTCTAGGATTGAGGGCGACCGCGTAGACTAGGCCTCCTTTATCTTTATCTCTTTTTGTTGCTGCATAGGGTGTTATGAACTCATTAATCATTGTGACAAGTTATCCTTTGTAAGATATTTATCTCATTTTGATCAATCAGTGCAATGTTATCTTCCTTGTCTTGGTCCTTTACTTTGTATGCTTTTCACCCTACGCTCCCGGGGAGCTTGCCGGCAAGGGGCCTTTGCCGCGAGCGCTGAGTGCTGGACTCTGAGCAGCCTGCTGGCCAAGGTCTCACCGGCAAGCAACCTTGCCGCAGCTAGTCGCAACGCACTTAGCTTGCTGAGTGAGCTCGAAAACGAAGCAAGGGCGCGACACTTGTCGCAGCTCACTTAAGTCGTTGAGCGTACTCGAAAACAAGACAAGGGTGAGTCTAGCTACGAGTAGGTTCCTCCGCGCACAGGTTTTCCATACAAAGTGTGATTGTTCAAGGAAGACAACTTTAAAATTAAAAATTTGAACTGGTCAAATTCTAATAACTTAGCTTTCATATATTGCTTCTCGGTAAGACTTCTCTTTCTTGAACAGCACTTGGTTTCTCCTCCATCTCCTTCCCCCCCGGCAAACTTGTGCGCGAGGAACGTTCCTTCTGCTTAAGAGGCAAAGGAAAAGAAGAGGGAACCAAGTATATGGCCTTTCGGCGTGCTAATGCTTACCGGATGTGTGTGTTGCACAATATGCCAAATAACACATGCAAATAGCAAAGAAAAGCATGCAAAAGGCAATCAGCGCAAAACACAAAGACTTTACTGATGCACGGGGTCTGCGCCCGGCTTTGTACAAAGGGTTACATGCAACAGCGGCAAAGCTTGTACAAAAGGTGGTTGCCGGAACGGATCACGGCAACCGCGCCTTATGGGTGAAACTTGCGAAGATGCTCTATGTTCCAGGAGTTGCTCACCGGTAAGCCTTCTTCGGTCTCAAGGCGGACAGCGCCGGGCCTTGTGACTTGTCTCACCCGATAAGGGCCTTCCCATTTCGGCGTCAACTTGTTGGAATTCTTGGCGGACTGAACACGCCGAAGAACAAGGTCGCCTTCCTCGAGACTCCTGGCCTTAACCTTGCGGCTATGGCAGCGACGCAAGGCTTGCTGGTATCGAGCAGCTCGTACAGCAGCCTGGAGACGTCCCTCCTCGAGGAGCAATGCATCATCTTGCCGCAGTTGCTCTTGCTCGAGCTCATCATAAGCGAGCACTCGAGGAGATCCGTATACGAGTTCCGTGGGGAGAACTGCCTCTGCTCCATAGACTAGAGCAAAGGGTGTCTGTCCGGTGGCTCGACTTGGTGTCGTTCTGATTGACCAAAGAGCCGCCGGTAGCTCCTCTATCCAATTTCTTCCGCACCTGCGCAGCCTGTCAAAGGACCTTGTCTTGAGTCCGCGCAGCACTTCAGCATTAGCCCTCTCCGCTTGACCGTTGCTCCTCGGGTGAGCAACAGAAGCGAAACAGACCTTGGCGCCAAGGTCTTGGACGTACTGCATGAAGGTGCGACTAGTGAATTGTGTACCGTTGTCGGTGATGATCCTGTTAGGGATTCCGAAATGGCAAACAATCGACCTGAAGAACCTGACTGCTGACTGTGCTGTCACCTTTCTCACTGGCTCCACTTCTGGCCACTTTGTGAACTTGTCGATTGCAACGTACAAGTACTCAAAGCCCCCGATGGCTCGGGGGAAAGGGCCGAGGATGTCGAGCCCCCAGACCGAGAAGGGCCAGGACAAAGGAATTGTTTGGAGAGCTTGAGCTGGCTGATGAATCTGCTTTGCATGGAACTGGCACGCTTCACACTTGGTTACTAGTGCAGTTGCATCTTGGAGGGCTTCTTGCCAAAAGAACCCTTGCCGGAAAGCTTTCCCGACAAGCGCCCTTGCGCCAATATGGTGGCCACATATGCCTCCGTGTATTTCTGCCAGCAGCTTCTGTCCATCTTCCCTGGAGATGCACTTCAGTCTGACACCATTGAGCCTTCTTCTGTACAGCTCGTTATCCACGAACTGGTACATACTTGACTGCCTGGTTATCTTCTCTATTTCTTCTGGGTCGTCGGGAAGTTCTCCAGTTTGCAGAAAACGGACGATCTGCTGCGCCCATGCCGGAGCCCGAGGCTCAACGGCAAGGACCAAGGGCATGAGGGCCGCTGCGGGGACCCCAGCTTCTACGGCAAGGACCTCTGGTTCCGCCGGAGCTGATGGTCCCCCGGCAAGCTCGCCGGAGCGAGGCTTGTCGGGAACACTTGCTTCACCTGTACAGACCCGAGGATCTGCAGGAGCAAACTGTTCCTCAGCGTTCTGGTTGTTGATCTTGGGGACCTTGGCGGCGGTTTCTAGAAGATCCGCCGGCAAGTAGTCGCCGGAGACCAGCTTTCTCTTCTTGGACTGCCCAAATGATGGTGTAACGGATGGTTGGGTCAGCTTGAGCAAGAAGGTCCCTGGTTCCACAGGTAACTTCATCGAAGCACACTTTGAAAGGCCATCTGCAATTTCATTCTGAGCTCTTGGGACGTGCTCCATCTACAGACCTTCAAAGTGCTCCTCAAGCTTCCTCGCTTCATCGACATAAGCTTCCATCAAAGGGCTCTGATAGCTCTTGTTAACTTGCCGGACCACCAACTGAGAATCTCCCCGCACAATCAACTTCCTGATCCCAAGTTCGGCCGCAATCCTGAGGCCGGCAAGCAAGCCTTCATATTCAGCAGTGTTGTTTGTCGCTTGCTCCCTGGGAAAGTGCATCTGGATAACATATTTGAGGTGCTCTCCGGTGGGCGCGATGAGTACCACGCCAGCACCGGCGCCTTGCAGCGAGAAGGCACCGTCAAAATACATTACCCATTCACTTGTCGCTTCTTGTACGGGTGCACTTGTTTCTTGGACTTCCTCATCGGGTGTTGGGGTCCACTCAGCTATGAATTCTGCCAAAGCTCGGCTCTGTATGGTTGAAGTACTTTCAAACTTGAGTCCAAAGCTCGACAGCTCCAGCGCCCACTCAACGATCCTGCCTGTTGCTTCTGGGTTGTGCAATATCCTCTTCAGCGGAAAGCGAGTGACCACTGTTATCTCATGTGCTTGGAAGTAATGGCGCAGCTTTCTCGAGGCCATGAGGAGGCCGAAAAGCAACTTTTGCACACCAGAGTATCTTGATCTAGCCCCCTGAAGAAGGGAACTTACAAAATACACTGGGCGCTGCACCATCTTCTTCCGCACTTCATCTTGTTCCTGCGCAGAGTTGTCCTTGTCGGGGCCAGAGCTTGCCGGAGCAGCCCCCTGCCTGTCGCGCCAAAGATGTCGGGGGAAACTGTCCGCCACAAACACCTATGGGACCGGAGCCCCTTGTCTGTGCGGTAAGAGGGCGGAGGGAGCACGAAGAGCAGATCGTAGTGAGCACGCGGGCAGTTTACCCAGGTTCGGGCCGCGATGAACGTGTAAAACCCTACTCCTGCTTAGCTTGTATTGAGTTGGAGAGCTCGGGAGCTTGAAGAACCAGCTACACCGAGCGTATGAGCGATCTAGGTTCCGAACCCCCTCCACGTTGTGCATGGGCCTCCTTTTATAGTGCAAGGGGTCACCGACATGTGTCAACGTAGGAGAAAGGGGTAAAAATGTAAAAGAGGTGGTAGTTGTAACAATGCGGGAATAGTGGAGCTACAGTGCGTGAACAGTGGTCGCTACCTACTTTGACAGTGGGGGACAAGGGCATTTAATGCCCGTCGCCGTCGACCCCAAAAGCTCCCGCCCTTGCGTCTCCGTTCGCCACGGCGATGGCCTCACCTCCGTGGAGTGCCACCGTGTCCCCCAGGCTGCACAGCCATCCGCCACGCGTCCCTGGAATGGCCCCAGGGCGACGCGTGGGCCGATGAGCTGGAGCGCGGGCACACAGCGCAACTCTCCCGGCAAGCACCTTGCCGGGGGCTTGACCTTGCCGGGCCCGGGAGCTTGCCGGGCTCTGTAGCTTGTCGCTCCCCGGGCCCTCGCCGGGACGCATATAGCGCCGAGGCGTGTCTTCTATGATGTAATCTTCTAGTCTTCCTGGCAAGCTCCTCTTGCCAGGGCCTTGCGTGAGTGAGGTAACCTTGAGCCTGGAACGGCCTTCCCGGCAAGCTCCGCTTGCCGGGGTCTCGATCTTCTGTCTTGTATACTTTGTTTTTGAATGGTTTGACATGGAGCAGGAAGGTCTCCGGCGAGCACGTGGTAAGCCCTGCCGCGGGAAGCTGCAACTGCCCGTGCACAAGTTGGGGTACTGAGGTACCCCTACCTTAGTACACCGACAGGGGTCAAGGTAATACTAAGGAGAAATTTCCAAGTGATGCTCATCTCAAAGCCTACACATACCCAATCCTTCGAGTGAAGCCTTTGGAAATCTCTTGCAGTTCAGTCAAGTTATTAAGAATATAGACGAAGTTCTTCTAGTCTCTGAGGAATTTGTTCTGACTAAGGAGTTAGGATTTCGCCAGTGTGAATTGCCTACACTGAGGAACATGATAGCCCTGAGGATTTTCATGGTTTGAATTTCCGACCGTTATCGTGCTTTGCGCCACTTGTCCAAAATATCTTATCCATCCAACGGTCATATCATTAGGGGCATTTATGTCTTACTTGTCGGGTTGCACCCTGGCTATAAATAGCCGCCCCCCTCAACCGCTAGCTGGTTGGCTGCTCCGAGATAGATTAACACTTTTCATTTAGAGCATCCCATCCTCCGAGGACTTTCACAGAAAATCATCAGTGAGGAAAAACCCAAAACCCCAACACCTAAAACCCAAAGTGATTGAGCACCACTGAAGAGATTGTTCCTATGTGGAACCGACGCTTGTTACCTTTGAAGACTGTGTATCTTCCAGACGGTTATGTGTCAAGGTCTAGAGCATCCTAGAGGAATTGTGGATCGCAGAGTGACCAAGTTTGTGAAGTTTTGGATTTCACCTTGAAGACTTACCACGAGTGATTGGGCGAGGTCTGTGTGACCTTAGCTCTAGGACAATACGGTAAGGACTGTGTGTCCTTCGGTTTAAATACCAAGGCGCTCCAACCAGACATACAATTGTCACAACAGTAGGAACTCGTCTACCAAATCACTGTCTTCACCAAGCTACTGGTTCTATGTTGTCGACCCGTTCACTTCCTTGCTTACTTGTTGATTAATGTCACACCCTGCATTTTGTAACATGTTATTTGTAACTTTGAAGCATGAAAATTTGGACCAGCAATTTTTTTTAGCATCATTTGGCTTTTATTTGGGATTGAGTTTTCTTCATTTGCTTTTTCATGTGCTCATTAAAGTCAACTAAGATCTCTTGTAGATTTCATCTCCATACTCAAAACTTCTGCCCAATGATCATGCCAAGTGTTATATAGCAGTATAGTATTTTCTTACAAATTAATTTGGCCAAAAAGTATTTTATAAATTTAGTTTTCCAAAAACCCCTGAATTGAGATTTGCACTGCAAGTACTTGATTAAGGGTGTGAAAATTATTTCAAAAGGTTTATTTGAGACCTAGTAGTCATAGGACTCCCAGAAACCACTAAGGTATAATTTTAAAAGTTATTTTCCTATTTTATTTAAAAGCTTTTTCTTAAGGCCAGAAATGGTCTTTAATAGGGGAAAATTATTTAACTATTCCAAAAATATTTGCCAAAATTCAGAGAGACTCAGAGCACATATATTGTCCATATATGAGAGTTTCAACACTTGGTCATGTTCAAAATAATGGGCTAAACCCTCTAAAACCCTTTCTGGATATTTCAAACTTTTGAAATATTTACAAAGGAATTTTTCTTCAAAAATTCCAGGGAAATTCTATCATGTCACATATGACATATTTGATGATCTTGCCAAGTCCCATGCCTTGGGAAGCAAGAAAACCACCTCAAACCCCTTCATAACCATTCTATCCATATTTGAAGTTTGAGCAACTTTACATTGACAAACTTGTCCAACTGCTCTCAAACTTGGTACACATGCTAGAATGGCCTAATAAGGCACCTAGACCAAATGGCACAAGATTTGGAATAGAGCAACTTGATCAGATCACCTCAAAACCCTTTCTGTTCAAATGCAAATTTGAACAACTTTACATTACCAACTTTTTATCTGGAGCCTCAAACTTTGTGAGCATGATCAATACCCTAAATGATGATGCTACACCAAGTGGTGCATCAAGGGGAGATGATTAGCTTGACTCAATCAAGATGAAACTGTTTCTGTTGATTTCTAGGGTTCACCAAAGTTACATTGGCTAGTTTCTTCAAATGAGCCCAAATTTGGTGAAGCACCCTATTTTCTCATGTCTTTCAACCCTGTCAAGTGCCATGTCAAGTGGACCTCATTTACTTGATCAAACACAGATCAAACACCTTCTGCAGAAATCTTAAAACCTCCATTTTGACCACTTTCACTTTTCTCCATAGCCTCAACTTCTTACCACAGGCCCATTGAGTTACTAGCAACCCCCAGTAACTCCCCCAGCACCTCATCTCCATGATTGAGGGGTGAAACCTCAGCTTTACCTTGCTGTACAACCCACTTTCACCTTGTTACCAGCCCTCCTCTCTCTCTCTCTGCACCCCAGAGCATCCAAAGCCTCAGGGCAATTCTTTACTCCCCCCTCATCACCCCAGACACTGTTGGACACGCTGGGACGGGCCAAACCAGCGAGAGCACGCTGATGCCGGTCATACGCGCGCTCCAGAGCGCGTGAACAGTGCTCCCGCACGCTGGCTTGGGCCAATCATCGATCCCCGACAGCCTCGGGCTCTCCCCTCGCGCCTCCCAACGTGCCTCGACGTCCGCAGCCCCCACCGGTGCTGTCCCCCTCCTCCTGCGCCCTCCAGTAGCCGCCGTCGCACGCGCGCTGGCCGCCCGCGGCAGCCACTCCTCTGCCTCGCACGCGCACGCCTCCCTGTCGCTCCCCCGCTCCTCCTCTTACCTCAGCCGGGCGTGGGACTCGTCCAGCAACTACCTAGACTCAACCCCGTCGCCTCCCGTGCGCTGTAGCAACGAGCCGGAGCTCGCCGGCGCACTGGACCACGGGTCCTCGTCGGGGCCCTATATATAGGCCTCCCCGAGCTCTTCCAACACCACCACCAGCCTCACAACTCTCCCCTGGTCCCTCCTGCGTCACTAGTTCGACCCCGGAGCGCCCCAGTGCTCGGGATCGACCAGAGCTCCGCCGCGTCGGGCCGCCGGCGATCTCGAGGTACAGGCCTCCCCTGCCTCTCCTTCCGCTCGTTTCGGAACCGCAGCACACCACTGAACCTTTCCCCTCTGTTTCCCCCTCTGTTTGCAGTCAGAAACGGCCGCTACAACTGACCTCCGACGAGCCTCCGCCGTCGTACCTCGTCGCCGGCGAACCAGGGCTCCCCGCCGTGCCGCGCTACCACCACTGCAACCGCGACACGACGCTGAGTCCGTCCCTGGCCTCCGTTGCCGTCGCCGTGGCCGGAGTCGACGCCGGTGAGCTCGCCGCCGCCGTGACCGCGGGGTTAGAGATGACAGGCTGGCCCCGCCTGTCATCCCCCCACCTCTCT
Organism: Secale cereale; assembly: GCA_902687465.1. Taxonomy (NCBI): domain Eukaryota; kingdom Viridiplantae; phylum Streptophyta; class Magnoliopsida; order Poales; family Poaceae; genus Secale; species Secale cereale. The sequence goes on along the minus strand of LR738710.1, from coordinate 533,807,559 downwards.
CCCCTCCTCTGTGCCGCTGACCCACGGGCCCCGCCCGTCAGGTTTGAAACCTGACGTGCGCGCGCGCTGGCACCGTGCGGCTGGGCCAGCTGGTCTGGGCCGTGCACTGTGGCCTCTTCTGGCCCAGTGCACAGGACCCTTTTTCTCTTTTCTTTTCTGTTAATGTTTTAAACATTTATGCAGAAAAGAATATTGATCCAAATTAAATATTTCCAACTCCTAAAATCTTGTAATATTCCAACCTATTTAATGGTACTACTTTCATTCAAATCCATGAAACTTTTCTGTACTGTTCAAATTTAAATTCAAATTTGAGCAGTATAACTCCTGTTCAAAAATCAATATATCCTATTCTGTAACTCCAAAACTCCAACTAAGATTTTTTCCCCATCTTAGAAAACCCTCTAGTATTTTACAAAAATGAGTTGACATTTTTCTGAGCACTTTGGTTTTTCTGTTTTGTTTGTATTCTTATTTCTCCGTGGTTATTATGCGACGTATAGATCCCGTATTTGACGAAGTTGCTGTGGAAGAAGAAGGAGAAGGACTAGAAGACTTTGAAGACCAAGCCAATCCAGGCAAGCAGCCCTTTGACCATGATACACTTGTTCCTCGGAACCCGTTTGTTTCCGATACATGATGATAGGGTTACGATGGTAACCTAGATGAACCACCACATGATGCATGCTTTATTGTTGATCTTGCTATGTGCTAGATGACATGCAATAGTTGGTCTTGATGCTCATATGATGCATGTGTGATATGAACCCCCGTAGTTGAAAACTTTGCATGAACCCATCGGGTGCCCCTAATGCCCGAGGGTGATGAAGTGTTAGGTCATCACTTGAGAAAGAAGTGATGTGCCGGTAATATCATGTGCATGGTGGAATGATGGATTAGATTTATGTGTGACTACCGTCCCAACCAAACATGTGCAACCACACTACCCCTTATGGGACGGGGCTTTATT
>LR738710.1:533761756-533806579 GCA_902687465.1 Secale cereale | reverse complement strand
GACTTGAGGTCTTTCCCGGGACGGGGTCGTGCTTGGATAGGCGGCCATGACTGTTTTCACAGGGCACCGGACACACCGTTGGTCCCTTCGGGTACGCGTGAACATTGAATTAGGGCAAGTCCCGTGATCTATTGTTTGTACCCGAGGGCCGTGTGCCAACGAGTGGACTCTATGTTAGTATCGTCTAAGGAAAGGTAATGACCGGGTGCTTACCCCGGGTACTTGAGGTACCGCGGGTCGTGGATGACACGGAAGTTCCCCGGATCTTGTGGGTAAAGTGCGCAACCTCTGCAGAGTGTAAAACTATTCGAATAGCCGTGTCCACGGTCATGGACAGTTGGGTGGTGCTACTTAAACTATGTCCAGAATTTTACTTCTTTGGTGATACATTGTGTGCGATGAGTCAAGATGGTGACTTGACTCGGTGAGATGAATTATATTCATGTTGATGTCGGTAACCTGTCTTCGAGGTTACGCGAGGTTGTTGATGCATAAACTTGATGATGGCATATTGTCCTAGCCTCCTGCTAGATTGTTCATTATTATTCTATTTGCATTATTACTTGATCCACATCATGGGTTGCTTGTGAGTACATTCAAAGTACTCATTGGCTTGCCACTGGTTATTTAATTGGCCAGGCATGGAAGGGCAGGATTATGAGGAAGAGTTCTTTGGAGACGACCATGCGAACTAGGACGCTATCCCAGTCAGAATGCCTGTAGGGTTAAGGCAGATGGCATGGGTTCTACCCGTTTTATCGAAGACTTCCGCTACTTGAGTTGTTTGCTATTTAGCCCGTGAGGCTCTATCTACGTAAGACTTGGCCATAATGGCCTTAATTCGTGTAAGACTACTTGTATGGATGTAAGACTCTTGTTATTTCAGCTTCTGTGTGTTCAGTGAGCATTGATCTCTGGGATCACTGTACACGTGCAGTCGGTGATCTCGACTTCCAAGTCGGGGTCCCCACAGAGCTGGTATCAGAGCCATCCTGACTGTAGGAAGCCTTAGTTAGCATGGGCGTTAGTTAGTTGAGACCCCTTTTTCAAAACCTTCTGAACCTCTCTTCTTTTCTAAACCTGAGATTTCCTCAGCTTATTAACCCCTCCCATTCCACCTTTGTAGATGGCCGCCGTTCCCGAAGAGCACCTGACCACTGGGTTTCCCCTACTTCTCGAGGATAGCCTCCAGGAGTGTCAGTTCCACCGAGCACCCATCCTCACCTACCACGAGCATTGGGTGAGCGATACTGAGGTGGAGTACCATGTGGAAGTGATTGTGAAGGCAAACGATCCTCCCACAAGTTGGTTCTTCGAGGGACCCCAGATGACGACACTACCACTTGCTGCCGAGGCTGCTGCACTCAAGGCACTAACCCATCTCCGCGAGCTTCTTCCGGAGATGGCAGCCAAGATGGCAACTCGCTTCTTACCTTACCGAAAGGAAGGTGACGAAGAAAGCAGCGCACTAGCCCCTCCATTGAAGGATGGACTCTCGCTTCGGTTCCAGACCTACTTCAGTCTATGTGCCGACAGCTTGGCACAAGACTTGGCCTCGGAATCAATGAAGCTTCGAGAAGAACTTTACAAGACCAAGGCGCTTCTTCGTCGAGCTCAAGAGAAGGCAAACAGGATCAAGAAGGAAGGAGCACCTTCTGGACAATCCGCTATCGCATATCGAGGTGGAAGGCCCTCCGAGGACGTGTCTTCCAAGGGTGAAGAACCACCTCGGCGACGCCGGATGACAGCAAGGGAATACCGCAAGCTTTTCCCTGCACCACCGTCGAAGCACCGTCGTATCCAACTCCTCCACTCTCCCACTCCCTCAAGTGACAAGGGGGCCCGGACAGATGAAGACAAGGAGGAAGACCCAGAAGAGCCGGAATAAGCGACCGAGCATTCCGCCGCTTAGGCATTATTTGCTACTCGGATATGCCCGTTGTAACCCCTACGGTAGGATAGGTCGTGTAACCCCTATGCGCAGTCGAGTCCTTGTATGGTTCATATTAAACCATCTAGTGTTTGCTTTTATCGTGTCTGGATGTAAGTCGTAATCTTCCTTCGAGAATGTGTAAACGACTACATCACCCATTTGGATTTTAATGAATGTGTTTTGGCCTCTCGGCCCTTGCATGATTTGATTTAGTGTCACACCCACCCCCTTACTAGGCACCCATCTATCTTGCTTTTCCTCTTCCGAGTCATGAGACCTTTTACCGCTCCAACAGGATGCCTGTTGTAACTCGTACTGGTACCTCTACCCAGCAGCCCGAAGCCGGAGCATCCTCTCAGCCAGAGGCAGGCCACGACCAAACCAACGACCAAGCTCCACCACCACCTCCTCCAATCATGGACATGGCTCAGCTTCTCCAAGCTTTCCGAGAGGAACGCCAAGCCAACACTGCAGCTCTTCAGCTGATTGCTCAAGCTGTCGCCAACAACCGCCAGCCGGCGGGGAATGGCAATGGACGTTCCACATTGGCAGAGTTCAAGAAGCATGCACCGCCAACCTTCATCGAGACTGCTGAACCCCTGGATGCTGATGACTGGGTCCGTTCCATTGAGGAGATTCTGGAACTAGTCGGATGCACCGAAGATCGCGAAAAGGTGGCTTATGCATCCCACTGCCTCGGGGGAACCGCAAGAGCTTGGTGGGATGGATTCAAGGTCATGCATGCTGAACAAGACATCACTTGGGTTAACTTCAAGGCAGAATTCCGCAAGGCCCACATTCCTTCTGGAGTCATGGCTATCAAAAAGCGCGAGTTCCGAGCCCTGAAGCAAGGAAGTGGCACTGTCAAGGAGTACATGCAGAAGTTCAGTATTCTGTCAAGGTATGCCCCTGAGGATGTCAGCACTGATGCTGCCAAAAGGGAGCGCTTCATGGAAGGCCTTAATCAGACTCTGCAATATTCGCTTGTCGTGTGCGACTGCCCGTCTTTCCCTGACCTGGTGAACAAGGCACTTATGCTTGAAGACAAGCGGCGTGCTTTGGAAGACACTCGCAAGCGCAAGTTGGTCAGTAAGGGAAGTTCCGGCAACCAGAAGCCTCGTCCGTGGCAGTCAGCCCCGGCCAAGCCAACCTATCAGCAGCCAAGAGCTCCTGCACCTCGTGCCAATCCTCAGCCTCAGCAGTATGCCAACCCCAGGCCAGCTTTCAACCCCAACACCAGTGGTGGAAACAAGATCAACACTCCAAATCAAGTCACTTGTTTTGGGTGTGGTCAGCCCGGACACATCTCCAGGGTGAGCCCCAACAAGAAGCCTGATGCCCCGCGCCCCAATGCGCAGAACCAGGGACAAGGCCGTGGAATGCCACCAAGGAACCCAGCTCCTCGCAATCCACCGAACTATGGGAAGGGGCGTGTGAATCACGTCACTGCTGAAGAAGCCCAGGAAGACCCGGACGTCGTGCTGGGTACGTTCCTTGTCAACTCAGCACCTGCAACTGTCTTGTTTGATTCTGGAGCAACGCATTCATTTGTCACTCAAAGATTTGCATTAAAAAGTGGCATGACCCCTACACCCCTGAATAACCCTATGGTGGTACAAACCCCCGGAGCCGAGATGAGAGCCAAGATAGGCTGTAAAGGAGTCGGTATTACCATTAACGGTGTAGACTTCCTAGCAGACCTTATCATCCTGAGATCGCAAGGCTTGGATGTGATCTTAGGGATGGATTGGCTCAGTAAGCACCAAGGCTTGTTAGACTGTGCCAATCGGACAGTCACTGTGACCAATGACCAAGGAGTAGAAGTCAAGTTTGCCCCCAACTCCTCTTCCGCTCAAGCCGCTAAAGTCAACTGTCTGTCTGAAGTTGGGCTAGACCAAGTACCGGTGGTATGTGAGTATCCTGATGTCTTTCCGGATGAACTACCGGGAATGCCCCCTGACCGTGACATTGAGTTCATCATCGAGCTCGTGCCCGGAGCAGGACCCATCTATAAGAAGCCTTATAGAATGGGGACGGAAGAACTAGCCGAGTTGAAGAAGCAGCTAGAAGAGCAGCTAAGGAAAGGATTTATCCGCCCGAGTGCCTCACCTTGGGGATCTCCTGTTCTGTTTGTGGCAAAGAGGGACGGTACCATCCGCTTATGCATTGACTATCGTTCCCTCAATGAAGTTACAATCAAGAACAAGTACCCACTTCCCAAGATCGAAGATCTGTTTGATCAACTCAGCGGAGCCAAGGTATTCTCCAAGATCGACCTTAGATCTGGGTATTACCAGCTGAAGATCAGACCCCAAGATATTCCGAAGACGGCATTCGTAACCAGATATGGCCTGTACGAGTGCACGGTCATGTCTTTTGGGTTAACCAATGCCCCAGCTTACTTCATGTATCTCATGAATAAAGTCTTCATGGAATATTTGGACAAGTTCGTTGTTGTCTTCATTGATGACATCCTTGTGTTCTCGAAGTCGGAGGAAGAGCATGAGCAGCATCTGAGGATGGTCCTAGACAAGCTTCGTGAGCACCAACTGTATGCCAAGTTCAGCAAGTGTGAGTTTTGGCTGCACAAAGTTGGATTCTTAGGTCATGTCTTGACCGAGGAAGGATTATCTGTTGATCCTGCAAAAAATGAAGCTGTGACCCAATGGCAATCTCCAACGACCGTCAAGGAAGTCAGAAGCTTCCTCGGATTGGCGGGCTATTACCGCAAGTTCGTGGAAGGATTCTCTAGCATTGCACGACCAATGACTCAGCTCCTCAAGAAGGACAAGAAGTTCGAGTGGACGCCAAAATGTGAAGAGAGCTTCCAAGAGCTCAAGAAGAGATTGACCACCGCCCCAGTTCTGGCAACACCTGATATTCACAAGGAGTTCGTGATATATTGTGATGCCTCTCGAATCGGATTGGGAAGCATCCTGATGCAAGAAGGCCGCGTCATAGCATACCTCTCCAGGCAGCTACGACCTCATGAGGAGAACTCCGCTACTCACGATCTTGAGCTAGCGGCAGTAGTTCATGCCTTGAAGACATGGCGGCATTACCTCCTAGGGAAACTGTGTGAGATTTACACAGACCACAAAAGTCTGAAGTATATTTTCACCCAAAAAGAGTTGAACATGAGGCAGCGGAGATGGTTGGAACTCATCAAGGATTATGACCTCAGTGTTCAGTATCACCCTGGGAAGGCCAACGTGGTGGCCGATGCCTTAAGCAGGAAGGCTTGCTCTTTGAATGTCATTATTCAAGAAAGGAAGCCAGCCTTGTTTAAGGAGATCGAACAATTCAGTTTGGAATTGGTCACCCCCGGATTTCTGGATCATTTGGAAGTCAGACCAACCCTGATGGACGACGTCAAGAAGGCTCAAGATGGACACGCAAGCATTGAAGGTATCAAGAGGAAGATGAAGATGGGCAAGGCCCCAGGATTCTCCGAAGACGAGCACGGGATTGTTTGGTACAAAGGTCGTCTCTGCGTACCAAACAACACCGAGTTGAAGACGCTAATTCTGCAAGAAGCTCACGACACCCCGTATTCCATCCACCCCGGAGGGACCAAGATGTACCAAGACTTGAAGGCCCGATTCTGGTGGCACGGTATGAAGAGAGAGATTGCAACCTATGTTGCAAAGTGTGATGTGTGCCAAAAGGTCAAGGCTGAATATCAGCGACCCGCTGGATTGCTCCAACCACTCAAGGTTCCTGAGTGGAAGTGGGATAAAGTCGGAATGGACTTCATCACTGGATTACCAAGGTCGAATAGAGGACATGACTCTATCTGGGTCATAGTCGATCATTTGACCAAGGTGGCTCATTTCATTCCTGTCAAGACCGCTTACGATGGCAACCGGCTGGCAGCTCTCTACATCGACCGAATCGTAAGTCTTCACGGTGTTCCCAAGGAGATTGTGTCAGATCGAGGAACCCAGTTCACCTCAAGGTTCTGGAAGAAGTTCCAAGAAGCCTTGGGAACCAAGTTGTCCTTCAGCACAGCTTTCCACCCACAGACTGGAGGTCAAACTGAGCGAGTCAATCAGATTCTCGAGGACATGCTCCGAGCCTGTGTCCTGGCATATGGAGCCAAGTGGGAAGACTGTCTCCCTTTTGCCGAGTTCTCCTATAACAACAGTTACCAGTCAAGCCTTCAGATGGCACCATTTGAGGTGCTGTACGGACGCAGATGTCGCACACCCCTCAACTGGTCAGAGACTGGAGAAGGACTAGTCTTTGGACCGGATATTCTCCGCGCAGCAGAAGAGCAAGTCCAACTAGTCAGAGAGCGATTAAAGGCAGCCAAGTCAAGGCAGAAGAGCTATGCTGACACTCGACGCCGAGACATGAGTTTCCGTGTCGGAGATCATGTGTACCTGCGGGTAACTCCTCTGAAGGGAACCAAACGTTTCCATGTCAAGGGGAAGCTCGCACCAAGGTTCATTGGACCCTTTGAGATTACTGCACGACGAGGAGAAGTGGCTTATCAGTTGGAACTACCACCTGAGCTATCCGATGTGCACAATGTGTTCCATGTGTCACAACTCCGGAAATGTCTCCAGGTTCCAGACAAGCCCAGTCCCTACAAGGATGTGGATCACCAAGCCATTGATCTGCAGCCTGATTTGACCTACCGCGAGAAGCCCGTTCGTATTCTGGACGAAGCAGAACGACGTACGCGGAGCCGTACCATCAAGTACTTCAAGGTCCAGTGGAGCAACCACCCCGAAGCAGAAGCAACCTGGGAACAAGAAGACTATCTTAGATCCGAGTTTCCCGACCTCTTTTAAGCCCTAGTTTAGGAATCTCGGGGACGAGATTCTTGTAAGGGGGTAGGTCTGTCACACCCTACATTTTGTAACATGTTATTTGTAACTTTGAAGCATGAAAATTTGGACCAGCAATTTTTTTAGCATCATTTGGCTTTTATTTGGGATTGAGTTTTCTTCATTTGCTTTTTCATGTGCTCATTAAAGTCAACTAAGATCTCTTGTAGATTTCATCTCCATACTCAAAACTTCTGCCCAATGATCATGCCAAGTGTTATATAGCAGTATAGTATTTTCTTACAAATTAATTTGGCCAAAAAGTATTTTATAAATTTAGTTTTCCAAAAACCCCTGAATTGAGATTTGCACTGCAAGTACTTGATTAAGGATGTGAAAATTATTTCAAAAGGTTTATTTGAGACCTAGTAGTCATAGGACTCCCAGAAACCACTAAGGTATAATTTTAAAAGTTATTTTCCTATTTTATTTAAAAGCTTTTTCTTAAGGCCAGAAATGGTCTTTAATAGGGGAAAATTATTTAACTATTCCAAAAATATTTGCCAAAATTCAGAGAGACTCAGAGGACATATATTGTCCATATATGAGAGTTTCAACACTTGGTCATGTTCAAAATAATGGGCTAAACCCTCTAAAACCCTTTCTGGATATTTCAAGCTTTTGAAATATTTACAAAGGAATTTTTCTCCAAAAATTCCAGGGAAATTCTATCATGTCACATATGACATATTTGATGATCTTGCCAAGTCCCATGCCTTGGGAAGCAAGACAACCTCCTCAAACCCCTTCATAACCATTCTATCCATATTTGAAGTTTGAGCAACTTTACATTGCCAAACTTGTCCAACTGCTCTCAAACTTGGTACACATGCTAGAATGACCTAATAAGGCACCTAGACCAAATGGCACAAGATTTGGAATAGAGCAACTTGATCAGATCACCTCAAAACCCTTTCTGTTCAAATGCAAATTTGAACAACTTTACATTACCAACTTTTTATCTGGAGCCTCAAACTTTGTGAGCATGATCAATACCCTAAATGATGATGCTACACCAAGTGGTGCATCAAGGGGAGATGATTAGCTTGACTCAATCAAGATGAAACTGTTTCTGTTGATTTCTAGGGTTCACCAAAGTTACATTGGCTAGTTTCTTCAAATGAGCCCAAATTTGGTGAAGCACCCTATTTTCTCATGTATTTCAACCCTGTCAAGTGCCATGTCAAGTGGACCTCATTTACTTGATCAAACACAGATCAAACACCTTCTGCAGAAATCTTAAAACCTCCATTTTGACCACTTTCACTTTTCTCCATAGCCTCAACTTCTTACCACAGGCCCATTGAGTTACTAGCAACCCCCAGTAACTCCCCCAGCACCTCATCTCCATGATTGAGGGGTGAAACCTCAGCTTTACCTTGCTGTACAGCCCACTTTCACCTTGTTACCAGCCCTCCTCTCTCTCTCTCTCTGCACCCTAGAGCATCCAAAGCCTCAGGGCAATTCTTTACTCCCCCCTCATCACCCCAGACACTGTTGGACACGCTGGGACGGGCCAAACCAGCGAGAGCACGCTGATGCCGGTCATACGCGCGCTCCAGAGCGCGTGAACAGTGCTCCCGCACGCTGGCTCGGGCCAATCATCGATCCCCGACAGCCTCGGGCTCTCCCCTCGCGCCTCCCAACGTGCCTCGACGTCCGCAGCCCCCACCGGTGCTGTCCCCCTCCTCCTGCGCCCTCCAGTAGCCGCCGTCGCACGCGCGCTGGCCGCCCGCGGCAGCCACTCCTCTGCCTCGCACGCGCGCGCCTCCCTGTCGCTCCCCCGCTCCTCCTCTTACCTCAGCCGGGCGTGGGACTCGTCCAGCAACTCCCCAGACTCAACCCCGTCGCCTCCCGTGCGCTGTAGCGACGAGCCGGAGCTCGCCGGCGCACTGGACCACGGGTCCTCGTCGGGGCCCTATATATAGGCCTCCCCGAGCTCTTCCAACACCACCACCAGCCTCACAACTCTCCCGTGGTCCCTCCTGCGTCACTAGTTCGACCCCGGAGCGCCCCAGTGCTCGGGATCGACCGGAGCTCCGCCGCGTCGGGCCGCCGGCGATCTCGAGGTACAGGCCTCCCCTGCCTCTCCTTCCACTCGTTTCGGAACCGCAGCACACCACTGAACCTTTCCCCTATGTTTCCCCCTCTGTTTGCAGTCAGAAACGGCCGCTACAACTGACCTCCGACGAGCCTCCGCCGTCGCACCTCGTCGCCGGCGAACCAGGGCTCCCCGCCGTGCCGCGCTACCACCACTGCAACCGCGACACGACGCTGAGTCCGTCCCTGGCCTCCGTTGCCGTCGCCGTGGCCGGAGTCGACGCCGGTGAGCTCGCCGCCGCCGTGACCGCGGGGTTAGAGATGACAGGCGGGCCCCGCCTGTCATCCCCCCACCTCTCTCCCCTCCTCTGTGCCGCTGACCCACGGGCCCCGCCCGTCAGGTTTGAAACCTGACGTGCGCGCGCGCTGGCACCGTGCGGCTGGGCCAGCTCGTCTGGGCCGTGCACTGTGGCCTCTTCTGGCCCAGTGCACATGACCCTTTTTCTCTTTTCTTTTCTGTTAATGTTTTAAACATATATGCAGAAAAGAATATTGATGCAAATTAAATATTTCCAACTCCTAAAATCTTGTAATATTCCAACCTATTTAATGGTACTACTTTCATTCAAATCCATGAAACTTTTCTGTACTGTTCAAATTTAAATTCAAATTTGAGCAGTATAACTCCTGTTCAAAAATCAATATATCCTATTCTGTAACTCCAAAACTCCAACTAAGATTTTTCCCCATCTTAGAAAACCCTCTAGTATTTTACAAAAATGAGTTGACATTTTTCTGAGCACTTTGGTTTTTCTGTTTTGTTTGTATTCTTATTTTTCCGTGGTTATTATGCGACGTATAGATCCCGTATTTGACGAAGTTGCTGTGGAAGAAGAAGGAGAAGGACTAGAAGACTTTGAAGACCAAGCCAATCCAGGCAAGCAGCCCTTTGACCATGATACACTTGTTCCTCGGAACCCGTTTGTTTCCGATACATGATGATAGGGTTACGATGGTAACCTAGATGAACCACCACATGATGCATGCTTTATTGTTGATCTTGCTATGTGCTAGATGACATGTAATAGTTGGTCTTGATGCTCATATGATGCATGTGTGATATGAACCCCCGTAGTTGAAAACTTTGCATGAACCCATCGGGTGCCCCTAATGCCCGAGGGTGATGAAGTGTTAGGTCATCACTTGAGAAAGAAGTGATGTGCCGGTAATATCATGTGCATGGTGGAATGATGGATTAGATTTATGTGTGACTACCGTCCCAACCAAACATGTGCAACCACACTACCCCTTATGGGACGGGGCTTTATTGATTACTTAGGTCGATACTAGCATGGTGCCCGCATTACTAGTGACAGGAAGACTTGAGGTCTTTCCCGGGACGGGGTCGTGCTTGGATAGGCGGCCATGACTGTTTTCACAGGGCACCGGACACACCGTTGGTCCCTTCGGGTACGCGTGAACATTGAATTAGGGCAAGTCCCGTGATCTATTGTTTGTACCCGAGGGCCGTGTGCCAACGAGTGGACTCTATGTTAGTATCGTCTAAGGAAAGGTAATGACCGGGTGCTTACCCCGGGTACTTGAGGTACCGCGGGTCGTGGATGACACGGAAGTTCCCCGGATCTTGTGGGTAAAGTGCGCAACCTCTGCAGAGTGTAAAACTATTCGAATAGCCGTGTCCACGGTCATGGACAGTTGGGTGGTGCTACTTAAACTATGTCCAGAATTTTACTTCTTTGGTGATACATTGTGTGCGATGAGTCAAGATGGTGACTTGACTCGGTGAGATGAATTATATTCATGTTGATGTCGGTAACCTGTCTTCGAGGTTACGCGAGGTTGTTGATGCATAAACTTGATGATGGCATATTGTCCTAGCCTCCTGCTAGATTGTTCATTATTATTCTATTTGCATTATTACTTGAACCACATCATGGGTTGCTTGCGAGTACATTCAAAGTACTCATTGGCTTGCCACTGGTTATTTAATTGGCCAGGCATGGAAGGGCAGGATTATGAGGAAGAGTTCTTTGGAGACGTCCATGCGAACTAGGACGCTATCCCAGTCAGAATGCCTGTAGGGTTAAGGCAGATGGCATGGGTTCTACCCGTTTTATCGAAGACTTCCGCTACTTGAGTTGTTTGCTATTTAGCCCGTGAGGCTCTATCTATGTAAGACTTGGCCATAATGGCCTTAATTCGTGTAAGACTACTTGTATGGATGTAAGACTCTTGTTATTTCAGCTTCTGTGTGTTCAGTGAGCATTGATCTCTGGGATCACTGTACACGTGCATTCGGTGATCTCGACTTCCAAGTCGGGGTCCCCACAATTAACTTGAACGTTACTGTTTGAAGACTTTGAGTGAATACTTTCTCAGTTTCCTCAACCCAAATTCTTCAGTCACTTTGTCTTCTGCCTGCTTATCCTGTCTACTCACTACTTGTGCTATGTGCATGCTTTATCTCATCATGATGCCTATGTTATTTTCATGTTTCGCATGTACTTGAGTACATTATCCGCTGCTTGTATTTCATCACTTAGCAAATTCCTCAAGTAGAAATTCCTCAGTGATGAATTTGTAAAAATCACATATTCACCCCCCTCTAGTCAATATAATGCACTTTCAGTAACTCATCCTTCAGACTAGAAAAGCATTGAGTGACAAATAAATTTGTACTCAAAGAGGGATCCAGAGCTAGTAGATTGTACATATGAAACTCAAATTGCTGCTAGTACTCCGCTATCGTGCCAGTCTGATGGAGTTGCAGGACATTCTGCATGGTGGACTAAAATTCCTCTAGGCCAAATTCTTCCACCATGGCACGACAAAATACTTCCCAAGTGATATCAACATGTGTCTGGAGGAAGGTTCGAAGCCATAGCGCGGCGTGGCCATCGACATAGAGAGCCGCTATCGCCCCATAGTTGTGCAGCGACACCTGGTACAACTTGAAATATGAAAGATAACGATCCAGCCAGACCCACAGAGCCTCACCCTCGAACGGGAAAATTCATGCTTAGGAGGGCATGGCGCGTACTCCTCGCGTTGTGTTAGTGGTGACGCACACTCCGACGGTGCGGGCTGTGCCCCTCACACCGATAGTAATGTCGGTCCATTGTTGATGAGTCGGGCCGGTTGGGCTGCGCCCGCAATGACTTGCAGAATTGGGAGGGCACTCAGAGGCGGCGGGGCACATGGATCTGGCGGTGGAGGTTGGATCGCCACCTTCCGTGTCGGTGCAGGGCGGGGCGGGGTTGTTGACCTATAAGCTAGTTGATGAAGCCAAGGATGCAGATGGGGAAGCCACCTTGTGCACATCATCAGCCTTCGCCTGTGTGAGACCGATCTGCTTCGCCAAGCTTTCAACTCGAGTGAGATATGCATGTTGAATGTGGTTTATGTTTCCACCCTCCTGTCTGCCAGGACCTTCTCCTCGTCGATTTTGGAGAGAGTGTCTCCATCAGGGCTGTGAGATTAGCAGATTGCTCCCCCATGGTGGCAAGGATTTGTCGCGTCTGGATCGAAGGCTTGGAATGCGTCGTTGCACCTGCCCCGAGCGGATCGAACCCCGCGTGGTCCAACATTAAGTGTCGTTTCTTTGTTGGGCTCTGGCCCATCTGCGGCAGCCACTATTTCGGGCGCCTCGGTGCCAGTTAGTTTCGCGTTTAGCTGCAGTAGGTCTAGTTAGGTAGACTTTTATTATTCACATAGAATATGTTAAACATGATTATGCTATAACTTTACAATTGTAACTCGAATTAAAATAATTTTTATATGTAATTTGATCAAAAAAATGTGCAGTTTCCAACCACGCTATTATTTGTTCCTGTTAACCACATCTAAATTCTGTTCAGGACATAAACTTAATTAACGTAATTAACTGTTATGGTGCACGTTGGTAAATACTAACACACAATATAACTTTTATATCATCTTTATATATATGAAATATGTTACGAGGGCCTATATGGATCGGAGGGAGTGTGAATGATCAATTTCAGTGGGCATATAGGAGTAATGAAGAAAGGAGACAATAAATGGCGTGATCAGTAGAGATAAAAAAGAATGGGAGAAGAAGGCCTTCTTTGATTTGCAGGATTTGCATAGGATTTTTTGTCGGATTTAGATCCTCTGGAAATTTTCCTGCGATGTAGCTTGATTTACAAGATTGTGTTCCATCGGAACCAATCCTACAGGAAATCCATAGTTCAGTTTCACAGGAAAAAAATAATGAGGTTGGACTTCATGGAAAAATCCTGGCTGGAAGAAAACACGCATGCATGAGTTCGTGTGGTTTTCCTATACTACAATCAAATAGAAGTTTTCCTCTATTTTGCTATCCGTGGGATTTCACTAGACATGGCATCCTATTCCTCTAGTTTTCATGTTCCTACACTTTTCCAATCATGTAAATCATACGAGGTCTCGAAAAAATATGAAGGAGAGAATAACACAATGGAATTGAAGACTTATAGTTTAAGGGACTAATGTATTAATATGAAGGGTATCACATGCATTGTAAGTGCATCTAGTGCGCCTTAGTGATTTTGGTGTATTGAAGACTTATAAGTTCAGGGACTAATGTGTTTGTGAGTGTACACATGTCTTATAAGTCTATGAGGAGTTTGATATATCCAAAGAATGTTGACCCCTAAAAATGAATGTCTTCATCTGAAGACTTTGTGCTTTTCTTGAAGACTTTGAAAATGAGGGAATTGGTGTGACCTTGAAGATATTGATGCGAGGACTATGAAGCATGAAGACTTTTGTTTTCGTAGTTTCATTTCCTTCTTTTCAGTCACAGGAAACACCATACTGTTAAAGAGGGTCAAGGTAATACGAAGGAGAAATTTCCAAGTGATGCTCATCTCAAAGCCTACACATACCCAATCCTTCGAGTGAAGCCTTTGGAAATCTCTTGTAGTTCAGTCAAGTTATTAAGAACAGAGAGCTCAAATTTCTGACTGTTGCTGTGCTTCGCGTCAGTTGTCACAAATATCTCATCCATCCAATGATCATATAATTAGGGGCATTTATGTCATATCATGTCGGGCTGCTCCCTGGCTATAAATAGCTGACCCCCTCAACCACTAGTTGGTTGGCTGCTCCGAGAGAAACTGACACTTGTCATTTAGAGCATCCCATCCTCCGAGGACTTTGAGAGAAAATCATCAGTGAGGAAAAACCCAAAACCCAAACACCTAAAATCCAAAGTGATTGAGCATCACTGAAGAGATTGTTCCTATGTGGAATCGATGATTGTTACCTTTGAATACTATGCACCTTCTAGATGGTTAAGCGTTAAGGTCTGGAGCATCCAAGAGGAATTGTGGATCGTCGGGTGACCTAGTCTGTGAAGGTTTGAAAGTCACCTTGAAGACTTACCATGAGTGACTAGGTGAGGACTGTGTGACCTTAGCTCAGGGAGAATACGGTAAGGACTCTATGTCCTTTGGTTTAAATACCAAGCCGCTCCAACCAGACGTACAACTGTCACAACAGTTGGAACTGGTCTACCAAATCACTATGGTTGTATTTCCTCAACCCGTTTGTTTCATCGCTTACTTACTGATGCAATTTATTGTTACTATTTGAAGACTTTGAGTGAAGATTTTCCCAATTTCCTCAATCCTATTTCTTCAATCATTCTGTCTTCTAGCTGCCTACCCTGTTTACACACTACTTGTGCTCTGTGTATGATTCATTTCATCATGATGACTTTGCTACTGTCTTGTTTTGCATGCACTTGAGTACTTTATCTGTTGCTTGTATTTCGTCACTTAGCAAATTCCTCAAGAATTATTTCCTCTGTAACGAATTTGTAAAAATCGCCTATTCACCCCCCTCTAGTCGACATAACGCACTTTCAATTCGTATCACATCAAGGTACTCCCTTGTTCCGTGTGATTTAGGTTTAACCACGTGGAGTTTTAATTATGTTGACTACATGCATGATCAAGGTCTCTGCTGGGTGTCGTACCTCTGATGGAATGGACTACCCCTACTGGAAGAATAAGATGCGCATGCATCTTGAGGCAATTGACAACGATCTCTGGTATGTTGTGGAAAATTACATTCCCTCGGTCACTCCCACCATAAACACTGCTGATGTGAAGAGATTCAAGCAACTCGACACTCAAGAAAGGAATATCATATGTGGCCATCTGAGCAAAGGATAGTACAGCAGAGTGAGTGCTTTGGAAACTTCAAAGCTTATCTGGGATAGGCTGTCCAAGGTCAACGAAGGAGTCTCAATTCAACGTGATTCTCGAGTTGACGTTCTTCGCAATCTCTTCAACCGCTTCAAAAGACTCGACAACAAAAATGTTCAGCAAACCTTCAATCGCCTCACTGATATCTCCAATGACCTCCAAGCTCTTGGTGCCACTGACATCACTGACCATTAGGTGGTGAAGAAATTGCTAAGACCACTTGATTCCTGATGTCTACCACGCAACCTTCTTCATGTAGACGTTGTTGGGCCTCCAAGTGCAGAGGTTTGTAGACAGTAGCAAATTTCCCTCAAGTGGATTACCTAAGGTTTATCAATTCATGGGAGGCGTAGGATGAATATGGTCTCTCTTAAACAAACCTGCAACCAAATAACAAAGAGTCTCTTGTGTCCCCAACACACCCAATACAATCACAAATTGTATAGGTGTACTAGTTCGACGAAGAGATGGTGATACAAGTGCAATATGGATGGTAGAAATAGGTTTTTGTAATCTGAAAATATAAAGACAGGAAGGTAACTAATGATAAAAGTGAGCACAAACGGTATTGCAATGCTTAGAAACAAGTCCTAGGGTTCATACTTTCACTAGTGCAAGTTCTCTCAACAATAATAACATAATTGGATCATATAACTATCCCTCAACATGCAACAAAGAGTCACTCCAAAGTCACTAATAGCAGAGAAAAAACGAAGAGATTATTGTAGGGTATGAAACCGCCTCAAAGTTATTCTTTCTGATCGATCTATTCAAGAGTCCATAGTAAAATAACACGAAGTTATTCTTTCTATTCCATCTATCCTAGAGTCCGTATTAGAATAACACCTTAAGACACACATCAACCAAAACCCTATTGTCACCTAGATACTCCATTGTCACCTCAAGTATCCGTGGGCATGATTATACGATATGCATCACACAATCTCAGATTCATCTATTCAACCAACACAAAGAACTTCAAAGAGTGCCCCAAAGTTTCTACCGGAGAGTCAAGACAAAAACGTGTGCCAACCCCTATGCATAGATTCCCAACGTCACGGAACCCGCAAGTTGATCACCAAAACATACATCAAGTGAATCAATAGAATACCCCATTGTCACCACGGGTATCCCACGCAAGACATATGTAACACCCCATATGTAACACTTTCCTATTATGGCAATAAACTTCTCAATTTGATCCTTGTACTTATCCTTGGGGGTTCTTGTCATTTGAGCTCATTTTATTTTTTTGCATTGCCAGGTCATTTATTTTTATTTTTCATCCTTGCATTGCTTCATCATCATGGCATCATGGCATCTAGTTTACTTCTTTGTTATGATGAGTATGTGTGAGGCCTTGTGATGTTGTGTGTGTGGCTTGAGCTAGGCCTAACTAAACCCTAAACCCCCTCCTTGTTTCCCCCTTCTTCTTCTTCTTTCTTTTTCTTTTCTGTCCTTTTCTTTACTCCATTGTGCAAGCCACCTAGCCAAGCCCATTGTTGTTCTTTCTTTTCCTAAAAACCTTGCACCATGTCTACAACCTCTCCACCAAATATCACCCCATTTGGAATTGATTTGGTTGGGTTTTAAAATGACTAGAGTTTGAACCATATTCAAACTCATTTTATTTTTCTGCCTCCAAAAATGTCCAAGTCAACTTTATTAAATAGGGCATAAATCACCGAGCATGGGGATATTTTTCTTTTCCCCCAACTCTTTTTCTTTTAGTCTATGCTTTTCTTTTCCTTTTCTGTCTGAAGAAAATAGAAAAAGAAGAAAAGTCAGCAGCTCAGAAGTGTCTCTAGGCCTCCTCCTCTTCCCCAGGCCCATCTTTTTTTCTCCACAGCAGCCGCAGCCCATTCTCTCCCGCAGGCCCAACAAGCAGGGCGCTCGTAGTCGCGCCGTGGCCATTTCCCGCTGGCCCCACCTGTCGGTCTCACGCCCCCCGAGTCGCCGTCTTCCTCCGACTGCCGCGTCTTGAGGCAGAGCGCGCCCGCGCCGTCGTGCCGTGAACTCACGGACGTCGATGCCGGGTCGCCGCCCCCCTTTTTAAACCCGCAGAGCCTCCAGGCCCCTATAGGGTTCCTCCTCCACCGCCTCCTCCCAGAGAGTCTTCTTCCCCTTCTCTCTTTCTTCGCCCCCGCAGACCACCGAGCGCAGTGGAGAGCACTCGTCATCGCCGGTGATCTTCCGGTCAGGTCCAGCTGCTGGCACCGTGTCCTACTCCTTCCCCGTCCTCGTCTTCTTCCCCTACAGCATGGATCGGGCGCCAACTGGCCGTCGCAGCGTTGACCTCTTCTTTCTCTTCTTCTTGGGGCTGATCCGCGCCAAGTATTCAGAGCTTACCGTCGTCGTCTCCAACTCACCTCCGTCGACCTCATCCTGTCCAAGGGTAAGCACGTACTCCCTGCTCCTCCTTGCTGTCTTCTCGTCGCCGTGTGTGCGCGTCGCCGTAGCCATGCCGTCGTCATGCTCCCGGTGCTCCCCATCTTTCTGCATATGTTGCTGTCACGCGCTTCAGTTAGCCGCATAGGCCGTAGCTTCGCCGCTCTGGGACCGCAGCTAGTCGCAGTAGCTCCGCCGCACCGTTCCGCATGCCCGCCGCTCGTCGCCGACCCTGCCTAGGAACGTGCGCCGCGTAGAGCTCCGCCGCCGCAGATCTTCCATGTGCTCGCCGCCGTCGTTGCAGTAGATGCTAGGTGTTG
Organism: Secale cereale; assembly: GCA_902687465.1. Taxonomy (NCBI): domain Eukaryota; kingdom Viridiplantae; phylum Streptophyta; class Magnoliopsida; order Poales; family Poaceae; genus Secale; species Secale cereale. The sequence goes on along the minus strand of LR738710.1, from coordinate 533,788,827 downwards.
CATGTACGTCGTTTGGATGCGGTACTCCTTGCGGAGCAGCCCGCACACCTCCGTCGCCTTGTTTGGTCGCCGGAGCAGCTCCGACGAGCCATGCATTTCCACTGTGCTCTGCTTCTTCAGTTTAGTCTTCAGATATCGATCCTGTTATCTGTCAAGGTTCGAGTGCTAGCACAGTGGTTCGTCTCTTCGTCAGTTAGCAGCAGGTCACGTGTTCGATTCCGTTGCGGGGCAGGTGATTTCGCCCCCTTTTGTTTTTCATGAGTGGCCGACAGGCAGGCCCCACCTGCCAGCCACTCAGCTGCTTCTCCAGCCCCGCGTGCACCCGCTGGTGCCAGCTCAGCGAGGCCGGGCCCCCCTTGTCAGTGGCTCTGGCTAGATGAGCCCTGGGTCACTCTGGCCCTTGCGCCTGTTTTTTTCTTTCTGTTTTGTGTTTTTCCTTTTCTTTTTCTGTTTTTCTTGTTTATTTAATATCTGTTTAAATATGTTTCTGGTGAAAATAAGTCCTATATGAAAAGTGCTTAGAATTTCATGGACATTATGAATATGCTGTTTGTTGCCATGTTTAAAAACATTTAAAATGCTGTTTGAATTTATTCTTGTTTTAAAAATGCTTAAACTTGTAAAATTCATAACTAAATATCTACAACTCCAAATTTAACAAACTTATGCATTTGGCGTAGAAAAATGTGTAGAATATTTTGGAGCTGTTGTTTAGCATGTTTGGCAACTTTATCACAGAAGTTTTTCAGATCTCTCCCAAATGCAAATAAATTAATATGGGAGTTTCTGGAAATTGTTGTTATTTATTTCCAGCCCATTTAAATGTGCTAGCATGTTGCTGTAATGTTAGTTGCACCCTTGCCATGTTAACCAACCCCTTTAAACTTGTTGAATGCTTGTTTGAACAACCTACATAAGCTTGTTAGTTGTTCCTTTGCTTGTTTCATTCTTGTGTATGAGCTTGTGGCTTTGATGATATTGCTCCCTTGGGACCCTAGGCCATGCATCATATCTACTCTTGTCCTTGTTCATCATGTTCATGCATCATGTGGATGAGCATTGCATGTTGATTGATTTTGTTCCCTTGTTGCATTGTTGTCTTTGGTTAGATCCCGGTGACGATACGGAGTACGAGGTTCCTACCGAGGTTGACTTTGAGGAGCAAGGTTACGATCCCTCCGTGGAATCAACAGGCAAGATGACCTTACCCAGATATCACTACTATCTTTGCCTATGCTAGATGTCTCGCTCTTTATATTATTGCCACAATGCTTATGTCTGTTTGTCAGCCTCCTATTATTGCCATGAAACTCTCTAACCACCCACCTAGCAAACCGTTGTTTGGCTACGTAAGAATCTCTCAGCCCCTCTTATAGTGGTGTTAGTTGCAGGTGAAGATTCTTGCTTCATGTTGAAGTTATTGTTGGGATATCACCATATACAATCTGTTAAACTAAATCATCTATATATTGGTAATGGGTGGAAGGCTAAGCCTCTTGCTTGGTGTTTTGTTCCACTCATGCCACCCTAGGAACCATTAAACCGGTGTTATGTTCCTTGATTTTGCATCCCTAACACGGTTGGGGTTTATGGGCCCCCTTGATAACCTGCTTAGCGCTAAAGCTTTCCCAGCAAGGCCCAACATTGGTTTTACATTTGCCTAATAACTAAAACTTGCATAGGGCGTTGCAAACCCGAGTTCTTAATTAACAACCATGGGCCAGTGCTCTTCACCAGTGTTGGTCCAAACTGAGCAGACTGTGGGGCCACCTTGAGGAAACTCAAGGGCTGGTAAAAACCTGTAGGAGGACTCATCCGTTCGTGGCTTGAGACGAGATACACGCGGCTACTATCAGGGTATCGGCACGCCGGGAGGTCTTGCTGGATTAGTTTTACCTTTATCAGAATATCTTGAGCACGAGATTCCGAGAATACTCGGGTCTTCCCACCTTGGAGTTGCGACTCCGTAGATCGTGAGCTTGTGATGGGCTAAGTTGGGACACCCCTGCAGGGTTTGATCTTTCGAAAGCCGTGCCCGCGGTTATGTGGCAGATGGGAAGTTGTTAATATCCGGTTGTAGATAACTTGACACTATGATCATAATACACTACCAGCGTGAGTAACCGTGTCAGTCGCTTTCTGAAGGGGTTCGGGAAGTGAACACGGTGGGGTTATGTTTGACGTGCTTAGTTAGGATCACTTTGTGATCACTTTGATGATCGTTGGCACTTTCTATTCTCGCTCTAAACACGTAAGCTAGTGTTAGTGCTACTGTAACCTTGTTTAAGCCTTTTCCACACCTAAGGCTTCGATAGTATTGCTACCCGGGAACGGGATTGCTGAGTCCTCCGTGGCTCATAGATTCTACAGAACACCAGATGCAGGTACCGTTGAGAACTACACAGGTGGTGGTTCAGATTTGTATTGGAAGTTTGATGAAGAGCGTGAGCGATACTGCGTGTCTTACCCCGAGGATCAGTAGGGCTCTTACTAGGATGATCGGGACCTTGTGTTGCTTTATTTATGGTATCTTTCATTTGGATCTTCATCCGTAGTCGGACTCTGATGTTATTGGATGATGTATGTTAATGTATTACATTGTGTGACGTGGCGAGTGTAAGCCAACTACTCTTTTACATTTTCATCCCCTCTTTTACATGAGTTGTGCAAAGATACCATACTTGAGATCATTCTAGTATGAGATTATGCCTTTAAGTCGTGCCTCGACACGTGGGAGACATAGTCTCATACTGCGCATTACAAGTTGGTATTCAGCGCCTTCTCTGACCTAGGAGCCTCCCTAATTGATTGAATCGTTGACGGTTGAGTCTAGGCACACACATGAAAATGTTTTGAGTCATATATATATATATATATATATATATATATTGGAGAGTAGGATTTCTTTTTACTCCTCATCCCTTTATCACTCTGGTGAGGACTCCTGGCGATGTTCTATCTCTTCTACTCTAAAAAATTCACTAATTTTTTTGTTAGGATCATGCAAGTATTGTTTGGATTGTTCCGATATCTTTGTGACGAGAACATTGTTCTCGATGCCTCCTGTCATTAGGGGTTGTGGCAGTGTCCCAGGGAGTTGAGCTCCGAGGTGTTGTCGTCACAAATGTATCGCAGCGGTTCTATAATACTTAAGACGGCCGACATCGAAAACTCTTCTATGCGTTTAGTGGTGAGATAACCCCGACATCACCCAGTACTAGGGAGGTAGTTCAGGAGTATTGCCACAGCTTGTATAGCAGATGCGTTTCGAAGGACCGAGGTAAATGGTTTCCGAAAATGACTGGTTATGTGTTGAAGGATGGATACAGCTGGATGTAGGATTAGAGTTGAGTACGCGGTGCTTCCCCTGTATCCCCAACACCCGATTGCATAACCGGAAACCTTCGGAAATTAATAGGTGGGTTCTTCTAGTAGCTCGTAGGCATTCTTCCAACGAGTGCATGATATGGAGTTCGGGGTTCAACATCGAGTGAAGAGGTTTTATGGGCATTGTTCCAATCGGTAGTTGCATCTTAAAGGGTCCTTGGCTATGCTGATCCGGGGATTGCAAAACCCTTTTGTAACACGTTCCATGAGGTTTCAGCACGAACATGTGGGACGAAGCTTCTATCTTGTATTTGTTCTATCTGATCCTTGTTGTTTTTATTTACCTTTTGTTCTCCCAAGTGGCTTCTCGAGAAGATTGTTGTATCAATAAACTATGGAATACATTCGTTCATTTTGTTCGAATGATCTTGTGAAGACTTATGTTGCAATTCTAGCCGTTGATTCAGCTTATATATTTTCAATCAATGGATAATAGTTGTCATCTCATTCAGGATGGCTCCTAAGAAGGTTCCCAATGCTAACCCAGAGGGTGAAGAAGAGCGTGTTCCTGAACGTCCTCCTTCCCCTCCTCCTCTGTCTGAGGCCTGGAGAGCAATTATGCAAGGGATAAACCAGAACACCTAGATGCTTATGCAAATGATGCAGAACATTCAAGCTAACCAAGCAAATCAAGGTGGTCATGGGAACCAAGGCCAAGGCAATCTGTTCAATCAACCTCACGTTACAACCCTCAACCAATTCCTGGCAAACCAACCGAAGTCTTTCAGTTACTGTGTGGATCCGCTAGATGCTGAAGACTGGATAACAGACATCAAAAAGCACTTTGAATGCAGTAACGTGAGACCTGAGGATTATGTCAAGTTTGCCGCCTTCCAACTCAAAGACCAAGCTGCTGATTGGTGGCAACAGTACAAAGATTTCAGAGGTGGTCGTGAGATCTCGTGGACTGACTTCCGCAAGGATTTCCGCTCTCACCACATTCGAACAAGTGTCATTGAAGGCATGTATGAGCAATTCCGCAACCTGAAGCAAGGCACCATGTCCGTCTATCAATACAATGTCAAGTTCCAGAATCTTGCCCGCTATGCCAAGCAAGACATCCCAGATGCCAAGAGCAAGATTTATCAGTTCCGTGGTGGTCTGAAGGATGAACTCCAACTAGCTCTCACCTTCTTCGAGCCGGATGAATTTGACGAATTCTACAATATGGCTCTTAAGCAAGAGGCAGCCCAGCTCAAGATTGAAGCTTCCAAAAAGAGGATCAGAGATGCTATTCACTCCTCCTCTTCTTCTCAAGTGGTTGCAAAGCAGCAGAAGTTCTGGCTACCGCCTCCTCAAGTGCTCCATCCTCCAAACAATAACAAGCACTCAGGTGGCCGTGGTTTCTCCCACCCACCCAACCCAAGGAATCAGTCCAAGCCTCAGTTTCAAGCTTCAAGATCAAGTGGCCCTTATCACCGTCCTCTCTCAGAAGAGGTTTACAACAAATGCACTCAGAAGGGTCACTATGCTAACAAGTGTCCCAACCCAAGGCGCCTTCCGCCTCCTCCACCTGTCAGCATTGCTATTGTCAAGCACAATCCCATGACACCAAGAGTGAATTTGATGAATGCAGCTCAAGCAGAGAATTCTTCAGATGTGATACTTGGTAACCTTCCAGTCAACCTTAAACCTGCAAAATATTTGTTTGATTCGGGTGCATCATGTTCCTTCATGTCATATCCATTTGCATCCAAGCATAATGTTCGCACCGAAGCTTTACCAAGAATTTTGAGTGTTATATCTCCTGGCAAGAGATTGAGTTCTAGTATGGTGGCTCCGGATGTATCTATTCATATGGGTGATTACCGCTATCTGGTTTCTCCGGTTGTTCTCGGCAACTCCGACATTGATCTTATTCTTGGGATGGATTGGCTTTCCAAGCATGATGCACACATTGATTGTGCAAATAAGGAAGTCAAGCTTACTCATCCTGACGAAGATGTGATTATCTTCGCCTCTCGAGATAACACAATCAGGCTATTCTCTCTCAATGACAAGGGCGAGATTAATGCCATCTCTCAGATTCCGGTGGTCAATGAGTATGAAGATGTTTTCCCCGAAGAGCTTCCAGGCATGCCTCCGCATCGTCAAGTTGAATTCGTCATTGAACTCGAACCCGGTACCGAGCCAGCATGTCGGCGTATGTACAAGCTTTCTCTTGATGAGTTGAAGGAGCTGAAGAAACAACTCGATGAGCAAGAGCGTATGGGTCTAATCAGGCCTAGTACTTCTCCTTGGGGCCGTGGTGTTCTATTTGTCAAGAAGAAGGATGGCACGCAACGCCTTTGCGTTGATTACCGGCCATTAAACAAGAAGACAATAAAGAACAAGTATCTGCTCCCCAACATCAATGAATTGTTCGAGCAGCTCAAAGGAGCAAAGGTGTTCTCAAAGCTCGATCTCCGGATGGGTTACCGCCAGATCCGTACCCATGAAGAAGATATTCCCAAGACCGCATTCAGAACGAGTTTTGGCTCTTATGAATACACGGTCATGTCTTTTGGCCTCACAAATGCTCCACCCACCTTCTCGAGGATGACGCACTTCATATTCAACCCCTACACCAATGAATTTGTTCTCGTCTATCTGGATGACATCTTGGTATTCTCCAAGAATGAAGAAGACCATGCCAAGCACCTCCATTTGGTCCTGGACAGGCTCCGTGAACACAAGTTCTATGCGAAGTTCTCCAAATGTGAATTCTGGCTGGATAAAGTCTTATATCTTGGCCATATCATCTCTGCCGAGGGTATTTCTGTGAACCCCGAGAAAGTTGAAGCTATTGTCAAGTGGGAACCCCCACAGAATGTCAAGCAACTCCGAAGCTTCCTTGGTCTCACTAGCTATTGCATAAGGTTTGTTGAGAACTTCTCCAAGATTGCCAAGCCTCTTTCCAACCTGTTGCAGAAGAATGTCAAGTACTCCTGGACTCCTGATTGTGATGTGGCATTCAAAACACTCAAAGAGAAGCTCATTTCTGCTGCGGTTCTTATTCCTCCGAATGAGTCCAAGCCCTATGAAGTCTTTTGTGATGCTTCTTTGCAAGGACTTGGTGGTGTTCTCATGCAAGACAAGAGGATTGTGGCATACACTTCTCGTCAGTTGAAACCAAATGAGAAGAATTACCCCACACATGATCTCAAGCTAGCAGCAGTTGTACATGCCTTGATCACGTGGAGACACCTTCTGTTGGGCAGAAAAGTGGACATCTTCACCGATCACAAGAGCTTGAAGTACATCTTCACACAACCAAACCTTGACCTTCGCCAGACTCGTTGGGTTGAGATGATCCAAGAGTATGATCCAAGCATTGAGTACACACCTGGCAAGGCCAATGTCATTGCAGATGCCTTGAACAGAAAGGCATATTGCAACAGTATCCTTCTCAAACCTTTCCAGCCTGAACTTTGTGAATCATTCAGGAAGCTCAACCTCCAAGTTGTTCCGCAAGGCTTTCTTGCAAACCTTCAAGTTGCTCCTACCTTGGTAGATCAGATCTGTGAGGCCCAGCTCAGTGATGCTATGGTGCAGAAAGTGAAACATGGTATTGCCAAGGGTACTCCCAAGTACAAGTGCTATCGCGTTGATGAGAAATACACCTTGTTCTTTGAGGACAGAATTGTGGTTCCCAAGGGTGATCTCAGGAAGCTCATAATGAACGAAGCACATGACTCCCTCCTCTTGATTCATCCCGGAAGTTCTAAGATGTACCATGACCTCAAGCAATCGTACTGGTGGACTCGCATGAAAAGGAAGATTGCCCAATTCGTGAATGAATGTGATGTCTGCAGAAGAGTGGAGGCAGAGCATCAACGTCCAGCCGGTCTCCTCCAACCTCTACCTATTCCCGAGTGGAAAGTCGACCACATTGAAATGGATTTCGTCACTGGGTTCCCTAAGTCCAAGAAGGGGAATGCTGCTATCTTTGTAGTGATTGACAAGCTAACTAAAGTAGCTCATTTCCTTCCCGTCAAAGAATCCATCAATGCAGCTCAGCTGGCAGAGTTGTACACCACCAGAATTATTTCATTGCTTGGCATTCCTCAAGTCATCTCCTTAGACCATGGATGTTTGTTCACATCCAAGTTCTGGAACTCCTTTCAGTCAGCCATGGGCACAAAAATTCGCTTCAGCACTGCGTTTCACCCTCAGACTAGTGGTCAAGTCGACAGAGTGAACCAGATCCTCAAAGACATGCTGAGAGCTTGTGTCATCTCTTTCGGTATGAAGTGGGAAGATTGTCTCCCATTTGCCGAATTCTCATACAACAACAGCTTCCAAGCAAGTGCCGGCAAAGCTCCTTTTGAAATTCTCTATGGCAGAAAGTGCCGTACCCCGCTCAGCTGGTCCGAGGCTGGTGAACGTCAAGTTCTTGGCAATGATTTGATTTCAGAAGACGAAGAAATGTGCAAAGTCATACGTGAGAATCTCAAAGCCACTCAATCGCGTCAAAAGAGTTACTATGACGGCAAGCATCGTGATTTGGCTTTCGACATTGGAGATCATGTCTATCTCCGTGTTTCTCCTATGAAAGGAACCCAAAGATTCGGTATCAAAGGAAAGCTTGCTCCGAGATACGTGGGCCCTTTCAAGATTCTTGGCAAAAGAAGCGATCTAGCCTACCAACTCGTGCTTCCCTCCAACTTTGCAAATGTTCATGATGTGTTTCACGTGTCTCAACTCCGCAAGTGCTTCATGACACCTCAATGCACCATTCCGTTCGAAGAGATTGATCTTCAACAAGACTTGTCTTATCGTGAGCACCCTGTTGCTATTCTTGAGGAAATTGAGCGCAAAACCCGCAACAAGTCCATCAAGTTCTTGAAAGTAAAGTGGTCACACCATACCTACCGAGAAGCTACGTGGGAATGAGAAGATCACCTTCGTTCCGAGTATCCTTCCTTCTTCCAGTCCTAGATCTCAGGACGAGATCTTTTTGTAGTGTAGGAGAGTTTGTAACACCCCATATGTAACACTTTCCTATTATGGCAATAAAGCTTCTCAATTTGATCCTTGTCCTTATCCTTGGGGGTTCTTTTCATTTGAGCTCATTTTATTTTTTTGCATTGCCATGTCATTTATTTTTATTTTGCATCCTTGCATTGCTTCATCATCATGGCATCATGGCATCTAGTTTACTTCTTTGTTATGATGAGTGTCTGTGAGGCTTTGTGATGTTGTGTGTGCGGCTTGAGCTAGGCCTAACTAAACCCTAAACCCCCTCCTTGTTTCCCCCTTCTTCTTCTTCTTCTTCTTCTTCTTCTTCTTCTTCTTCTTCTTCTTCTTTCTGTTTCTTTTCTATCCTTTTCTTTACTCCATTGTGCAAGCCACCTAGACAAGCCCATTGTTGTTCTTTCTTTTCCTAAAAACCTTGCACCATGTCTACAACCTCTCCACCAAATATCACCCCATTTGGAATTGATTTGGTTGGGTTTTAAAATGACTAGAGTTTGAACCATATTCAAACTCCTTTTATTTTTCTGCCTCCAAAAATGTCCAAGTCAATTTTATTAAATAGGTCATAAATCACTGAGCATGGGGATATTTTTCTTTTCCCCTAACTCTTTTTCTTTTAGTCTGTGATTTCCTTTTTCTTTTCTGTCTGAAGAAAATAGAAAAAGAAGAAAAGTCAGCAGCTCAGCAGTGGCTCCGGGTCTCCTCCTTCTCTTCCCCAAGCCCATCTTTTTTTCTCCACAGCAGCCAAAGCCCATTCTCTCCCGCAGGCCCAGCAAGCAGGGCGCTCGCAGTCGCGCCGTTGCTTTTTCCCGTGGCCCCACCTGTCTGTCTCACGCCCCCGAGTCGACGTCTTCCTCCATCTGCCACGTCCTGAGGCAGAGCGCGCCCGCGCCGTCGTGCCGTGAACTCACAGACGTCGAGGCCGGGTCGCTGCCCCCCTTTTTAAACCCACAGAGCCTCCAGGACTCTCTAGGGTTCCTCCTCCGCCGCCTCCTCCCAGAGAGTCTTCTTCCCCTTCTCTCCTTCTTCGCCCCCGCAGATCACCGAGCGCAGGGGAGAGCACTCATCTTCGCAGGCGATCTTCCGGTCAGGTCCAGCTGCTGGCACCGTGTCCTGCTCCTTCCCCGTCGTCGTCTTCTTCCCCTACAGCACGGATCGGGCGCCAACTCGCCGTCGCAGCGTCGACCTCTTCTTCCTCTTCTTCTCGGGGCAGATTCGTGCCAAGGATTCAGAGCTCGCTGTCGTCATCTCCATTTCACCTCCGTCGACCTCTTCCCGTCCAAGGGTAAGCAGGTACTCCCTGCGCCTCCTTGCTGTCTTCTCGTCGCCGTTGGCCCTCTGTGCGCGTCGCCGTAGCCATGCCGTCGTCATGCTCCCGGTGCTCCCCATCTCTCTGCATATGTTGCTGTCACGCGCTTCAGTTAGACGCATAGGCCGTAGCTTCGCCGCTCTGGGACTGTAGCTAGTCGCAGTAGGTCCGCCGCACCGTTCCGTACGCCCGTCGCTCGTCGCCGACCCTGCCTAGGCCCCTGCACCACGTAGAGCTCCGTTGCCGCAGATCTGCCATGTGCTCGCCGCCGTCGTTGCAGTAGATGATAGGTGCTGCACATACATCGTTTGGATGCGGTACTCCTCCCGGAGCACCCTGCACACCTCCGCCACCTCGTTTGGTCGCCGGAGCAGCTCCGACGAGCAGCACTGACGAGCCCTGCGTTTTCCCTGTGCTCTGCTTCTTCAGTTTAGTCTTCATATATCGATCATGTCATTTGTCAAGGTTCCAGTGCTAGCGTAGTGGTTCGTATCTCCGTCAGTTAGCAGCAGGTCGCGTGTTCGATTCCGTTGCGGGGCAGGTGATTTTGCCCCCTTTTGTTTTTCGTGAGTGGCTAAAAGGCAGGCCCCACCTGCCAGCCACTTAGCTGCTTCTCCAGCCCCGCGCGCACCCGCTGGTGCCAGCTCAGCGAGGCTGGGCCCCCCTTGTCAGTGGCTCTGGCTAGATGAGCCCTGGGTCACTCCGGCCCTTGCGCTTGTTTTGTTTTTTTTCCGTTTTGTGTTTTTCCTTTTCTTTTTCTTTTTTTCTTGCTTATTTAATATCTGTTTAAATATGCTTATGGTGAAAATAAGTCCTATATGAAAAGTGCTTAGAATTTCATGGAGATTATCAATATGTTGTTTGTTGCCATGTTTAAAAACATTTAAAATGATGTTTGAATTTACTCTTGTTTAAAAAATGCTTAAACTTGTAAAATTCCTAACTAAATATCTACAACTCCAAATTTAACAAACTTTATATGCATTTGGGGTAGAAAAATGTGTAGAATATTTTGGAGCTGTTGTTTAGCATGTTTGGCAACTTTAACACATAAGTTTTTCAGATCTGTCCCAAATGCAAATAAATTAATATGTGAGTTTCTGGAAATTGTTGTTATTTATTTCCAGCCCATTTAAATGTGCTAGCATGTTGCTGTAATGTTAGTTGCACCCTTGCCATGTTAACCAACCCCTTTAAACTTGTTGAATGCTTGTTTGAACAACCTACATAAGCTTGTTAGTTGTTCCTTTGCTTGTTTCATTCTTGTGTATGATCTTGTGGCTTTGATGATATTGCTCCCTTGGGACCCTAGGCCATGCATCATATCTACTCTTGTCCTTGTTCATCATGTTCATGCATCATGTGGATGAGCATTGCATGTTGATTGATTTTGTTTCGTTGTTGCATTGTTGTGTTTGGTTAGAGCCCGGTGACGATACGGAGTACGAGGTTCCTACAGAGGTTGAGTTTGAGGAGCAAGGTTACGATCCCTCCGTGGAATCAACAGGCAAGATGACCTTACCCAGATATCATTACTATCTTTTCCTAAGCTAGATGTCTCGCTCTTGAGATTATTGCCTCGATGCCCATGTCTGTTTGTCAGCCTCCTATTGTTGCCATGAAACTCTCTAACCACCCACCTAGCAAACCGTTGTTTGGCTACGTAAGCATCACTCAGCCCCTCTTATAGCGTTGTTAGTTGCAGGTGAAGATTTGAAGATTCTTGATTCCTGTTGAAGTTATTGTTGGGATATCACCATATATAATCTGTTAAACAAAATCATCTATATATTGGTAATGGGTGGAAAGCTAAGCCTTGCTTGGTGTTTTGTTCCACTCATGCCACCCTAGGAACGGTTAAACCGGTGTTATGTTCCTTGATTTTGCGTCCCTAACACAGTTGGGGTTTATGGGCCCCCCTGATAACCCGCTTACCGCTAAAGCTTTTCCAGCAAGGCCCAACATTGGTTTTACATTTGCCTAATAACTAAAACTTGCATAGGGCATTGCAAACCCGAGTTCTTAATTAACAACCCTAGGCAAGTGCTCTTCATGAGTGTTGGTCCAAACTGAGCAGACTGTGGGGCCACCTCGAGGAAACTCAAGGGCTGGTAAAAACCTGTAGGATGACTCATCCGGTCGTGGCCTGAGATGAGATATGCGCGGCTACTATTAGGGTGTCGGCACGTCGGGAGGTCTTGCTGGAATAGTTTTACATTTGTCGGAATATCTTGAGCATGAGATTTCGAGAATACTCGGGTCTTCCCACCTTGGAGTTGCGACTCCGCAGATCGTGAGCTTGTGATGGGCTAAGTGTCGGTGTACTAGAATAGGGGTACCCTAGTATCCCAAACTTGTGCACGGGCAGTCGCAGCGCCCCGCGGCAAGGCTTGCCGGGTGACCGCCAAAGTCCTCTGTGGTTCCTTTGGAGCCATTCAAGAACAAAGTATTCAAGCCAAGAAGACAAGACCCCGGCAAGAGGAGCTTGCCGGAAAGGCCAACCAAGGCATATCAAGCAACTTACCGCGACCCGCCACGCGTCCCGGCAAGGCCGGGTGAGCGGCAAGCTCCCGGAAGCGACAAGACAGCGACCGCGGCAAGGCGCTTGCCGCGGCAAGCTACCACCCTGTACCCGCGCTCCAGCGCATCCATCCACGTGTCGCTCTGGGACCCTCCCAGGCGTACGTGGCGGGAGGCTGTGCTGCCAGGGGTGCGCGGTGGCAAGTGGCGCTGACAAGGTTGCCATCGTGGCGAACGGTGGCGCCCCTGACGGCCCCTTTTTGCACTGTTGGGCGACGGCGATGGGCATTTAATGCCCTTGTCCCCTGCCGTCAGGGTTAGGTATGGAACACTATACAAGTAGGTGTACCAACTACACCACTTATCCACTTTTACCCTCATCTGCGTTGCCACCTGTCGGTGACCCCTTGAGCATATAAAAGGAGGCCCATGCGCAACGTAGAGAGGGGTTAGCGATTCGAACACTCTCACGCTCTGTCTCGTTAGCTGCTGAAGTGTACTGTAGCTTCCAGCGCTCCCGAGCCAAGAACTCAATACAAACCAAAGCAGGAGTAGGGTTTTACGCATCCGTGCGGCCCGAACCTGGGTAAACTGCTCGTGTGCCTCGCCTCGATCTGCTCTTCGTGCGATCTCCGCCCCCTGCCGTATCGAAAGGGGCTCCGTCCCCATAGGTGTTCGTGCGTGGATCAGTTTCCCCGACATCTTTGGCGCGCCAGGTAGGGGCGCGTCGAGGTTGTGTGAACCTGATCCGGCGTTCACACGAGCAAGATCTGCATCATCATCATCTTCATCGACATGCCGCCGAAGAAGAAAGCTTCGGAGGCAGCTGTTTCGTCCGTGTCAAACCCACCACCACTGGAGCCAACGGCTGGTGGAGTAGACGCCGGAGGAAGAACGAGCGCCGACGAGGGAGCTCACGGTGCCGCCAAGTCCAAGGACAAAGCTGCGTTGCCCATCGGCGGCGTAGTCGACTCCCACAACGACCGGGAGCACTCCAAGACCTCGGCGTCCGTACATGCACCGCGCCCGTCTCAGGAGGCGCGGGACCGGCAGCGTCATGGTACTCATGGTACCATACGCTTGCTAGGCCAAGATCGAGCTGGTGGATCTCGGGATGCTCGAGACCAGCATGCACGCCAACATGCCGGCGCGAGCAAGGCACGGTCGCCTATCCCGCTCCTCGCACCGCACGCCACCGCTACCCGCCACTCCAGTAGAAGCTCTGGCACGAGCTCAACTACTCCTAGACTACCCTCCAACGGCAGACAAGGCCGATGACTGGAGGGCCACCATCCAGAGTCTCATCGCCTTCGCCAACGGCGACACTCCACGGCAGCCTAGTACATCGCAGCCGCGGCAAGTCAGCCAGGCGCGGGCCGATGGCGACAAGACTGGTGGGGGTGCAACCACCGTGCACTCCCCACCCCGAAGGCCAAGATCACCGACTCGCCGGATCAACATCGACGACGACTCAACCGCGTCATCGGACCGACGAGCTCGTCGCGATCAGCGCCAAGTTCTTCACAAACGACAGCAAGAAGACACTCGTACCCGAATCGAGCACGGAAGAGAAGCGCGGCGTCAATCAGACCAGCGTGCTGGGCCCACTGTCGACATGCATGCGCCAGGGGAACCAGGTGACTTGCCGTACGCGGTAGGTTGCCCTGCGTTTACTCATGAGCTGCGGCAAGTCCAGTGGCCCAGCATGAAGAATTTCAAACCAGACGTACCGGAGAAGTACGACGGCAAGACGCATCCGTCGGAGTTCCTCAGCATCTACACCATCGCGGTGCAAGCTGCCGGGGGGCGGGACGACAAGATCCTTACCAACTACTTCCCGCTGGTACTCAAGGCCAACGTCAGGTCCTGGCTCATGCACTTGCCGGACAACTCCATATCCTCTTGGGCTGATCTATGCCATCAGTTTGTCGGCGCCTTTACAGGCGGCCACAAACCTCATGGCCAAGAGAGTGACCTTCACCTGCTCGCCCAGAAGGAAGGAGAACCCCTGCGCAAGTATATCCAGAGATTCAACCGTGTACAGCACAACATCCCAGATGTCCACCCTGCCGCTGTTATCAGCGCGTTCCATCAGAACGTGCGTAACCGCAGGATGAGGGAGGAGATGGCGATGTGCAAGATCAGAGACGTCAGTGAGCTGTATGCCCTGGCCGACAAGTGTGCACGTGCTGAGGAGGGGAGGAAATTCCCCGGAGAGGATACAGGAGCAGGAGGATCTGACAGTGAGGATGCTGCCCCGGCAAAGAAAAACCGGCGGCGGAACAACAGGAAAAAGAAAAACAAATATGTGCTAGTCGTTGAGCAGTCCGGCAATGGAGGTGGCGCCGACAAGGCTAAAGTTGGTAGCTCCGGCAAGGAGACTGCCGCATGCACCAACTGCCAGGCTGTGGCCGCCGCCGACAAGCAGGACGGCACCGACAAGCAGTACTGCAAGATCCACCGCACCAAGGGCCATGACCTCCAGAACTGCAAGAGAGTCGAGCAGCTCGTTGAGTAGCAGAAGGCTGAATACGAGCGGCGAGACAAGGAGAAGGCCCAAGGAGGTGATGGAGGATCCGGCAAGAAGCGGACATTCACCGGCCGGGGAGGACGCCGCGGCAAAGCCAAGCAGCGGCAAGGTGACAGACCTCCCCGCGGCCGTGGCAAGGATGAAGATGACGATGACGACAAAGACATGGATGATGTTGAGACCAGTGAGCAGGAGTTCCAGAAAGCCACAGAGGTCTTGTGCGTTGACGGCGGTGCTTCTCTCCATACTTCACACCGCCAACTCAAGAAGTGGGTGCGGGAAGTCAATGCGGTAGAACCACCTGTCGAATCGCGCAAACTTCTGAAATGGTCCAGCACGCCTATCATCTTTGATATTGAGGACCACCCTGATCGCACAACTGCGGTCGGGTGCTTGCCGATGTTGGTTTCACCAACTATCCGTAACCTCGGGGTCACTAAGATGCTAGTTGACGGCGGGGCCGGCTTGAACCTGATCTCCTCCGCTGTACTCCAGAAACTCCGGATCCCTGACAGCGAGCTCGAAGAGACCGGCACATTCCAAGGAATCAACCCGGGAAGGAGCAAGCCGAAAGGGAAGATCACGCTGCCAGTGACATTTGGCGTCGAGCTGAACTTCAGGACTGAGAGGGTCACCTTTGACGTTGCCAATTTTCCATTGCCTTACAATGGGATACTCGGCCGTCCAGCACTCGCCAAGTTCATGGCAGCCTCTCACTATGCATACAACATGCTGAAGATGCCAGGCCCGATAAGCGTCATCTCTGTCCCTGGCGACAAGAAGGATGCCCTTATCTGCGCCGACAAGATCTACCGGGAAGCAGCAGCCGCAACAGATCGCAAGACACTTGCCGCTGAAGCTCCCGGGGGGAAGAAGAAGACCAAGTCCGGCAAGAGTTCTGATGCCCACTCCGGCAAGCGCACCTCTTTGGAGTGCTGCGCTACCGTCGAGGACGCACCATCGAGCTCCACCGACAAGTGTAAGAAGGCACTGGCAGCTCCGCCAGCGACCAAGAAGGTGTCCGCCAAGGAGAACGGCACTGGTGGTACCTTCACCATCAGTGCCACACTTGACCCTAAATAGGAAAGTGCGCTCATTGCTTTCCTGTGGGCGAACGTCGATGTGTTTGCATGGCAACCGTCCGACATCCCCGGTGTTCCCAGGAAAGTAATCGAGCACCATCTTGCCGTCTGTCCTCACATGCGGCCCGTCAAGCAGAAAGTCAGGAAGCAAGCAGTGGAGCGCCAAGAAGTTGGAAGCAGCAGACCTTGTCAGAGGAGTGCTCCATCCTACGTGGTTGGCCAATCCTGTAGTCGTGCGTAAGGCAAACGGGAAATGGAGGCTTTGTATCGACTTCACCGATGTCAATAAAGCTTGTCCCAAAGACCCATTTCCCTTGCCGCGCGTTGACCAGATTGTTGACTCCACGGCCGGATGTGACTTGCTTTCATTTCTTGACGCATACTCAGGATACCATCAGATCTTCATGGCAGAAGAGGAAGTTGATTTCTGGCGACTATTTTCCGGCAGAGCTTCCCAAAGCCGCCGCCAAGAAGGTCCCCAAGATCAACACTAAGAGTGCTGAGGAGCAGTCTGCTCCGGCAAGCCCCAGGGTTTGTTCCGTTGAAGCAAACCCTCCCGACAAGTTTTGCTCCGGCAAGCTTGCCGGGGAACATCAAGCTCCGGCTGAGTCGCAGGTTCTCGCCGTAGAAGCGGATGTTCCCGCAGCAGCAGATGTGCCTTTAGTCCTTGTTGTCGAGCCGCAAGCTCCAGCATGGGCACAACAGATTGTCCGTTTCCTTCAGACAGGAGAACTTCCCGAAGAGCAAGAAGAAGCGGAAAGAGTAGCCCGGCAGTCAAGTATGTACCAGTTTGTTGAGAACACACTGTACAGAAGAAGACTCAACGGTGTGAAATTGAATTGTATTCCCCGAGAAGACGGACAAAAGCTATTGGCAGAGATACACGGAGGCATATGTGGTCACCACATTGGCGCAAGAGCACTTGCCGGCAAAGCATTCCGGCAAGGCTTCTTCTGGCCGACAGCCCTCCAGGATGCAACTGCACAAGTAACCAAGTGTGAAGCGTGCCAGTTCCATTCCAAGGAGATACACCAGCCAGCTCAAGCTCTCCAGACGATCCCTTTATCCTGGCCATTTTCGGTCTGGGGGCTCGACATCCTCGGCCCCTTTCCCCGTGCAGCCGGGGGCTTTGAGTACTTGTACGTTGCAATCGACAAGTTCACAAAGTGGCCGGAAGTGGAACCAGTGAGAAAGGTGACCGCACAGTTAGCAGTCATGTTCTTCAGGTCGATTGTTTGCCGCTTCGGGATCCTTAACAGGATCATCACCGACAACGGTACGCAATTCACGAGCCGCACCTTCATGCAGTACGTCCAAGATCTTGGCGCCAAGGTCTGCTTCGCTTCTGTTGCTCACCCGAGAAGCAACGGTCAAGCGGAGAGGGCAAATGCTGAAGTGCTGCGTGGACTCAAGACCAGAACTTTTGACAGGCTGCACAAGTGCGGAAGAAACTGGATCGAGGAGCTGCCGGTGGTTCTTTGGTCGATCAGGACGACGCCAAATCGAGCCACTGGACAGACACCTTTCGCTCTAGTCTATGGAGCAGAGGCAGTTCTCCCCACGGAACTCGTATACGGATCACCTCGAGTGCTCGCTTATGATGAGCTCGAGCAACAGCGGCTGCAACAAGATGACGCGCTGCTCCTTGAGGAAGACCGTCTTCAGGCTGCTGTACGAGCTGCTCGCTACCAGCAAGCTTTGCGCCGCTACCATAGCCGCAAAGTTAACGCCAGAAGTCTCGAGGAAGGCGACCTTGTTCTTCGGCGCGTTCAGTCCGCCAAGAATTCCAACAAGTTGACGCTGAAGTGGGAAGGCCCTTACCGGGTGAAACGAGTCACTAGGCCTGGCGCTGTCCGCCTTGAGACCGAAGATGGATTTCCAGTGAGCAACTCCTGGAACATCGAGCATCTTCGTAAGTTTTACTTGTAAGGCGCGGTTGCCAGGACCCGTTCCGGCAACCACATTTTGTACAAGTCTTGCCGCTGTTGCATGTAATCCTTTGTACAAAGCCGGGCGCAGACCCCGTGCATCAGTAAAGCTCATGTGCTCCGCACATCTTGTCAATTTAATGCTTTCTATTTTTTGCATGTGTTATCTAACACTTTGTGCAGCACCTACCCCCGGTAAGCAACAACGGGCCGTAAGGCTCCATATCCTTGTTTTCTCCTCTTTCTTTTTCTCAAGGAAAGGAAGGTTCCCTCGCCCACAAGTTTGCCGGGGGGAAGGAGAAGATAGTGGTATGGACTAGGCGTCGTTCAAGCAAGTTCCGCCTTGTCGGGAAGCAGACAACACAGAAGCTAAGTTGGCAAAGTTTGAGCAATCAGTTTTTTAAAATTTTAAGTTATCTTCCTTGAACGACCGTGCTTTGTATGGAAAACCTGTGCGCGGAGGAACCAACTCGTAGCTAGTTGCGCCCTTACTTTGTTTCGAGTCCGCTCAACGACTTAAGTGTGCTCCGACTAGTGTCGCGCCCTTACTTTGTTTTCGAGCACGCTCAACAACTTAAGTGTGCTGCAACTAGTCGCGACAAGGTTTCTTGTCGGTGGCGGCACCGCCAGCAAGCTGCTGACGTTCCGCACTCAGCGCTCGCGGCTAAGGTGCCTGCACTGGCAAGTTCCCTAAAAGCGTAGGGCAAAAACATACAAAGGAAGGAGTCTAGTAAAGGAAATAACATTGCAATCACTACCCAAAATAGAGTTATATTACAAGGTAGCTTGTCGCAGCTCTAACAGATTGTTTTTATAACATAACCAGCAGCGACAAGGAAAGAAGAAAACAGGCAGCCTAGTCCGCGCGATCTCCCTCGACCCTCTTGATCCCGCTCACCTTGTCCACAATGGATGCGACAAGGGCCTTGAGCGCGTCCAGATCAGCGTCCGATGGCAGGGACTTGAGGACGTTGGTGAGGTTGAGGCCTGGATTGCGGAAGGCCACCTTCACCAACACCTTTTGAAGGGCTCCCGCGCAGAGCTTGCACGACTCGTCCGCCAGCTGCTTTGGGATCCTCTCCCGGAGTTGCTGGAGGGCCGTCGCCATGCCTCTGAAGAACAAGGTGAGCTTGGCGCTGGGGTGGAGGTTCTCATCAGAGGAATACCCGAGATACTCCGCCCCCAGCTGCGCCAGCTCCCTGTCGATATCTGCGGCAGCATTGACGAGGCCCTCCGTCCAGTGCTCCACAGTCTCCCTAAAGGTGTTCTGGGTGACAGCAGCACTCGCCAGCAACGCCTTCTCGGCCTTGACCTCCTCCTTCAAGGCCGCCTGCCGCTCCTTGGCGCCGTCCAGCGTCTTGGTCAAAGTGGTCAGCTTCAACTCAAGATCAGCGTTGGAGTCCTTGGCGGCGGCAAGCTCCTTGCCCTTCTCGGCGAGGCGGACCTGCAGCTCTGAGTGGCTGTGGGCGTCCTTCTCCCGCTCAAGCTTGAGCGCGGCGATCTCTTCACCTCTCGCCTTGAGATCGGCCTCCAGCTGCGCCACCTTTGCCTCCAGCTCCTTCTTGGCGGTCTCGGCAGCTGCGGCAGCGTCCTTTGCTTCCTGGAGGGCCCCGCCAAGTGATTGCTCGCGCGCGGCAAGCTCCTCCTCGTGGCTGTCGAGGTTGACCTTCCGCTGCGCCAGCTCACCCTCCCGCGTGGATAGCTTCTCGGCGGCAAGCCGCTGTTGCTCTTCGACTTCGGCCTTCTCGAGGAAGAAGGCCGTCTGCTCTTCGGCGAGTTGCTCCCGCTCCTCTGCCAAGGACCGGAGAGCTGCCTGGTTGAGGGCCCGGAGCTCCTCCGCGCGCTTCTCAATGTCGGCTCCCGCCTTGGCGGCTAGCGCTTCACGGGACTACAGCTTGGCCTGCCGAGCGCGGTAGAGCGACAGCAGCTTCCGCAGCAGCCGCTCCTCCTCAGGCTCGCCGCTGCTGCTGCTCGGCGCGTCGACCAGCGTCAGCCCGGCGGAGGCGAGCACCTCTCCGTCGAAGATTTCTCCCTCGACCGGCGCCCTGGAGCTTGAGGCCCAGGGGAGTTTGATGAAGACGCCGTCGCCGGCCTTCAAGTAGGCGCCTGGCTCGGACTCTTTGGAGCCTAGGGCTGCGGTAGCGGTGGAGGGCTCGGCGGTCGGTGTAGCGCCTTGCGCTCCTGTGGCCTCAGGGCCGTCAGTGCGATCACCGGACCCCTCGCCAGCTGCTGCGGCGACAGCCTTGGTGGCCTCGTCGCCGGCGGGATCGTCAGCACCGGCCGCCTCTTCGGTGGCAACGGCGTCGCCGGTGTTGCCGCGCGCGTTCTCTTCATCAGCAACCTCCGTCTCCATTAGCTCCGCAGCAGATGGATCTGACGGTCGGAAAGGGGAGAAAAACAGTCAAGCAAATATCCAAAAAAGAAGAATCAAAAGAAGAAAAGCCCAAGGGAAGTTTGAAGCAAAGGGATTACCTGCGCGGGCCGGCTCCTCGGTAAGGTTCCTTGCCGGGGAACTCTCCCTGGGCGGCGTAGTTGTAGTCCCCGCCGGTCGAGGGCCGCTGGTACTGTCCCTCGCCGGAGAACTCGCCCTTGGCGGAGAATTAGCCCTTGCCGGAGGACTCTCCCTTGCCGGGGAAACCCTTGCCGGAGAGCTTTCCCTTGGCGGCGTAGTTGAAGCAGATGGCACGTCGGGGGCAGTCTCCGGGCGCTCCTGGATTGGCTGCTCTGCTCCTACACAAATCAACAAACAAGACATCAGCAGTCAAGTTTGAACACCCATGCGCGCCTAACAGCGGGAAGTAAACCATACACTTACGCTGGGGGCTGCGCTGGGGGCTGCTCTGATGATCAGTTGCCGGGTACGGCAAGTTTGTCGCAGGCGCACCCCCTGCTGGCACGGTGGGCTCGTCCTCGATGACAATCACCGGGACCTTGGCTCTCTTTGCCGCCCTCTGGGCCAGAGTTCTGAAAAAAGGAACATGTTCAGAGTGAGGCAAATGAGATACAAGACAAAACAACAGAAAATCGAAGAAATACAAGAACAACAAAGTCTTACTCTTCTTCTTCCTCGTCGGAGCTGAGCGCGGAGAAGTCGAAGTCCGGCTCACGCCCGGTGCAAGGAGGCAGAGGAGTAGGCTCCCTTGGCCGCTTGGCGGGAGCAGTGGTGGTGGTCTGAGACGACCCCGCTCCGGCTGCCGCCGTGGCGTGAGGAGTGGCAGGAGCAGAAGCGGTGGTCTGGGAAGACCCCGCTCCAGTTGCAGTAGATGCGCGAGACGCTCCCGCGGCAACCTTGCTTGCCGCGGTGGAGCGTGTCGCGCGGCGCGGCTGCTGTCGACTCGTCAGCCGCTCCATTACGTCCCCGGCCTTGCGGAGACGCCTTCTTGGTGGAGCTGGAGGCTCTGCTGGTGGCGAGCTGCCTGAAGATGAGGAGGAAGAGGAGTCGATCTCCAGCGAGCCGCTCGTATCCTCGGCGGGCTCGCTCGACTCGGCGTCTTTCCCGGCAGGCCTCTCCTCGCCGGCAAGCTCCCCTCGCTCGGCAAGGCTTGCCTCCTTTGCTGCATCCGCCTCCTCCACGGTGAATCCGAACTCGCCCGCGGCCGCGGCTGCCGCCGCCTCTTCCAGCCTAGTGGCGATGTACGCCATCTCCTTATCGGTGGTGTCACGAGTGAGGCCCTTCTTCTCGTTGGCGCGAATCGGCACTTCTTCTAAGTTGTCGAAGAACTCCTGCACAGCGTCGTCGGCAGGCTATTGCCAAGTTGGGTCAATCCCATGAGAGTCGCACAGCGGCATCATTGCGCGGATGCAGCTGAGCGCGGAGTTGTTGCACAACGGAACGACCCCCCTCGGCAACCTGAACACTTCGGGATGATCGGGGTCATACTTGAACAGCTCCTGGAGCATCGCCTTGAGCTCCAGGACAGTGAAGTTGAAGTTGAGGCCTGGGCGCAGCCTCATGATATCCGCCGCATTCTCGAACTCCCAGGCGGGCCTCTTCCTCTCCTGCAAGGGGGCGATGCGGCGGCGAAGGAAATCTACGCCAACTGCGCCTACAGTGAGCCCGGCAAGCCTGAGGCGTCGGATCCGGGCAGTGGCAATCTTCAGTCTACCGTCTTCCGGGGCCAGGTCGCTCCAATCGTTGCCGCGCACTACTGGGGCTTGGCGCTGGGTGGTAAATGGCTGCGGGTTCTCCTCGACAATCCAACACCAATTAGCTCTCCATTCCACCCATTTGCTGCGGAGCTCTCCCTCCAGATAAGCCTCCTTCTTGTGGGCCCTCGAGATCCTGGAGACTCCGCCGGATAAAGGCTCTCCTCTCTCAACTCGAGGCATAAAGAAGTGGCGGAAAAGGGCTACATTGGGATGGACTCCGACAAAGTTTTCGCAGAGATGTGCGAAAACTGTCATGGTCAGAACGGCGTTGGGGGTGAAGTCAAGGAGGTGGAACCCGTAGGTGTTCATGATGTCGCAGAAGAATTCAGAGAAAGGCGGGCAGAGCCTGCAGTAGAAGAACAAGGCGAAGAACGCATATCCGTTCGGAGCCATTTTACAAGCAATGGCTGGGAGTACCTTGGTGCGCGGATGCGCCCGTGTCTCCCCCGACCAGAAGAGGTAGTACTTCTCCCTCAGCTTCCTCGCGGCAAGCTTGGGGGGGAAGATAGCCCGCTCCTTTCGCAGCGCCGCGAGCCGCTGCGCCTTGGCCGACTTCACAGCCTTCCCCTTCTCGCCTTTCGGAGCCATGGCGGAAGCCGTGATGGAGGTCGACGGCGCTGGTGGTGCTGGTGGCGATGGGGGGCGGAGCGCTGCTCTCTTTCAGCTTTGGGAAGAAGGGGAGCGGCGAAGGTTTTCGAGGATTGAAGTAGCAACGGGCAGATGGACGAACTGCCCCTGTTTCCCCTGCTTATAAGGAGGGAGGGGGCGGACGTTCCGCATTTCCGAATAAAGAAACCACCCACGATCTCTCCCATGACGCCGCATTAAATGCGTGTCGTTAAGGGAGGGCACGGTGGATACGGAGTGAGATACGGCATGACCCAGGGCGCGCGTGCCCGTGCCCTGTTTTGGGCCTGGCCCAACAGCGCTCGGCACCGCGTATGGCCCAGGGCGCGCGTGCCCGTGCCCTGTTTTGGGCCTGGCCCAACAGCGCTCGGCACCGCGTATGGCCCAGGCCCGGGGGCTCCTGTCGGTGTACTAGAATAGGGGTACCCTAGTATCCCGAACTTGTGCACGGGCAGTCGCAGTGCCCGCGGCAAGGCTTGACGGGTGACCGCCAAAGTCCTCTGTGGTTCCTTTGGAGCCATTCAAGAACAAAGTATTCAAGCCAAGAAGACAAGACCCCGGCAAGAGGATCTTGCCGGGAAGGCCAACCAAGGCATATCAAGGAACTTGCCGCGACGCGTCACGCGTCCCGGCAAGGACCGGTGAGCGGCAAGCTCCCGGAAGTGACAAGACAGCGACCGCGGCAAGGCGCTTGCCGCGGCAAGCTACCACCCTGTACCCGTGCTCCAGCGCATCCATCGACGTGTCGCTCTGGGACCCTCCCAGGCGTACGTGGCGGGAGGCTGTGCAGCCAGGGGTGCGCGGTGGCAAGCGGCGCTGACAAGGTTGCCATCGTGGCGAATGGTGGCGCCCCTGATGGCCCCTTTTTGCACTGTTGGGCGATGGCGATGGGCATTTAATGCCCTTGTCCCCTGCCGTCAGGGTTAGGTATGGAACATTGTACAAGTAGGTGTACCAACTACACCACTTTTCCACTTTTACCCTCATCTGCGTTGCCACCTGTCGGTGACCCCTTGAGCATATAAAAGGAGGCCCATGCGCAACGTAGAGAGGGGTTAGTGATTTGAACACTCTCACGCTCGGTCTCGTTAGCTGCTGAAGTGTAATGTAGCTTCCAGCGCTCTCGAGCCAAGAACTCAATACAAACCAAAGCAGGAGTAGGGTTTTACGCATCTGTGCGGCCCGAACCTGGGTAAACTGCTCGTGTGCCTCGCCACAATCTGCTCTTCGTGCGATCTCCGCCCCCTGCCGTACCGAAAGGAGCTCCGTCCCCATAGGTGTTCGTGGGTGGATCAGTTTCCCCGACACTAAGTTGGGACACCCCTGCAGGGTTTGATCTTTCAAAAGCCATGCCCGCGGTTATGTGGCAGATGGGAAGTTGTTAATATCCGGTTGTAGATAACTTGACACTATGATCATAATACACTACAAGCGTGAGTAACCGTGACGGTCGCTTTCCGAAGGGGTTCGGGAAGTGAACACGGTGGGGTTATGTTTGACGTGCTTAGTTAGGATCACTTCGTGATCACTTTGACGATTGTTGGCACTTTCTCTTCTCGCTCTAAACACGTAAGCTAGTGCTAGTGCTGCTGCAACCTTGTTTAAGCCTTTTCCAAACCTAAGGCTTTGATAGTATTGCTACCCGGGAACGGGATTCCTGAGTCCTCCGTGGCTCACAGATTCTACACAACACCAGATGCAGGTACCACTACTAGGAAAAGGCCTATTAATGGCGCACCTAGTTTGGCCATTAATGGCGCATTGGTGGTGCGCCATTACTAGCACGCCATTAGTATACTTTACTAATGGCACACCACTGGTGCGCCATTAGTATCTGGTATACTAATGGCGCACCACTGATGCGCCATCAGTACGCACAGTGGTGCGCCATTAGTATGCCTCCCAGGGGCCAGGTGCTTTGGCATACTAATGGCGCACTCTGCAGTGATGCGCCATTAGTATGAATATTTTTTTTTTCTGTTTTTTGCACAGGTTATGCATATATATAAATATAATTTCTCGTGGAGCCAACATATATGGTACGCACATCGAAACTATTAGAATCTACTCCCTCCGTTCCGATTTACTCGTCGTGGTTTTAGTTCAAATTTTGAACTAAAACCACGACGAGTAAATCGGAACGGAGGGAGTATATAATAGCTCATAGAACAACTTAGCATCATGCATCATCGATCATAATAATAATAAAAACTCAACATAGGTATTAAATAATAAGTCTTACACATCATTATCGACCATACAACTTCTACTACGTAGCAATTTTCTAAGATAAAATGGCATAAAACAAGATGGCGTTTGTCTCTAAATCAATTAGATTTAAAGGGCCATTATGAAGAACGCAGATTATCTTGTCTCCATTTCTTGCCCTTCTCACTCTATTGCTTCCAAGTACCTCCTTACGAGTTTTCATTATTTTTCGCCATTCTTTGATTCTCATTCCTTCATTTTCAGAAGAAATCCGATATGGACACATGTGATTTGTAGGTTCACCTGGTAGAATGTTTAAAACTTGTAGTTGACCAGATTGAAACATGACAGGAGGCACACAGTCACTAGGGAGAATCTGTTGAAAAACATATAGTAAGACTTCGTAGTTAGCATTGTAGTTCAGTTCGAGAAGAACTAATGCAAAACATGCACGAATGTCGTAATAGTACAAAAATCTTACCATGGTATCTCCATTGATATTAACGTAGTTCAATACGTGCACTAGTGGGACGTATTGACTATATTGTGGATCAATATTGCGATGTTGAATGTAACCCAGAAGAAAGGAATAAAAGAAGATGATCTGCTCTTTGTCCTTATAAGTACATTCTGAGCCAGGGGTGTAGTAGGTACTGTCTAGCATCATCCTCACATTATTTGAATAATCAAAATAACCTATCAATGGAAATAAGTTGTCAACTATTTTGAAATAAACAATATAAATTACTAAATAACTATGTTTGATAAACTCACTTCTCGGTAGAATTGGAATCATATCGTCAACAAGGACCCAAATGTCCAAATCATCTTCGGCGATGGAATCCGGATTACCAAGATCCATGGTGAGAAGCATACCCTCATAAAAACCATATATCATGCAAAATGATTCCCAATTCTTGCAACCAAAAGTGGTTATGTTATTTGAATTGTACAAATCCACTTCTAAATCAACATTATGCATGGTCCTTAGTTGAATTTGCTTTGTCTCCGAAGTTTCATGATCTTCAAATCCCATCCTCTCCAAGACATAGCGTCTTGCATGACACGGGATAAACTAGTTGCATGTAAAAGAAGAAAATTAATTACTTACACGTTGAAGTAGCTAGAAATCATGCTTAATTAATTACGAAACAAGACTTGTCGTTGCGTACCGTTTCGACATCGAAGGTCTCGTCGAGCTTAATACTGAAGTAACGACCGTCTACCAGGTGAGGCCTGTCGCACAGACCCCAGTCGTCACCGCACCAGGAGCACTCCGGGATCCTATCGTCGTCGGAAGACGACATTTCCTATGTTTCAAAGAGATTAAACTTTATAAACTAAAAATATGTACCTAGACAAGCTAGCTGTGGCATCATCCTATGCTCATTAGGACTAACATTGTTAACACTTTTGCACTAGTTCTGCTACATACCATCCTCACAATCTGATTACTATCCTCTCTATAAACTCATTAAAAGTTGGTTATTGTCAAGGAACAAGATCATGGTCTCATCATTTAGGGTTTTCGACACCGAGGCATCCTAAAAGCTAAGCTTTTATAATTGAGGGTTTTTCGACGCCCAGGCACCCTAAAAGCCTAAGCTTTCATCATTTCGTTCTTTATCGACATCCAGGGACCCTAAAAGCCAAGGTTTCATAATTTATGGTTTGTCGACACCGAAGCATCCTAAAAGCTAAGCTAGGAAGGAGAATTGTAAGTTGGGCCTAATCACTTGGCTCTAATAACTTGATCCTACCTAATTAACCACTAAGATACCCCGACCCATGCATTAGTCACAAGTACCCTATATGTCCTATTTTTAGCAAAGTCATGCTAAAATAGGACATATGGAGTACCCGAATTTGCCGGAACGGAAGTTAATCAACATTCCAGCAAACTCAAGGGCCTCTCGGGGTACCTGCAAAATCATTATCCCCGCCTAATGAAGTCGCCAATGGGTCATTTCAGAAGATCACAAGTAGCATCATCACAAGTACAACATCATGACAAGTACAGTAGCAACAGCAGTGAATTCATAACAGCAGCATGAACAGTTAAGAAAAAGTTGCAGAAGCTTGTAAAACAATAGTTTGAAGTTCAAATATTTAAAACAGCAGTGAATTCATAACAGCAGCATGAACAGTTAAAAAATTGATGTTGCTGCCAGTATTAATTAGAAAGCAGCAGCAATATGGCATATTTAAGTAACAGTGGCTATCCTTCTGAACTAATGGGAGTGCATGGGTTTCAAAGAGCTGGCCACCATAGGAGCTTAAATAAATTTCAACTAATAAGGTAAGAGACGCCTCACACCCACACCCGTCAAAATCTATAGACAAACATGCCCAACAAAAAAGAGGTGGGACTT
>LR738710.1:533697791-533761746 GCA_902687465.1 Secale cereale | reverse complement strand
GGGGCCGTGGGGGCGGCGGCGTCGGGGGTGTCGTTGGCGCCGGCGTCGGGGAGAGGGGGGCGTGGGGGCGGGGGCGTCGGGTGCGAGAGGTGTGCCGGCTTGGGGTGTCGAAACAGAAATGAATCAACATTCCGGAAAAAAAAACATACTAATGGCGCACTTCCGCACAGTGCGCCATTACTAGTTCAATCTAGTAATGGCGCACTTCGTGAAAGTGCGCCATTAGTAGTTTTGTAAAAAACAGAATAAAAAATATCATAAAAAAAAGACCATTAATGGCGCACTTTACTGCTAGTGCGCCATTACTATTTACAACTAGTAATGGCGCACTATTAATTGATGCGCCATTAGTATGTTTGGACAGGCGCGCTAGTTAAAAAAAAAATTCTTGATACTAATGGCGCACTCCGGGCAAGGTGCGCCATTAGTACTTCGAACTCTAATGGCGTATCTGTCTCTAGTGCGCCATTACTATATACTAATGGCGCACTTGCTGTATGTTGCGCCATTAGTATCAATTTCATCTATAGCCCTTTTCCTAGTAGTGTACCGTTGAGAACTACACAGGTGGTGGTTTAGAGTTGTATTGGGAGTTTGATGAAGAGCGTGGGCGATACTACGTGTCTTACCCCGAGGATCTGTAGGGCTCTTACTAGGATGATCGGGACCTTGTGTTGCTTTATTTATGGTATCTTTCATTTGGATCTTCGTCCGTAGTCGGACTCTGATGTTATTGGATGATGTATGTTAATGTATTACATTGTGTGACGTGGCGAGTGTAAGCCAACTACTCTTTTACATTTTTATCCCGTCTTTTACATGAGTTGTGCAAAGATACCATACTTGAGATCTTTCTAGTATGAGATTATGCCTTTAAGTCATGCCTCGACACGTGGGAGGCATAGTCTCATACTGGGCATTACAACATACATCAAGTGTTCTCAAATCCTTAAAGACTCAATCCGAGAAGATAACTTCAAAGGGAAAACTCAATCCACTACAAGAAGGTAGAGGGGGAGAAACATCATAAGATCCAACTATAGTAGCAAAGCTCGGGATACATCAAGATCGTGCCAAATCAAGAACACGAGAGAGAGAGAGAGATCAAACACATAGCTACTGGTACATACCCTCAGCCCCGAGGGTGAACTACTCCCTCCTCGTCATGGAGAGTGCCGAGATGATGAAGATGGCCACCGGTG
Source organism: Secale cereale (assembly GCA_902687465.1). Lineage (NCBI taxonomy): Eukaryota > Viridiplantae > Streptophyta > Magnoliopsida > Poales > Poaceae > Secale > Secale cereale. The sequence continues at coordinate 533,760,544 of LR738710.1, read as the reverse complement.
AGGGATCCCCCCTCCGGCAAGGTGCCGGAACAGTGTCCCGATTGGTTTTTTGTGGCTACAGAGGCTTGCGGCGGCGGAACTCCTGATCTAGGTTTCTTTCTGGAAGTTTGGGTATATATAAGAGGTGTTGGAGTCGGGAACAAGTAAGGGGGCCCCCAAGGGGACCACGAGATAGGGGGGGACGCCAGGGGGTAGGGCGCACCCCCCACCCTCGTGGTGGCCTCGGGGCTCCTCTGGTCCATCTCCGGTACTCCGTGGGATTCTTCTGGTCCAAAAAAAAATCTCCGTGGAGTTTCAGGTCAATTGGACTCCGTTTGGTATTCCTTTTCGGCGAAACTTAAAAACAAGGGGAAAACAGAAACTGGCACTGGGATTTGGGTTAATAGGTTAGTCCCAAAAATCATATAAAAGTGTATATTAAAGCCCATTAAATATCCAAAATAGATAATATAATAGCATGGAACAATCAAAAATTATAGATACGTTGGAGACGTACTCCCTCCTTTCTGGTTTATAGGTCTTATCTCAATTCTTTCATTTTTCCAATTTAGAGGGCTCATCTCCATCTCCTTTTGAGATTCTGAGGTGCATTAAATCTCTGCATGCAAGAATTAAAAAGGAAATCACCAATGCATGTAATACTACTACTCATCTAGTGGCCAAGAATGCATGCACTGCAATTGTTCCCAATTAATGCATCGATTTAGTTTGGGTAGTTTTGTAAAGTATGAGATACATTCCTCCACTCACCATTTAGCTTGGTTGATGAGATTTCAGATTTGAGCCTTATAAACCGGAAAGGAGGGAGTATCAAGCATCCCCAAGCTTAATTCCTCCTCGTCCTCGAGTAGGTGAATGGTAAAAACAGAATTTTTGATGTGGAATGCTACCTAACATAATTATCAATGTAATTTTCTTTATTGTGGCATGAATGTTGAGATCCAAAAGATTCAAGACAAAAGTTTAATATTGACATAAAAATAATAATACTTCAAGCATACTAACAAAGTCATCATGTCTTCTCAAAATATCGTGGCCAAAGAAAGTTCATCCCTACAAAATCATATAGTTTGGCTATGCTCCAACTTCGTCACGCAAAATATTCAAATCATGCACAACCCCGGTTTCAACCAAGCAATTGTTTCATAGTCAATTTTTTCAAACTTTTTCAACTTTCACGCAATACATGAGCGTGAGCCATGGATATAGCACTATAGGTGGAATATAGTGTGGTTGTGGAGAAGACAAAAGGAGGAATATAGTCTCACATCAACTAGGCGTATCAATGGGCTATGGAGATGCCCATCAATAGATATCAATGCGAGTGAGTAGGGATTGCCATGCAACGGATGCACTAGAGCTATAAATGTATGAAAGCTCAACAAAAGAAACTAAGTGGGTGTGCATCCAACTTGCTTGCTCACGAAGACCTAGGGAATTTGAGGAAGCCCATTGTTGGAATATACAAGCCAAGTTCTATAATGAAAATTCCCACTAGTATATGAAAGTGACTAAACAAGAGACTCTCTATCATGAAGATCATGGTGCTACTTTGATGCACAAGTGTGGAAAAATATAGTAGCATTGTCCCCTTTTTTCTCTTTTTTTTGGGCCTTCCTTTTTTTGGCCTTTATCTTTTTTATTCGGCCTTTCCCCTTTTTTTTGGCATTTTTCTCTCTCGGGACAATGCTCTAATAATGATGATCATCATACTTCTATTTATTTACAAATCAAAGATTACAACTCGATGCTAGAACAATATATGACTCTATATGAATGCCTCCGGCGGCGTACCGGGATGTGCAATGAATCAAGAATGACATGTATGAAAAATTATGCATGGTGCCACAAATACGATCTCAACTACATGATCATGCATGGCAATATGACAATGATGAAGCGTGTCATAATAAACGGAACGGTGGAAAGTCTCATGGCAATATATCTCGGAATGGCTATGGGAATGCCATGATAGGTAGGTATGATGGCTGTTTTGAGGAAGGTATATGGTGGGTGTATGGTACCGGCGAAAGTTGCGCGGTACAAGAGAGGCTAGCAATGTCGGAAAGGTGAGAGTGCGTATAATCCATGGACTCAACATTAGTCATAAAGAACTCACATACTTATTGCAAAAATTTACAAGTCATCAAAACAAAGTACTACACACATGCTCCTAGGGGAAGGGTTGGTAGGAGTTAACCATCGCGTGATCCCGACCTCCACACAAAGGATGACAATCAAAGAAATACCTCATGCTTCAAATTTGTCACACAACGGTTACCATACGTGCATGCTACGGGACTTTCAAACCTCAACACAAGTATTTCTCAAATTCACAACTACTCTACTAGCATGAATCTAGTATCACCATCCTCATATCTCAAAACAATTATCAAGTATCAAACTTCTCATACCATTCAATGCACTTTATATGAATGTTTTTATTGTACCCATCTTGGATGCCTATCATATTAGGACTAATTTTATAACCTAAGCAAATTACCATGCTGTTCTAAAAGACTCTCAAAATAATATAAGTGAAGCACGAGAGTTCTCAAAATAAAACCACCGTCGTGTTCTAAAAGATATAAGTGAAGCACTAAAGCAAATGACAAACTACTCCAAAAGATATAAGTGAAGATCAATGAGTAGTTGAATAATTATGTAACTATGTGAAGACTCTCTAACATTTAAGAATTTCAGATCTTGGGATTTTATTCAAAAAGCAAGCAAAACAAAATAAAATAAATTGATACCCCAAGCAAAACACATATCATGTGGTGAATAAAACTATAGCCTCAAGTAAAGTTACCGATAGACGAAGACGAAAGAGGGGATGCCTTCCCGGGGCATCCCAAGCTTAGGCTCTTGGTTGTCCTTTAATATTACCTTGGGGTGCCTTGGGTAACCCCAAGCTTAAGCTCTTGCCACTCCTTATTCCATAGTCCATCGAATCTTTACCCAAAACTTGAAAACTTCACAACACAAAACTCAACAGAAAACTCGTATGCTCCGTTAGTATAAAAAAATAAAACCACCACTTAGGTACTGTTGTGAACTCATTCTAAATTCATATTGGTGTAATATAGACTGTATTCCAACTTATCTATGGTTCATACCCTCCGATACTACTCATAGATTCATCAAAATAAGCAAACAACACATAGAAAACAGAATATGTCAAAAACAGAACAGTCTGTAGCAATCTGTAAATTTCGAATACTTCTGTAACTCAAAAAATCCTGAAATAAAATGGTGGACGTGAGGAATTTGTCTATTAATCTTCTGCAAGAAGAATCAACTCAAAAGCACTCTTCTGTAAAAAATGACAGCTAATCTCATGAGCGCAAAGTTTCTGTTTTTTACAGCAAGATCACATTAACTTTCACCCAAGTCTTCCCAAAGGTTCTACTTGGCACTTTATTGTAACTAAAGCTATAAAACATGATTATTACAGTTGCTTAATCATGTGAACACACAAAAACAGTAGGGTCAAATATTGGGTTGTCTCCCAACAAACGTTTTTCTTTAATGCCTTTTAGCTAGGCATGATGATTTCAATGATGCTCTCATAAAAGATAAGAATTGAATCATAAAGAGAGCATCATGAAGAATATATAGCACATTTAAGTCTAACCCACTTCCTATGCATAGGGATTTTGTGAGCAAACAACTTATGGGAACAATAATCAACTAGCATAGGAAGGCAAAACAAGCATAACTTCAAAAATTTAAGCACATAGAGAGGAAACTTGATATTATTGCAATTCCTACAAGCATATGATCCTCTCTCATAATAATTTTAAGTAGCATCATGAATGAATTCAACCATATAACCAGCACATAAAGCATTTTTTTCATGATCTACTTGCTTAGAAATTTTACTACTCTCAACATAAGCAAATTTATTCTCATAAATAGTAGTGGGAGCAAACTCAACAAAATAACTATCATGTGAAGCATAATCCAATTGAAAATTAAAATCACGATGACATGTTTCACGGTTATCTTTATTCTTTATAGCATACATGTCATCACAATAATAGTCATAAATAGGAGGCACGCTTTCATCATAATAAATTTGCTGTTCAAAACTTGGGGGACAAAAAATATCATCTTCATCAAACATAACATCCCCAAGCTTGTGGCTTTGCATATGATTAGCATCATAGGTATTCAAAGAATTCATACTAACAACGTTGCACTCATGCTCATCATTCAGATATTTTATGCCAAGCATTCTATGTAATTTTTCTTCTAGTACTTGAGCACAGTTTTCATTCCCATCATTTTCACGAAAGATATTAAAAAGATGAAGCATATGAGGCAACCTCAATTCCATTTTTTTGTAGTTTTTTATTTATAAACTAAACTAGTGATAAAACAAGAAACTAAAAGATTTGATTGCAAGATCTAAAGATATACCTTCAAGCACTAACCTCCCCGGCAACGGCGCCAGAAATTGCTTGATGTCTACTACGCAACCTTCTTCTTGTAGACGTTGTTGGGCCTCCAAGTGCAGAGGTTTGTAGGATAGTAGAAAATTTCCCTCAAATGGATGACCTAAGGTTTATCAATCCGTGGGAGGCGTAGGATGAAGATGGTCTCTCTCAAACAACCCTGCAACCAAATAACTAAGAGTTTCTTGTGTCCCCAACACAGCCAATACAATGTCAAATTGTATAGGTGCACTAGTTCGACGAAGAGATGGTGATACAGGTGCAATATGGATGATAGATATAGGGTTTTGTAATCCGAAAATATAAGAACAACAAGTTAACTAATGATAAAAGTGAGCACAAACGGTATTGCAATGCTTAGAAACAAGGCCTAGGGTTCATTCTTTCACTAGTGCAAGTTCACTCAGCAATAATAACATAATTGGATCATATAACTATCCCTCAACATGCAACAAAGAGTCACTCCAAAGTCAATAATAACGGAGAACAAATGAAGAGATTATTGTAGGGTACGAAACCACCTCAAAGTTATTCTTTCTAATCGATCTATTCAAGAGTCCGTAGTAAAATAACACGAAGCTATTCTTTCCGTTCGATCTATCCTAGAGTCCGTACTAGAATAACACCTTAAGACACACATCAACCAAAACCCTAATGGCACCTAGATACTCCATTGTTACCTCAAGTATCCCTGGGCATGATTATACGATATGCATCACACAATCTAAGATTCATCTATTCAACCAACACAAAGAATTTCAAAGAGTGCCCCAAAATTTCTACCGGAGAGTCAAGAGGAAAACGTGTGCCAACCCCTATGCATAGATTCCCAAGGTCACGGAACCCGCAAGTTGATCACCAAAACATACATCAAGTGAATCAATAGAATACCCTATTGTCACCACGGGTATCCCACGCAAGACATACATCAAATCCTTAAAGACTCAATCCGATAAGATAACTTAAAAGGGAGAACTCAATCCATTACATGAAGGTAGAGAGGGAGAAACATCATAAGATCCAACTATAGTAGCAAAGCTCGCGATACATCAAGATCGTGCCAAATCAAGAGCACGAGAGAGAGAGAGAGAGAGAGAGAGAGAGAGAGAGAGAGAGAGAGAGAGATCAAACACATAACTACTGGTACATACCCTCAGCCCCGAGGGTGAACTACTCCCTCCTCGTCATGGAGAGCGCCGGGATGATGAAGATGGCCACCGGTGAGGGATCCCCTCCTCGGCAGGGTGCCGAAACAGGGTTCCGATTGGTTTTTTATGGCTATAGAGGCTTGCGGCAGCGGAACTCTCGGTCTAGGTTTCTTTCTGGAAGTTTGGGTATATATAAGAGGTGTTGGAGTCAAGAACAAGTAAGGGGGGTCCCCGAGGCAGCCACGAGATAGGGGGCGCCAGGGGGGTAGGGCGCGCCCCCACCCTCGTGGTGGCCCCGGGGCTCCTCTGGTCCATCTCCGGTACTCTGTGGGCTTCTTCTGGTCCAAAAACAATCTTCGTGGAGTTTCAGGTCAATTGGACTTCGTTTGGTATTCCTTTTCTGCGAAACTTAAAAACAAGGGGAAAACAGAAACTGGCACTGGGCTCTGGGTTAATAGGTTAGTCCCAAAAATCATATAAAAATGTTTATTAAAGCCCATTAAACATCCAAAATAGATAATATAATAGCATGGAACAATAAAAAATTATAGATACAGTGGAGACGTATCAATTCCTCATACGACTGGCACTGATGATTCAAGAACGTGGAGATTACAAGTCACTAGATCTTGCTGATATCCTCGAGAGACTAAATACTCATGATTTTTAACGAGCTGAGAAGAGAGATCTCTACAAGACAAGCTATGGAAGATCACATGCACTAAAGGCCAAGGCAATTTCCTCATCTAAAGGGGAAGACTCTGAAAGTAGCCTTGGTGATCCGGAAGGACTAAGCCAGGAGCTAGAAATGCTCGTGAGAAAATTCTAGAAGCTCTCAAAGGCGTGGCCGGTTTGGAAAATCTTCTATAGGTGATGACATGAGATCGGATTCTTCATCCCGCAACAACAAGAAAAGGACTTGTCAAAATGCAAGAAGCCTGGCCATTACATGGCTGATTGTCCTAAATGGTTGAAGGAATCAAAGAAGAAGAAGTATAAGGATGATAGTTTAGATGACTCGAAGAAAAAGAAGAAATATTCAAAGTCCTCATCATCAAAATCTGAAAAATCTTCACCTCACAAGAAGAGCAGTTCCAGAAAGGCTCGGGCATTCATTTGTGAGGAAATGGACTCTGAAGCTGAATCTGAGTAAAATGAGGAAGATGAGAAATACGAGGAGTCGGACTCTGGTGTGGCAAGCCTAGCTCTCGTTGCCGCTTTCGTCAGCAAGTCCATCTTCAACTCTAAGGAAAATGGCAACTCCAACATCACTAACGACAGCATCGATGACTGTGCTCCCACCTATTGCTTCATGGCAAAAGGTGCCAAGGTACTCAGATATCCCTCCTCTTCTGAATCTAGTGAAGGTGAATCTGATGAAAATCTCAAACCTAGCTATTCCAAGCTTGCTAATCTTGCCACAAAACAACAAAAAGCTTTGGAAAGAATTCAAAATTTGCTAGAGAAAAGCGATGACCTGTCGGGTGAGGAATTGGATCGTACTGAAACTCATACTGATAATCTTGAACGTCTTCAGTCAAAGTTTGATAGCCTTCAAGGTCGTCATGAGACTCTCTTAGCAGATCATGAGAAGCTTTCTTATGGATTTCATCAAAGAAAGCAAGATCTTGAGAAACTAAGGGTGGCTCATGATGATCTTCAAAGGGAAAATGATTCTTTGCTTCCTCAACAAATCAGTTCCGCTTAGGAAGAATTTGATGCACCATGCTTAAAATGTATTGAACGTGAAAATACAAATTCTTCGGCTGAATGCTCAAATGCTTCTATCATTACAATATCTTCAAATGATTCTGCGGTGACAATTTTCTCGACTGAGGAAACCACCAATGCCACTTACGAAAATGCAGGGTTGAAGGAATTGTATGTGACAAGCATGTACAAAAGCCTCAAAGGGCATCAAACTCTTTGCAATGTTCTTAAAAAGCAAATTCTGAAAAGGAACCCTAGGAAAGAGGGTATCGCATTTGAGAGGAAACTCAATGCCGATGGATCTTACTGGAAACCTGAGAAGTATCCCAAAACCTCATGGGTTGCTTCATGGCCCCTGGCATGCCATGTGCCAGGCACGACCCGTTTAACCTGGGTCGTGTCTTGCCGGTGTGCTACCGTGCCGTCCCAAATAGCACAACTCTTTTAGCTAGCTTTAGTTCCAGTAATTAAACTATAAAGAATGATGTAAAAAATGTTCATTACTGATCCGACCGTCTTTCTTTGACAAATGTGTGTGATCGATAGCAATTCAACATCATATTTTTAAATCTAAAAGTGTTAGATGTCCAGCCAATTTTTTATATCAATCTATTCCAAAAATACAAGAATCGGTTGTCCATGCCAAAACCTCCAAATTTTGGACTCCCCAAAAGTGGTCTTCGTGTCAAGCTTCCTCTCCTCGAGGTTGAACTTCCTCATAGGCACATGTTGCTTCACTTGTCATACTCATTCAATTTCCATTACAGAAAAGACACATTTGTGACATTATGGCCCGAATAGAAACTTTTTCTATCATGCTTATGACACTTCTATGATGATAATTATCACAAAAACACGTAACATCGTAGATGTGGTGGGCTCCTACTTCTATGACAAAAAATTATGACAGAAATTGGGCTTTCATCCTGGGCGGGCCAGAGACACACCTGCTTGATAGTCTTTGTGCCGTCCATGATGTAAAAAGTTGGGCTAGAAGTGAGGGGGGGGGCAATTTTGGGGAGTTACCGGGTTATGGTGGGCGGTCGGGGCCGAGCAATGTAGTGTGGACTGCGTGTTTCTCTCGCATGCGTGTGTGTGCGAGGCGCTATCTAATTAAAACCGAGCAAGGTGTTCGTTTACTAAACCCAAGCGATCGACCGATCCCACTACATACTGAAGCCGATCGATCCCTTTGCTGCTAACTGAACCCGGGCGATTCCTTCACTGCTAACTGAACCCGGTCGAGCCCCCGTGCGAGACTTAGCTAGCGGCCGGGTTACCTCTTGATGAATAGTCCCCGTTGCTGCCGCGCGCGTGCTACATAGAACGAGTCGACCTAGCTGGTTGGTTGGCTGTGGATGAATAGTTCCTAGTGGGTGTTGGATGAACAGGACCCTGATCGTGTGTAGGCGGTTGCCACTTGATGAACTTGCCCCATGGTAGTACGCGGTTGCCGCTGGATGAACAGGACCCTGAGGAAGTCGCCACACACCCCAGCCGGTTGGGGGTGGATGAACTGGACCCCGTGGAGGCTGGACGAACAGTAGACAATGATGGTTGGATGAACAGTAGCCCGTTGAGGTTGGAGGAAGCCGCGATGGATGAATAGTAGCCCGTGGAGTCCCGTTTTCTGGTACGCCACACCCCTCCCGATGAACAGGACCTCATTTCGACCGTAAGCGCTCGAAGAGAAGTTCATTTCCTCCATTTTGCGGTATGCCAGACCCCTCTCGATCAACATGACCCCATTTCAACCGTAGGCTGTTGGAGAGAAGTCAGTTTCCTCTATTTTGCGGTACACCACACCCCTCCCAATGAACAAGACCCTGTTTCAACCCTAGGTGGTCAAAGAGAACTCCGTTTCCTCCATTTTACGATAGGCCATACCCCGAGTCAATGAACACGACCTTGTTTCGGCTGTTCCATCCAAGACGGTTCGCTCCTTCCGACCCATTCGGTTGCCTCTTGATGAACATGATGTTGTTTCCTCCATTTTGACCCAGCCAGTTGGATGCAGATGAACAAGATGGTGTTGCTATACGCATTTGAGACCTTGCCCGTATGTACGTACGTGGTCGTATTTACTTTCTTGTAGTGTGGCCATGTACATGATTTAGATAGGATGACCTGAACCTTATGTCAGGGCTCCACTATGACACGTGGCGCTCCTTCCTCGGCCACTGTTCATCATTGGAAAGAGACCGTTCCACCAGTATGTACGTACATGTTTGTGACCAAACACATAACGCTACGTACACTTCGACCTGGTGGGTCCCAACCGTCAGAGGAGTTATGGAGGCACTTCCTTCTAAGCAGAGATATAGCTGGTGGGTCCTAGCTATAAAGGGGAGGAATCATTTTTCGTGTGTAATAAGGAAGCACTTCCGTGCATTCGAGGATGTAGCTGGTGGATTCCAGCTGTAAGGGAGAGGAAACATTATTCTTTCGATGACTCTTATTTGTTAACCATGTTAACCATGTTGTGCCGAGCGCATGAAGGCGGTGGATGACAACGAGTCCCCAGACGGGAATGACCCAGAGATAGGGAAGACGTGGCAGTGGAGTCGCAGACGGAGAGGAGTGCGAGACTTGACCGATCCAGGTGCGGCTACACTTGACAGAGAATAACAGGAGGTGCATAGGAGTGGAAGGATGGCATGTCTATTGGTGGGGTAGCGTTTTGTTGTGAGGCGCGTGAAGCAGCGCTACTGGACGCCAGAGGCTGGAGTAGTCGGTCCCGCCAACGCTGGAGGAAGAAGACGAGAGATTGAAAAAGAATGCTGACCGTTGGATGTAAATCCAAAGCATTGCTTAGGTTTCGACCTATTAGCCCACATGTCAGCCACTCCATTTGGTGGGCTGGGTGAAACAATAATGTAGTGTCTATGCAGCTCATTTATAAATTATGTTCGAACTTACATCCCATTTGCATTTTTGTTGAAATACAAGGATTTGCTGGGTTGGCTTACCATGTTGGGCTGGACAGAGAAATGTTATAAAAACATAAACACGTGATTGCACGTCTATTACTGCATTGGTCAGTAAAATCTTAGCAAGTACGCAGTCACCAGGAATAAACTTGCCAACTTATTGTTATTTTGTAAGAACTTATCAATTTACCAAATAAAGTATTATTTAATTTGATGAGTTAATAAGAAGTGAGGTATTATTATACTTTAGGCTAGACCTGGGATAGTTGAGTTGGTTCTAGGGAAAACTAGTGGAAGAAAATCATAGATAGGATTAGTAAAAAATAAAAAATAGTGGGAGAAAAATCAGAGATAGGATTAATAAAAAATAAAAAGAAAGTGGGAAGGTGTATACAAAGGTAGGACAAAGGACAGGTCAAATAGGAACCTTAGGTTGTTTCTAATATATATATATATATATATATATATATATATATATATATATATATATATATATATATGTAATAAATAATATAAATTTATATACTATTATACAAGGGAAAACATAGGTCCAGTTTGACATTCTTATAGAAAAAGAGAACTGAGATGTGTTGTCTTGAAAAAACAAACATACTTGGGGCTGCTGATGTTAAAAAACAAGATAGGCTGGGAGGCCCACAGGCCGCTTGATACCTGCTAGACCTCAAACAAAATCTTGAAACCTACTGGATCAACTGTGTTTGTATGATGGGCTGCGCATATTAAACAAGAAAACCTAGGCCATGGACCTAGTGGGCCTGACCTGTCAGCCTTTCCACGCATAGTCATTCCCCGATTTCTCTCGTTTGTTGACCATGTTGAGAAGGATATACGGTGGTGCCACGGCGAGAGCACCAAGGTGGAGGACGAGTCGAGACCTCGGATCAGAGCCTACCAAAGCCGGGGAAGACACAAGCGGAGGGGAGTACGAGGGTTGACTTGTTCGGGTGTTTGGTGGGCTAGTGAAGCTGGCGCCACCACAGAATAAAACAAGATGTGGGGTGTAGAGAGATGGCCTGGCTGCCATAGGCTAGGATGGGATGTTGAGGAGTGCGCTGCAGCACCGCCAGATGATGTAAGGAAGAGGACGAAAGATTGAACAAAATAAAGAAATACAAATGGATAGGTGGATGGTCCCGATCTTAGTGTACGAGACCTGCTGGGTCCACCTGATAAGGGGAATATATTGAGAGGAAGGCGATTCAAAGCACACCAGCCGTTGGATTTCAATCTAATGGCTGCCTGAAGGACTGATGCAAGAGGTATCAAATTTAACTTGTTCTCATCATTTGTGATCAAAGATGACCACCCTAAGTGAAATTCTGTGATAATCTCAGCAAAACGAATGATTGTGCAACCTACAGAAAACCGGACTCAGACTTCAAAAATAAAAACCGCATTGAAGAAAAAAAATGAAACATCTGCTGGATCCCCCTAATCATGTTGTTGTACGCGGATGTCCTAAGAATCATGTTGTGGTATGCGGATGTCCTAAGAAAAGAAACCTACGCCGGGCAGCCACATGCCAATGGATACCTACCAGACCTTAAAAAAGGAAGCACTGCAGCCTGGTGAACTAGTTACATACATAAGCCTATAGCCACTTAAAAAAGCAAATGGGTTAATGGGTTCTTAGATGAAATATTTCAGATAAAACAGATAATTATGACACATAGGCTAATGCATGAGATAGTCAAATGATAAAAGGTGCTTAAACAGAAAAAGTACACCATCTAGATCTTCCTCGCATGCTTGCTCATGACGTTGCGGCTGTCTGTGTACCCCTCGGTTACGGGAAGCAGACACACCCTCATGTCCAGGATATGTTTGTACATGTAGTTGCATGCATATGCGTCCTTGGCTGAGTAGGTGACGTAGGCGAGATTCAGAGGTACATCCCACGTGTTCAGGTCCTTCGTATCCACGTCTTCTATCATGTTGGCATAGCAGGGGTCGATGATGGTTGCGGCAAGGTCAACCACGGAGTCCTTCTCCCGCCTATTACCGATGATCTTGTATTGCTTCTGGATGTCGACAAGCTTTTTGCATCAGATGGCCGAATTTTAAAGCACGATGGTGTTTGTTCCGCTCTCCACCGTAGTGAAGGTGCAGTCGACGGTACCGATGAAATGGGCGAATGATCCAGAACTACTGATGGTCCTACAGTAGTGCTAGATGAGAACCTCACCCGCACACATACTTGGGCGACGGCATCCGCTGGTCCCTGTCAGGAGACGGATGGATGGGCACAAGGACTAGTCCCGCAAGCTTGCGCTTCTCCTCCTATAGGTACTCCTTGAACTTTGCGAGGTAGAGCTTCACCAAGTCTGTATCATTGGTGTACATCACATTCAACTTGGTGCTACCATGGGTCTAAACGGCGAACTCAAAGATGAACTCCTTACTGAAGCCCATATCCAGCAGGCTCACCCCTCGGATCTTCATTGGAGTCTCTTCTCATGCAGAGTTGATGTGGCGGATCTCATTTTGTGGGGATTTGGGGCAGGGGGAGATGAAGACGTTGGGGAGATATGGAGAGAGGAGGGCTCCTTATTTACACTAGGGATCATTGTGTAATGGGGTACTGGCGGCCAGGAGTAGGAAGTCATTTTTCTAATCTTGGGGAACTACAATCGCAAGTGAATGTAGTCAGTAGGCGGCGACAACAGTTAGTTTCTCAACTCTTGGGGAAATGCAATCGCTAGTAAATGGAATGGGTACAGGCGGCAACAATTACTATCCCTCCTCCCTCGCCCGATATACGCCTAGAAAAACACACCTTCTTGACACATTCAAACGCCTCCATTAAATTGACCTGGAAGCCTGGAAACCTATGTTGGGAAACGTAGCATGCAATTTCAAAAGTTTCCTATGCTCACGCAAGATCTATCTATGAGATGCATAGCAACGAGAGGGGAGAGCATCTTCATACCTGCTACCTCTTGAGCTTGCGTTTTATTCCCTCAAAGAGGAAAGGGAGATGCAGCATAATAGCGTAAGTATTTCCCTCAGTTTTTGAGAACCAAGGTATCAAACCAGTAGGAGACCACACGCGAGTCCCTCGCACCTGCACAAACAAATAAGAACTTCGCAGCCAACGCGATAAGGGGTTGTCAATCCCTTTACGGTCACTTACGAAAGTGAGATCTGATAGAGGTGATAGTTTATATTTTTTGGTATTTTTGGTTTATAAGAACATCAAATAAAAGCGGTAAAAGTAAAGTAGATGTAGATTGATATGTTGAGAATAGCCCCGGGGCCATAGTTTTCTCTTGTGGCTTCTCTCATGATAGCGATATTCTACTGCGGGTAAACAAATTACTGTCGAGCAATTGATAGAAAAGCGAATAATTATGAGACTATCTAGGCATGATCATTGTATATAGGCATCACGTCCGAGACAAGTAGACCGAAACGATTCTGCATCTACTACTATTACTCCACACATCGACCTCTATCCATCATGCATCTAGTGTATTGAGTTCATAAGAATAGAGTAACGCCTTAAGCAAGATGACATGATCTAGAGGGACAAACTCAAGCAATATGATATAAACCCCATCTTTTTATCCTCGATGGCAACAATACAATACGTGCCTTGCTGCCCCTACTGTCACTAGGAAAGGACACATCAAGATTGAACCCAAAGCCAAGCACTTCTCCCATTGCAAGAACTATAGATCTAGTAGCCAAACCAAACTAATAATTCGAAGAGACTTGCAAGGATATTATGAGCACACATAAAAAGTTCAGAGAAGAACCAAATATCTTTCATAGATAACCTTGATCATAAACTCACAATTCATCGGATCTCGACAAACACACCGCAAAAAGAGATTACATTGAATAGATCTCCTCGAAGACCGAGGAGAACTTTGTATTGAGATCAAAAAGGAGAAGAAGCCATCTAGATACTAGCTATGGACCTGAAGGTCTGTGGTAAACTACTCACAACTCATGGTGAGGGTAATGATGATGATGATGAAGGCCTCCGTGATGGATCCCCCGCTGGTGGAGCTCCAGAACAGGCTCCAAGATTGGATCTTTACGGGAACAGAAGGTACGGCGGTGGAATTAGGGTTTTCTCACTGTTCACGGAGTTTTTGGGGTACGTAGACTTATATAGGAAGAAGTAGGGCACCGAGGGACGCTCGAGGGGGCCACGAGGCAGGGGCGCGCGCCCTGGGAAGGGGGCGCGCCCCCCACCCTATTGGGCCAGCCCTCGATCCCCTGACGTGGTTCGCAAGCTCCGCGTGCGTGATCTTCTCCAAAAATATCGCTCGCGAAGGTTTCATTCCATTTGGACTCTGTTTGATATTCTTTTTCTGCAAAACCCTGAAACAGGCAAAAAACAGCAATCTGGACTGGGCCTTTGGGTTAGTAGGTTAGTCCCAAAAATGATATAAAAGTGAATGATAAAGCCCATTAAACATCCAAGACTTCATAAATAATAGCATGGAACAATCAAAAATTATATATACGTTGGAGACGTATCAATACCCTTGAAGATCGCTAAGTGGAAGCGTTTATCAACGCGGTCGATGTAGTCCTACACCTTCACGATCTGTCCCGATCATGTACCAAACGTATGGCACCTCCGCGTTTAGCTCGATGATTTCGTCGCCTTCTTGATCCAGCAAGACAGGTGAAGTAGTAGATGAGTTCCGGTAGCACGATAGCGTGGTGACGGTGGTGGTGAAGAACAATCTCCGCAGGGCTTCGCCAAGCACTACGGAAACTATGACAAAGCATAAACTAGCGGGTTGGGGTTGCCGGCACACGACTTGGTGCATCTTGATGTGTTCCAGGTGCTAGTCCAGCCCCTCTATTTATATGTTGAGCCATGGGGTCGTAACTTGGAGAAAGAGCCTCCTAAAAGTCGGTTTTGCCCGCAACGAAGAGTCCTTCTCTGACTTCCAGGACCAAACGCCACAATCTTTGGCGTCTTGCCCAGACGCAATGGGCCTCGGCGCCTGGCGAGGGCTAGACGCCAGGGTCTACGGTGTTTGCCCCCCTGGCCTCCACGAAACTCCTCGTGCACCGAACTAATGCCTCATGGGCCTGACCCCTTGGCCTAACCATATCATCCTATATATCAATCTTTACCTTCGGACCATTTGGAGCTCCTCGTCATGTCCGAGATCTCATCCGAGACTCCGAACAACATTCGGTCACCATCATACGTAACTCATATAATACTATATCATCAACGAACATTAAGCATGCAGACCCTATGGGTTCGAGAACTATGTAGACATGATCGAGACACTTCTCTGGTCAATAATCAATAGCGGAACCTGGATGCCCATATTGCCTCCTACATATTCTACAAAGATCTTTATTGGTCGAACCGTTATGACAACATACACAATTCCCTTTGTCCGTCGGTATGTTACTTGCCCGAGATTCGATTGTTGGTATCTCTATACCTAGTTATATCTCGTTACCGGCAAGTCTCTTTACTCGTTCTGTAATACATCTTCCCATGACTAACTCATTAGTCATTTGCTTGCAAGGCTTATTATGATGTGTATTACCGAGAGGGCCCAGAGATACCTCTCTGATACTCGGAGTGACAAATCCTAATCTCGAATCATGCCAACCCAACAAAACACCTTTGGAGACACCTGTAGAGCATCTTTATAATCACCCAGTTATGTTGTGACATTTGATAGCACACAAGGCATTCCTCTAGTATCCGGGAGTTGCATGATTTCATAGTCAAAGGAATATGTATTTGACATACATGAAAGCAATAGCAATTAACTATATGATCAAATGCTAAGCTAACAGATGGGTCTTGTCCATCATATCATTCTCATAATGATGTGATACCGTTATCAAATGACAACTCATGTGTATGGTTAGGAAACCTGAACCATCTTTGATCAACGAGCTAATCTAGTAGAGGCTTACTAGGGACACATTATTTGTTTATGTACTCACACATGTATTTAGGTTTCCAGTCAATACAATTCTAGCATGAATAATAAACCTTTATCATGACTAAGGAAATATAATAATAACCATTTTATTATTGCCTCTAGGGCATATTTCCATCAGTCTCCCACTTGCACTAGAGTCAATAATCTAGTTCACATCGCCATGTGATTAACACCCAAAGAGTTTAATAGAGTCAATAATCTAGTTCACATCACCATGTGATCATAACTCATAGTTCACATCGTCATGTGACTAACACCTAAAGAGTTTACTAGAGTCAATAATCTTTTTCACATTGTTATGTGATTAACACTCTAAGGTATGATCATGTTTTGCTTGTGAGAGAGGTTTTAGTCAACGGGTCTGCAATATTCAGATCCGTGTGTACTTTGCAAATTTCTATGTCTAAAATGCTTTGCATAAAGCTACTCTAGCTAATTGCTCCCATATTCAATACACATCCAAATTGATACCCAGAGTCATCTGGATTAGTGTCAAAGATTGCATCGGCGTAACCCTTTACGATGAACTAATTATCACCTCCATAACCGGGAATCATTTCCTTATTCCTTTAAGGATAATTTTGACTGCTGTCCAGTGATCCACTCCTGGATCGCTCTTGTACCCCCTTGCCAGACATGTGGCAAGGCACACATTAGGTCTGGTACATAGCATGGCATGCTTTATAGAACCTATGGCTGAGGCATAGGGAATGACTTTCATTCTCTCTCTATTTTTCTACCATGGTCGGGTTTTGAGTCTTACTCAACTTCATACCTTACAACTCAGGTAAGAACACCTTCTTTGACTAATCTATTTTTGAACTCCTTCAAAATCTTATCAAGGTATGTAATAATCTAAAGTCTTATCAAGCGTCTTGATCTATCTCTATAGAAATTGATGCTCAATATGTAACCAACTTCACCGAGGTCTTTCTTTGAAAAATTCTTATTCAAATATCCTTTTATACTATCCAGAAATTCTACATCACTTCCAATCAATAATATGTCATCCACATATACTTATCAGAAATGTTGTAGTGCTCCCACTCACTTTTTCGTAAATACAGGCTTCACCTTAAGTCTGTATAAAATCATATGCTTTGATCACCTCATCAAAGCGTATATTCCAACTCCGAGATGCTTGCACCAGTCCATAGATGGATCGCTGGAGCTTGCACACTTTGTCAGCATCTTTAGGATAGACAAAACCTTCTAGTTGCATTATATACAACTCCTCTTTGAGGTATCCATTAAGGAATGCAGTTTTGACATCCATTTGCAAGATTTCATAAAATGCGGCAATTGCTAACATGATTCGGGCAGACTTAAGCATCGCTACAAGTGAGAAAGTCACATCAGAGTCAACTCCTTGAACTTGTCGAAAACTTTTGCGACAAGTCGAGATTTGTAGATAGTAACACCACCATCAGCGTCCGTCTTCCTCTTAAAGATCCATTTATTCTCAATGGCTTGCCGATCATCGGGCAAGTCCTCCAAAGTCCACACTTTGTTCTCATACATGGATCATATCTCAAATTTCATGGCCTTAAGCCGTTTATCAAAATCTGGGCTCATCATAGCTTCTTCATAGTTCGAAGGTTCGCCGTTGTCTAACAACATGACTTCCAGGACATAATTGCCGTACCACTCTGGTGTGGTATGTGTTCTGGTCGACCTTCAAGGTTCAGTATTAACTTGATCCAAAGTTTCATGCTCATCATCATTAGCTTCTTCTCTAGTTGGTGTAGGCATCACGGGAATGATTTTCTCTGATGATCTACTTTCGAATTCGAGCAAAGGTACAATTAACTCATCAAGTTTTAGTTTCCTCCCACTCACTTCTTTCGAGAGAAACTCCTTCTCTAGAAATGACCCATTCTTAGCAACAAAAGTCTTTCCTTTGGATCTGTGGTAGAAGGTGTACCCAACAGTTTCTTTTGGGTATCCTATGAAGATACGCTTCTCAGATTTGGGTTCGAGCTTATCAGGCTGAAGCTTTTTGACATAAGCATCGCAACCCCAAACTTTAAGAAACGACAACTTTGGTTTCTTGCCAAACCATAGTTCATACGGTGTCGTCTCAACAGATTTAGATGGTGCCGTATTTAATGTGAATGCAGCTGTCTCTAATGCATATCCCCAAAACGATAAAGGCAAATCGGTAAGAGACATCATAGAACGCACCATATCCAATAGAGTACAGTTATGACGTTCAGACACACCATTACGCTGTGGTGTTCCAGGTGGCGTGGGCTGTGAAACTATTCCACATTGTTTCAAATGAAGACCAAACTCGTAATTCAAATATTCTCCTCCGCGACCGGATCGTAGAAACTTTCTTTCCTTGTTATGATGATTCTCTACTTCACTCTGAAAATCTTTAAACTTTTCAAATGTTTTAGACTTGTGTTTCATTAAGTAGTTATACCCATATCTATTGAAATCATCTGTGAAGGTGAGAAAATAACGATACCCACCGCGTGCTTGAACACTCATCGGACCTCATACATCGATATGTATTATTTCCAATAAGTCATTAGCTCGCTCCATTGTTCCGGGGAATGGAGTTTTAGTCATCTTGCCCATGAGGCATGGTTCGCAAGTATCAAATAATTCATAATCAAGTGATTCCAAAAGTCTATCAACATGGAGTTTCTTCATGCGCTTTACACCAATATGACCTAAATGGCAGTGCCACAAGTATGTTGCACTACCATTATCAACTTTGCATCTTTTGGCATCAACATTATGAATATGTGTATTACTACGATCGAGATTCAATAAACCACTAACATTGGGTGTATGACCATAGAAGGTTTTATTCATGTAAACAGAATAACAATTATTCTGTGACTTAAATGAATAACTCTATTGCAATAAACACGATCCTTATCTTTTTCATGCTCAACACAAACACCAAATAACATTTATTTAGGTTCAACACTAATACCGAAAGTATAGGGAGTGCACGATGATGATCATATCAATCTTGGAACCACTTACAACACACATCATCACCTCACCCTTAACTACTTTCTGTTTATTCTGCAACTCCTGCTTCGAGTTACTAATCTTGGCAACTGAACAGGTATCAAATACCCAGGGGCTACTACAAGCACTGGTAAGGTACTCCCTCCGTCCGGTAAAGAGTGTATGTTTGGCTTAAAAATTTGTCCACAAAAGAGTGTACTTCTATATTCCTAATGCACTTTAAAGTATTTCTCTCTCATCACACGGTAATCAAGACCAATAACAATCCACATATGGTATTCTTAGTATCTACATGCACTTAGCACATTGGGGATTGGGTAATTAAAGAGGAGAGAGATGGTGGCTTGCACCTTTCCAATGCATTTTTTTACTTCACTTCATATTTTGTCCTAAAATCTCTAGATGTACACTCTTCACCGGACGGAGGGAGTACACATCAATGACATGTATATCAAATATACCTTTGTTCACTTTGCCATCCTTCTTATCCGCCAAGTATTTTAGGTAGTTCCATTTCTAGTGACCATTCCCTTTGTAGTAGAAGCACTCGGTTTCAGGCTTAGGTCCAGCTTTGGGCTTCTTCACGGGAGTGAAAACTTGCTTGCTAATCTTTTTGAAGTTCCCTTTCTTTCCCTTGCCCTTTTTCTTGAAACTATTGGTCTTGTTAACCATCAACACTTGATGCTCTTTCTTGATTTATACCTTCGCCGATTTCAGCATCGTGAAGAGCTCAAGAATTGTTTTCTTCATCCCTTGTGTATTGTAGTTCATCATGAAGTTATAGTAGCTTGGTGATAGTGACTAGAGAACTCTGTCAATCAGTATCTTATCTGGAAGATTAACTCTCGGTTGATTCAAGTGATTGTAGTACCCAGACATTCTGAGCACATGCTTACTAGTTGAGCTGTTCTCCTCCATCTTGTAGGCAAAATTATTTTTCAGACGTCTCATACCTATCGACATGGGCATGAGTCTGAAATATCAATTTCAGCTCTGGGAACATCTCATATGCTCTGTGTCGTTCAAAACATTTGTGAAGTCCCGGTTCTAAGCCGTAAAGCATGGCGCACTAAACTATTAAGTAGTCATCATATCAAGCTTTGCCAAACGTTCATAACATTTGTATCTGCTCCTACAATAGGTATGTCACTTAGTGGTGCATCAAGGACATAATACTTCTGTGTAGCAATGAGGATAATCCTCAGATCACGGACCCAGTCCGCATCATTGCTACTAACATCTTTCAACTTAGTTTTCTCTAGAAACATATCAAAAACAGGGGAGCTAAATCGTGAGCTATTGATTTACTACATAGATATGCAAATACTACCAGGACTAAGTTCATGATAAATTAAGTTCAGTTAATAAAATTAGTAATGAACTCCCACTTAAATTAACATCCCTCAGATTATTTAAGTGAAAGATGGTCCAAATCAACTAAACCATCTCCGATCGTCACATGAGATGGAGTAGTCATCAATGGTGAACATCTCTATGTTGACCATATCTACTATATGACTCATGTTCGACCTTTCGGTCTCCAGTGTTCCAAGGCCATGTCTGTACATGCTAGGCTCGTCAAGTTTAACCTGAGTATTCCGCATGTGCAAAACAGTCTTGCACCCGTTGTATGTGAATGTAGAGCCTATCACTCCCGATCATCACGTGGTGTCTCAGCACGATGAACTGTCGCAACGGTCCATACTCATGGAGAACACTTATACCTTGAAATTTTAGTAAGGGATCATCTTATAATGCTACCATCGATCTAAGCAAAATAAGATGCATAAAGGATAAACATTATCTTGTGCTTTTGATCTCCATCTCCAAAGCGTCATGATCTCCATCGTCACCGGCTTGACACCTTGATCTCCATCGTAGCGTCGTGGTCGTATGGCCAACTATTTCTTCTACAACTATTGCTAACTCATAGTGATAAAGTAAAGCAATTACATGGCGTTTGCAATTCATACAATAAGGAGACACCCATAAGGCTCCTGCCGGTTGCCGATAATTTACAAAACATGATCATCTCATACAATAATGTATAACTCATCACGTCTTGACCATATCACATAACAACATGGCCTGCAAAAACAAGTTAGACGTCCTCTACTTTGTTGTTGCATGTTTTAGGTGGCTGCTATTGGCTTCTAGCAATTACTGTTCTTACCTACGGCACAAAAACCACAATGGTGATTTATCAAGTTTGTTGTTTTAACCTTCAACAAGGACCGGCCGCAGTCAAATTTGATTCAACTAAAGTAGGAGAAATAGACACCCGCCATCCACCTTTATGCAAACAAGTTGCATGTAACGGTGGAACCGGTCTCATGTACATGGACATGTAATGTTGGTCCGGGCCGCTTCATCTTACAATACCGCCGAATCAAAAATAAGACGTTGGTGGTAAGCAATATGAACATCATCACCCACAACTCCTTTGTGTTCTACTCGTGCATATCATCTACGCATAGACCTGGCTCATGATGCCACTGTTGGGAAACGTAACATGCAATTTAAAAAACTTCCTACGCTCACGCAAGATCTATCCAGGAGATGCATAGCAACGAGAGGGGGAGAGCATCATCATACCCTTGAAAATCGCTAAGCGGAAGCGTATATCAATGCGGTTGATGTAGTCGTACACCTTCACGATCTGTCCCGATCAAGTACCGAACATACAACACCTCAACTTTCAGCACACGTTCAGCTCGATGACGTCCTCGCCTTCTTGATCCAGCAAGACAGTCTATTAGATGTGTTCCGGTAGCACGACGGCGTGGTGATGGTGGAGGTGAAGAACAATCTCCACAGGGCTTCGCCAAGCACTGCGGAAACTATTATGGAGGATAAACTAGAGGGCCGGAGTTGACGGCACACGGCTTGGTGTATCTTGATGTGTTCCAGGTGCTAGCCGCGCCCCTCTATTTATATGTTGAGCACCGGGGTCGTATCTCTGAGAAAGAGCTGCATTGTGTTGATATATGGCGAACCCTAAAGAAGATCCCTCCAAGAACTCATCACCATCGTGCGCGGGCCCCACGGTGGGCGCCAACTGTCGTGGATTTGTCACGGCAGATGTCCTAGTGTGAGGACTTAGTCGTGAGGCCAAAGCATCTATGTGGTAGCTTGAGAGGGGTTGAGCAGAATCGAGAGACACAGCACACGACAAAGGTTTAGACAGCTTCGGGCCCCGGGAAACATCATCCGGTAACAACCCTACATGTTGTTTGTGGCTAAGTCCCATTATCATCACGAGAGAGGCGTCGGTAAACCGGCTCTTTGTGTCTAGCCCTTAAGATTGTTTCTTCTGGATTGTCCCTCTTTGGGGAGCCCTGCCCCTCCTTATATAAGTTAGAGGGGCGGGTTACATGTGGAGTCCTATTTGGCTTAGGACTAGTCTACCTTCTAATACAAACCGGATACAAGTCCGGGTCTTAACTCCTTGTAAGGTAAATATTCCTCACGCCTTTCCTCTTAAACTGACCCACCATTAACATAAACCGGCTCTTTTGGGCCTTGGGCCTTGTCATCCGTCCGCCGCCCGCCGGGTTATCAGTGAGTCATAACGTTCAGGCAGGTTGCTTGTAAACCGTCTGGTCAGGGCGGGTCGCCCGTGAATTGCCAAGTGTAAACCGGGTCTCAAGTAAACCGCCAAGTCCGGCCGGGTCATATTTCCGGCCGGGTCATATCACGGGGTATATCCCCGACATTAGCCCCCAGTTTAGCTCGGATTTATCCATGGTAAACTTATGTTGCAAAATAAACACAAGAACAAATTTGACAGGTTGTGCTCTGGGTTAAGAATTCTTGTAAACCGACACCTGACTATCCTTAAGTCCTTGTCCTTTCCTTCTTCTAGAAAATCCGGGTCAACAGACCAGCTTCATAATCAACTTGCTTTCATAAGAAATATTGTAAATCAAGAATCCATTTGATTCGGCCTTCAATGCTCTGACTTGACAAAAATATTGGTCTTTGAAATATTCAACTGATATCCAGCTAGCTTGAAGATGTCGGTTTATGATTACCACCATTGCCGGGTTATAAAAACTGATAATTCCAGGTCATGACTGTTATATTCACCGGGTCATGATTATTACCAACTCCGGGTCACACAATTGATCTTCCTGGTTTGTTCAAAACTGAGAATTTTAAAATGTTCCTCCTTTATATGCATATCACCTGTAGCCCCCAACTCTTAAGAAGGGAGCGTAGTAACCACTTAAGACTTGCTTCAATATAAATGTTATAACCTTGAAGAAATCCAAGTTATTCATCTTAGTCATTAGTCAAAACTGAATATTCCACATATGTAGCCCCAAGTGCCGTGTTGTCATGCTTGCAGTAGCCTGGGACTTATAATTGCCTTATGCTCATAAAAAGTTCAACTAGTGTAGCCCCCAAGGTCCGGGTCATTATGCAATAATGAGCAGGGACTTTTTAAATATGATCATGTAGACTTGAACAGCAAAGTGTAGCCCCCAACGGCCGACCCAGTAAAATAATATTGAGCTGGGACTTTATATACACTTCTTTGAAAAGAACATCATATGATGTAACCCCCATCATGGGGCTTGAACCCACGTCCACAAGGTTAAGAGCTTTGTGCTTTACCAACTGAGCAGTGGACTTCAATATAATGGATTAAGACTTGTGTACCTTGAATTGTTGAGAGGAGAAATTGGTAGCCCCCAAGGGCCGGCTCATTATAATGTGATGAGTCAGGTCTTCAATAAGGCCAATAAAAAGTAATCTTGCATTAGCCCCCAAGTGCCATGGTGCATGTTGGCAGTGACATGGGACTTGCACATTTGATGTAATCTCAATTTGAATAATGTAGCCCCCAAGTGCCGGGTCGTAAGACTGCAGTGACTCGGGACTATTCCTTTGTAGAATAAATCATACCCATTGATAAAATAATATCCATTGCACTGAAGTGACTTTGAAAACCTCAATCATAATATTGGTTATTGATAACCATAATAAAAATCCAGCCATGCTGGCTATTTAAAGATTTGAATAATGTAACCAGGTTTGAAAACCGGTTCTAGTGATATTTGATCACACTATTGGTTTTACCAAGCCAATGTAGTAAGGGTGATAACCCAAAATTTGAACACTGGTAATTATCGTAGATTGCCGGTTTATAAACAAAACCAGGCCGGGTTAATAAACACCGGTCATTATCTTATCTCATACTGGCGACTTATAGTCGAAAGCCAGGCCGGGTTAATAAACACCGGATTAGTACAATCTTCATCAAAAGAAACCTCAAAAAGAAAGATTTCAAAAGAAAACATGCAAGAAGCGAGGCTTTTCATGGGCTGCAAGGCCACTGAGTTAAACCATTTTACAAAGCCTTATAAGATGGACCTCACATTAACCAATCATCATTTTAACTATGACAAGTTCAGGGTCTTTATAAAATTGACTTGTCAAATGTTCGACGGGTCGTACTAGGATTACCTGGGCGGAGTGGCTTACTTAAAAAGGCAGGATAACCCGGGGTTTTAGGTGAATACACCTGGCTTCCAAGCCTGGCTTTTATAGCCTATTACAAGGTTATAGACTCTTTGTTCCTGTAGAAGCAATGAGCCCCTGAGCAATATTTTGAGGTGTGCTCAGTGGGCGCCTATGTTTGAGTTGTGCTTTGCAACAGACTCTCTTTGGCCCCTGTTGACTTTGGGTAGCAAGCCCCAAGTTTTTTTATGTGGCGTATAAACCGGATTAATGGGTAATCAGAACTCCGCTTTATAAACAGAAGCCCCCAAGTGATATATTTATGAGTTGTGCTCGCCGGGTGCCTATGTTTGAGTTGTGCTATGCAACAAACTCTCTTTGGTCCCTTTATTTTTTCCTGAGAACTCGAACTTGCGAGAGATTATTCTTTTGAACCGGAAATACTGAAACTGGGTATTGAGAGCTTCAAAGCTTTGTTGGAGACAGCTTTCCCTTGAGCCGGATTTTAAACTGGAATCCTTCTTTTTAAGCTGGCAATTTTCTGTCGGCCTTTAAATTTGCGCCAATATGGCGGTTAGGGTCCTGCATTAGATAACTTTGCAAGCCAGAGTAATAGCTCTTCTAAAGAAAGCAATATATAATAAAAATATACTGGATGGATTTCACCTGATATGTTAGGCCAGTATTTATCCGCCGCAGAGTTGATGATCAGTTGACCACCATGGTGAAGCGGCGCGATAAACCGTACGAATTAATATGTGCTTGAAAAACAAGGTAAATAGCACCTGGTATTTGTCGGAGGTCAATCCAGTTGTGCTAACAAAGCGACCATAAAAATTAACCGGTAGGTACAGTCAGCCGCGACATTGCAAACGATGCAGACGGAAGAATCAATCACAAGCGTAGTAAGCCGTGCGGACGAAGAGTCAATCGTGGGCACAGTCCCGGCTAATTGATGTAAACCGGACTGCGGGGGATGGTGGCCTGTGCGCGCTTATTGGGTAATTCGTGCGTTCCTGGCGAATTGATGCACACTGGACCGCGGGAACGGCAGCTTGCATGCATGCCTGCCGATTAGCGTGGCATGGACGAATCCTAGTGCATGCACTCCATATCCGCAATATAATGGCATACAAAAATTTATCCTGTGTAAAATATTATGGGGCAAAGTAATTGTTCTTTGACAAACAATAAATGTTAATAAGATAAATTTAGATGGATATCACCTGATGTTTTGTGAATGACAGATGATCTGTACGCGGACACTAATTAGCCTCTATCTGATCTGATGTGGCTTTTGCCTCACATAGCCTTCTCTTAACTTTCTTTTTACTTTATTTTGATTTCCATCTGTCCGAGTCCAAGTTCAGGTTGCAGGCGGCCATCACGAGGTCGACCGAGTCCTCCTCTTGTCGGTTTACCCCACGTACGTCCCCATCGATGTTGTCCCGTGCCAGATTACCGTATGCTTCCGTGCCGGCGCTTTTTCATCTAACAAATCACGAGCTTCTCGGACCCTAAATAAGATCCCTCCAAGAACTCATAACCATCTGGCATGGGCCCCACGGTGGGCGCCAACTGTCGTGGATTTGTCACGGCAGATGTCCTAGTGTGAGGACTTAGTCATGAGGCCAACACATCTATGTGGTAGCTTGAGAGGGGTTGAGCGGAATCGAGAGACGCAACACAAGACAAAGGTTTAGACAGCTTCGGGCCCCGGGAAACATCATCCGGTAACAACCCTACATGCTGTTTGTGGCTAAGTCTCATTATCATCACGAGAGAGTGGTCGGTAAACCGGCTCTTTGTGTCTAGCCCTTAAGATTGTTTCTTCTTGCTTATCCCTCTTTGGGGAGCCCTGCCCCTCCTTATATAAGTTAGAGGGGCGGGTTACATGTGGAGTCCTATTTGGCTTAGGACTAGTCTACCTTCTAATACAAACCGGATACAAGTCCGGGTCTTAACTCCTTGTAAGGTAAATATTCCTCACGCCTTTCCTCTTAAACCGGCCCACCATTAACATAAACCAACTCTTCTGGGCCTTGGGCCTTGTCATTCGTCCGCCGCCCGCCGGGTTACCAGTGAGTCATAATGTTCAGGAAGGTTGCTTGTGAACCATCTAGTTAGGGTGGGTCACCAGTGAATCGCCAAGTGTAAACCGGGTCTCAAGTAAACTGCCAAGTCTGGCCGGGTTATATTTTCGGCCGGGTCATATCGCGGGGTATATCCCCGACGCTCCTCAAAGTCGGTTTTTCCAGCAAGGAAGGGTCCTTCTCGGACTTCTAGGACCAAGTGCCACAATCCTTGGCGTCCGGCTCAGACACCATGGGCCTGGGAATCTGGCCCAGGGCCAGACGTCAGGGTCTCTAGTGTTTGGCCCCCTGGCCTCCGCAGAACTCCTTTTGCACCGACTTAATGCCCCGTGGGCCTGACCCCTTGGCCTAACCATATCATCCTATATATCAATCTTTACCTCCGGACCATTCGGGAGCTCCTCCTCATGTCCGAGATCTCATCCGGGACTCCGAACAACATTCGGTCACCATCATACATAACTCATATAATAATATATCGTCAACGAACATTAAGCGTGCACCCTATAGGTTCGAGAACTATGTAGACATGACCAAGACACTTCTCCTGTCAATACCAATAGCGGAACCTGGATGCCCATATTGGTTCCTACATAATCTACGAAGATCTTTATTGGTCGAACCGTTATGACAACATACATAATTCCCTTTGTCCGTCGGTATGTTACTTGCCCGAGATTCGGTCGTTGGTATCTCTATGCCTAGTTCAATCTCATTACCGGCAAGTCTCTTTACTTGTTCCGTAATACATCATCCTATGACTAACTCATTAGTAATTTGCTTGCAAGGCTTATTATAATGTGTATTACCGAGAGGGCCCAGAGATACCTCTCTGATACTCGGAGTGACAAATCCTAATCTCGATTCATGCCAACCCAACAAAACACCTTCGGAGATACCCGTGGAGCATCTTTATAATCACCCAATTACGTTGTGACGGTTGATATCACACAAGGCATTCCTCCGGTATCCGGGAGCTGCATGATCTCATAGTCAAAGGAATATGTATTTGGCATACATGAAAGAAATATCAATAAACTGTACGATCAAATGCTAAGCTAACGGATGGTCTTGTCCATCACATCATTCTCATAATGATGTGATCCTGTTATCAAATGACAACTCATGTCTTTGGTTAGGAAACCTTAACCATCTTTGATCAACGAACTAGTCTAGTAGAGGCTTACTAGGGACACGATATTTGTTTATGTATTCACACATGTATTTAGGTTTCCAATTAATACATTTCTAGCATGAATAGTAAACCTTTATCATGATTAAGGAAATATAATAATAACCTGTCGGGGGAAACTGTCCACCACGAACACCTATGGGACCGGAGCCCCTTGTACGTTGCGGTAAGGGAGCGGAGGGAGCACAAAGAGCAGATCGAGGAGAGCACGCGAGCAGTTTACCCAGGTTCGGGCCGCGCAGACGCGTAAAACCCTACTCCTGCTTGGTTTGTATTCAGTTTGAGAGCTCGGGAGCTTGAAGAGCTAGCTACACCGAGCAAGAGAGCTATCTAGGTTCCGAACCCTTTCTATGTTTTGCATGGGCCTCCTTTTATAGCTCAAGGGGTCACCGACAGGTGTCAACGTAGAAGAAGGGCAAAAATGTAACTTTGGTGGTAGTTGCAACAGTGCGGGAACAGTGCATGAATAGTGCGTGAAAAGTGGTCTTCACCTACTTTGACAGTGGGGGACAAGAGCATTTAATGCCCGTCACCGTCGACCCCAAAAGCGCCCGCCCAAGCGTCTTCGTTCGCCATGGCGATAGCCTCGTCACCGTGGAGTGCCACCGTGTCCCCCAGGCTGCACAGCCATCCGCCACGCGTCCCTGGAAGGGCTCCAGGGCGACGCGTGGGCCGATGAGCTGGAGCGCGGGCACACAGCGCAGGCTTCCCCGGCAAGCACCTTGTCGGGGTCTTGATCTTGCCGGGCCCGGAGGCTTGTCGCTCCCCGGGCCCTGCCGGGGCGCATGATGCGCCAAGGCATGTCTTCTGAGATGCAGTCTTCTAGTTTTCCTGGCAAGCTCCTCTTGCCAGGATCTTGTGCCAATGTGATGGTCTTGAGCCTGGGACGGCCTTCCCGGCAAGCTCCACTTGCCGGGGCCTTGATCTTCTGTCTTGTATACTTTGTTTTTGAATGGCCTAATAAGGACTGGAAAGGTTTCCGGCAAGCGCGTGGTGAGCCCTGCCGCGGGAAGCTGCTACTGCCCGTGCACAAGTTGGAGTACTAAGGTACCCCTATCTTAGTACACCGACAGGAGCCCCCGGGCCTGGGCCACACATGGTGCCGAGCGCTGTTGGGCCAGGCCCAAAACAGTGCACGGGCACGCGCGGCCCACGGCAAGCCGTAATTCCCCTTCCGCATCCGCCGCGTCCCTCCCTAACGGCACGCGTCGATTGCGGCGTCGTGGGAGAGATCGTGGCCACGTTCTTTAATGGGAAATGCGGAGCGTCCCCCACTCCCTCCTTAAAAGCAGAGGGAACAGAGGCAGTTTCCCTCCTCCGCTTTCACTTCGTCTTCAACCTCCAGAAATCCCCCGCTGCGCTTTGCCTCCACACCTCCTCCACCCTCTTCCGCACCCGCGGCGCCGTCGAGCTCCTCGCCCCTTCCCCCGCCGCCTCCGCCATGGCTCCGAAGGCCGAGAAGGCGAAAGCGGACAAGGCCAAGAGGGAGAAATCAGAGCAGGTGGCGAAGCTTGCCGCCCTGCGGAAGAAGAACGTAGTCTTCGCGCCGAGGCTCAGCGCGAGGGAACTCTGGAACAAGTATTACCTTTTCTGGGCCAAGGAGACCAAGGCTCATCCCCGGACCAGAGTCTACCCCGCCGTCGCCAAAGATCTGCTTCCCGGCGGGTACTTCTTCTTTGCTGTCTTCTTTCACTGCGGCTTGTGCCCTCCGTTCTCAGAGTCTTTCTGCGACATCATGAACACGTACGGCCTCTACCTCCTAGACTTCACCCCAACGCCATCCTTACGATGGCGGTTTTCGCACATCTGTGCGAAAACTACATAGGGATCTATCCAAACGTAGCGCTCTTTCGCCACTTTTTTATGCCTAGAGTAGAGGCCGGCGCTCCCCTCTCCGGGGGTATCTCTTGGATCTTCCGCTTGAACAAGAAGGAGTCATATCTGAAAGGAGAGCTCCGCGGCAAGTGGGAAGAGTGGCGCGTAGATTGGTGTTGGATAGTGGAGGACCAGCCGGAGCCTTTCACTGCGCCGCGCACAACAGCCATAGTGCGCGGCAGGGACTGGAGCGAGTTGGCCCCGGATGACGTCAAGCTCAACGTCGCCCTCGTCAGGATACTTTGTCTCCGGGTAGCAAAACTGACCATCGGAGAGGTAGGGGCAGATTTCCTCCGCCGCCGCATTGCCCCTTTACAAGAGAGGAAAAGGCCAGCATGGGAGTTTGGCAATGCGGCGGACATTATGAGGCTGCGCCCGGGTTTGAACTTCAACTTCACGGCGTTGGAGCTGAAGGGGATGGTCCGGGAGCTTTTCAAGCACGACCCGGCCCATCCGGAGTGGTTTAGATCTCCCCGGGGAGTGGTGCCGCTGTGCAACAGCACTGCCCGGGATGCCTTGCGCGCAATGATGCCCGCGTGTGACTCTCACGGCGTCGACCCCACCTGGATAGTGCCCACGCCGGATGCAATTATGAGTTTCTTCGACAACCTGGTCGAGGTGCCCAAGAACACCGAGGAGAACAAGGGTCTCACTCGGGCCACCACAGAGCGGGACATAGCCTATATTGCTTCCCGGATGGAAGAGGCCGCCGCAGCTACAGCAGCAGGAGACTTCGGATTCACCATCGACGAGGCGCAGGCCGCGGACGAGGTGTGCCAAGCAGAGGAGGCTGAGATCCGCAGACTGCTCAAGCTTCCGCCCGACGAGCTTGCCGGAGTTCCTTCCCTGAGGCACGCCGGGATTCCCGGGGTCGTGAGCGAGGCCGCGGCAAGCGAGGTTGCCGGAGGGAACAGAGGTGCCGGAGGGAGCTGAGCCGCCGGGCAGGATGCTGGACCCAGCGGGCCCGTTGGAGAGGAGGAGGAGGACACCAAGGCCGACGAGGACACCGGCGGATCTCTAGGACTCGACGACGACGCCTCCTCATCGTCGGAGAACTCCCCGCCTCCAGCAAGTCCCAAGCAAGCGCCGGGGAAACGCCTCCGCAAGGCGGCCACAACGACGAGGACGTAGGCGCCTCGACAGCAGCCTGCTCGCCGGGCGGCGCGCGCCACCAGGCCGAGCCAAACTACGAAGGAGGCGCCCCGCGCGCCCGCCGCGGCGGAGGCGCCCCGCGCACCAGCGCCAAGCGGAGGGGGATCCTCCCAAAGCGGAGCGGCCGCTCCGCCTGCTCCTCGGGCCTCGGCGTCAGCGGAGGCTGGGTCTTCGCAGCCCCCAGCCCCGGGGACCGCCAAGCGCCCGAGAGAGCCTTCTCCTCCTGCTCCTCGCGCGGGAGCGCCTCAGGTGGAGTTCGATTTCTCCGCCCTTAGCGACGACGAAGACGAGGAAGAGGAGTAAGCACTTGTAATTTGTAGCTTCTTCGATTCGGTCTTGATTCTTTCGTTGATGATTCTGATCTTGTTTTTGTTTTCAGGTCCCTGGCCCAGCGGGCGGCGAAGCGGGCCAAGGTCCCCGTGGTCGAGGTCGAGGATGACTCGCCCGTCGCGGCGACTAGAGACGCGCCGGCGACGAACTTGCCGGATCCAGCTGCTGCTCCGAGGAGCAGCCCCCAGCGCAGCCCCCAGCGTAAGTCTGGTCCTGAGCTTCTGGCTTGTCGGGCGCGCTTGGGATTTTTTTCTTGTACTAACATCTTGTTGCCTTGTTGGCCTTGTTTGTCTTGTGCAGAAGTGGAGCCGCAGCCGCAGGAGCAGCCGGAGGTCACTCCCGAGGAGCTACAGGTCCAACCCTCCCCGCCAAGGGCGAACTCCCCGGCGAGGGAGGACGTTCCGCCAAGGACGGGCTCCCCGCCAAGGGCGGGCAGCCCGACAAGGGTGGCCACCCCGCCAAGGGAGGGCACGGGCGGCCCTCCGCCAGCAGGGGCCACCGCTCCATCGCCAAGGGAGGACTCCCCGGCGAGGGAGCCTGTCGTCGACGAAGTCCGCGAAGGTAAGTCTTGCAGCTTCTTCTTCTTGGACTTGTCTTTTTGGATATTTGCTTGATCTTCTCTTTTCTTCTTTTTCTTCTAGATCCTCCTCCCCCGGAGCGGATGTAGACGGAGGTCGTCTTCGAGGAGGAGGGCGCGCAAGGCGACGTCGGCAATGCCACTGTCGTCAAAGACATGGCAGGAGCCGACGAGCCTGCCGCTGGCGAGACTGCCCCGACTGTAGACGCCGTGGCTGGGGAGGGGGACGGCGGCCACACTGCCGGCCCGGAGGCGGCAGGAGCGTCAAGCGCTGTGCCGGCCGCCGACCCCTCCGCCGGCAAGGAGCAGTCGGGCATCTATCTTGAGGCCCCCAATGGCGTCTTCATACATGTGCCGTGGGGGTCCTCGTCGCGAGCCCCCGTGGAGGGAGAGACCTTTGATGGAGAGGTCCTCGCCTCCGCGGGGTTGAAGATTGTTGAGGCGCCTGGCGGGAGCGATGAGCCCGAAGAGGAGAAACTTCTCCGCCAGCTCCTGGCCCTTTACCGGGCCAGGCAGGCAAAACTGGAGTCGCGAGAAGCCCTCACCGCCAAGGCCGGAGCAGATTTGGAGAAACGCGCCGTAGAGCTCCGCGCCGCCCACCAGGCAGCTCTCCGCGACTTGGCGGAGGAGCGCGAGAGGCTTGCCGGAGATCAGCAGGAGTTCCTCCTGGAGAAGGCTGAGGCCGAGGAGCAGCAGCGACTGGTCGGCGAGGCGCTGTCCCAGCGAGAAGGCGCGCTCAACCAGCGGAAGGTCGACCTCGACGCTCACGAGGACGACCTTACCGCCTGGGAGCAGGCCCTTGGCGGAGAGTTGAAGGAAGCGAAAGCCGCCGCAGCCACCGCGGAGACCGCCAAGAAGGACCTTGAAGCTAAGGTGGCGCAGCTGGAGGAGTACCTGAAGGCGAGCACGAAAAGGGTCACCGCGCTCAACATAGAGCGCGAGAAAGACGCCCATACCAACTCAGACCTCCAGGTACGCCTCTCCAAGCAGGGCGACGAGCTCAAAGCCGCCAAGGACTCAATTGCTGATCTGGAGTTGAAGGTTTCCACTTTGAGGGATTCACTGGACGCCGCCCGGGACCGCGAGACCAAGCTGAAGGAGGAGGTCCGCAAGGAGCGGGAGCTGGTGGAGAGCGCCACCACTTCCGCGAACAACTTCAACCGGGCGATGGAGCAATGGACGGAGGACCTGGTCGCTTCCGCCGCCAATATCGACAAGGAGCTGATGGCGCTGAGGGTGGAGCACCTCCTGTACTCTCCGGACCCGAACCTCCCCCACAGCGCCAAGCTCAGTCTTTTCTTCAGGGGAATCGCGCCGGCGCTTGCACGGCTGCAGGAGAAGCTTCCCGCGCAGCTGGCCGAGGAGTCGTGCCAGCTCTGCGCGGGTACCTTGGAGCGTGTCTTGACCAAGATTGTCTACCGCAATCCTGGTATTAATCTTGTCAACGTCCTCCGCAGCTTGCCGGCCGACGCAGATCAGGAGGCGCTGAAGGCGCAGGTCGCCCACATCATCGCCAAGGTGAACAAGATCTCCAGGCGTGAAGGCGATCGCGTAGATTAGGCCTCTTTCTTCTTATTTCCATTGCTGCTGCAAAGTGTGCCATGAACATGAATCTATTAGTCATTGCGACAAGTTATCTCTGTAATATATTATCTTATTTCCGAGCAATTGATGCAGTGTTATCTCCCTTGTTTTTGGTCCTTTACTTTGTATGCTTTTTACCCTACGCTTTTAGGGAACTTGCCGGCAAGGGACCCTTGCCGCGAGCGCTGAGTGCTGGACTCTGAGCAGCCTGCTGGCAAAGGCCTTATCGGCAAGCAACCTTGCCGCAGCTATTCGCAACGCACTTAGCTTGCTGAGCGAACTCGAAAACAAAGTAAGGGCGCTACACTTGTCGCAGCTCACTTAAGCCGTTGAGCGTACTCGAAAACAAGGTAAGGGTGCGGCTAGCCACGGGTAGGTTCCTCCGCGCACAGGTTTTCCATACAAAGTGTGGTTGTTCAAGGAAGATAACTAAAATTTAAAAAATTTGAACTGCTCAAATTCTGATAACTTAGCTTTCATAATCTGTTCGTTCTCCGGTAAGCTTCTCTTCCTTGAACAGCACTTGGTTCGTCCTCCACCTCCTTCCCCCCTGGCAAACTTGTGCGCGAGGAATGTCCCTTCTGCTTAAGAGGGAAAGAAAAAAGGAGAAGAGAAAACAAGTGTAGTGCCTCTCGGCGTGGTAATGCTTACCGGATTTGTGTGTTGCACAAGATGCCAAATAATGCATGCAGATAACACAGAAAAGCATGGAAAATGGCAAATAGTGCGAAACTCAAAAGCTTTACTGATGCACGGGATCTGAGCCCGGCTTTGTACAAAGGTTTACATGCAACAGCGGCAAGACTCGTACAAAAGGTGGTTGCCGGAGCGGATCACGGCAACCGCGCCTCATGGGTGAAACTTGCGAAGATGCTCTATGTTCCAGGAATTGCTCACCGGTAAGCCTTCTTCGGTCTCAAGGCGGACAGCGCCGGGCCTTGTGACTTGTCTCACCCGATAAGGGCCTTCCCACTTCGGCGTCAACTTGTTGGAATTCTTGGCGGACTGAACACGCCGAAGAACAAGGTCGCCTTCCTCGAGACTCCTGGCCTTAACCTTGCGGCTATGGTAGCGGCGCAAGGCTTGCTGGTATCGAGCAGCTCGTACAGCACCCTGGAGACGTTCTTCCTCGAGGAGCAGTGCATCATCTTGTCGCAGTTGCTCTTGCTCGAGCTCATCATAAGCGAGCACTCGAGGAGATCCGTATACGAGTTCCGTGGGGAGAACTGCCTCTGCCCCATAGACAAGGGCAAAGGGTGTCTGTCTGGTGGCTCGACTTGGTGTCGTTCTGATTGACCAAAGAGCCGCCGGCAACTCCTCTATCCAGTTTCTTCCGCACTTGCGCAGCCTGTCGAAGGTTCTTGTCTTGAGTCCGCGCAGCACTTCAGCATTGGCCCTCTCCGCTTGACCATTGCTCCTCGGGTGAGCAACAGAAGCGAAGCAGACCTTGGCGCCAAGGTCTTGGACGTACTGCATGAAGGTGCGACTAGTGAACTGTGTGCCGTTGTCGGTGATGATCCTGTTAGGGATTCCGAAACGACAAACAATCTCTCTGAAGAACCTGACCGCTGACTGTGCTGTCACCTTTCTCACTGGTTCCACTTCTGGCCACTTTGTGAACTTGTCGATTGCTACGTACAAGTACTCAAAGCCCCCGACAGCACGGGGGAAGGGGCCGAGGATATCGAGCCCCCAGACCGAGAAGGGCCAGGACAAAGGGATCGTCGGGAGAGCTTGAGCTGGCTGATGAATTTGTTTGGCATGGAACTGGCACGCTTCACACTTGGTTACTTGTGCAGTTGCATCCTGGAGGGCTTCTTGCCAAAAGAACCCTTGCCGGAACGCCTTTCCGGCAAGTGCCCTTGCGCCGATGTGGTGGCCACATATGCCTCCATGTATTTCTGCCAACAGCTTCTGTCCATCTTCTCTGGAAATGCACTTCAACCTGACACCATTGAGCCTTCTTCTGTACAGTTCATTGTCCACGAACTGGTACATACTTGACTGCCTGGTTATTTTCTCTATCTCTGCCGGTTCGTCGGGAAGTTCTCCAGTTTGCAGAAAATGGACGATCTGCTGTGCCCATGCCGGAGCCCGAGGCTCAACGGCAAGGACTAAAGGCATGAGGGCCGCTGCAGGGACCTCAGCTTCTGCGGCAAGAACCTCTGGTTCTGCCGGAGCTGATGGTCCCCCGGCAAGCCTGCCGGGGCAAGGCTTGTCGGGAACGCTTGCTTCAACTGTACAGACCCTTAGATCTGCAGGAGCAAACTGTTCCTCAACGTTTTGGTTGTCGATCTTGGGGACCTTGGCGGCGGCTTCGGGAAGATCCGCCGGCAAGTAGTCGCCGGAGACCAACTTTCTCTTTTTGGGCTGCCCAATTGATGGTATAACGGATGGCTGAGTCAGCTTGAGCAGGAAGGTCCCTGGTTCCACAGGTAACTTCATTGCAGCACACTTTGAAAGGTCATCTGCTATATCGTTCTGAGCTCTCGGGACGTGCTCCATTTGCAGACCTTCAAAGTGTTCTTCAAGCTTCCTCACTTCATCTACATAAGCTTCCATCAAAGGGCTCTGATAACTTTTGTTGACTTGTCGGACCACCAACTGAGAATCTCCCCGCACAATCATTTTCTTGATCCCAAGTTCAGCTGCAATCCTGAGGCCGGCAAGCAGACCTTCATACTCTGCAGTATTGTTTGTCGCTTGTTCCCTGGGAAAGTGCATCTGGATAACATACTTGAGGTGCTCTCCGGTGGGTGCTATGAGTACCACACCGGCTCCAGCGCCTTGCAGCGAGAAGGCACCATCAAAGTACATTAACCATTCGCTTGTCGCTTCTTGTACGGGGACGCTTGTCTCTGGAACTTCTTCATCTGGCGTCGGGGTCCATTCAGCTATGAATTCTGCCAAAGCTCTGCTCTGTATAGTTGAAGTACTCTCAAACTTGAGACCAAATCTTGACAGCTCCAGTGCCCACTCAACGATCCTGCCTGTTGCCTCTGGATTGTGCAATATCCTCTTCAACGGAAAGCGAGTGACCACTGTTATCTCGTGTGCTTGGAAGTAATGGCGCAACTTTCTCGAGGCCATGAGGAGGCCGAAAAGCAACTTCTGCACCCCGGAGTATCTTGATCTAGCCCCCTGCAAGAGGGAACTCACAAAATACACCGGGCGCTGCACCATCTTCCTTCGCACTTCTCCTTGCTCATGCGCAGAGTTGTCCTTGTCGGGGCCAGAGCTTGCCGGAGCAGCCCCCTGCTTGTCGCTGGATTCGCTTGCCGGTGGTGTGGACTCCTCATCGGCCTCCCTCTCCGCTACTAATGCAGCACTAACCACTTGATTGGTTGCCGCTAAGTACAGCAGCAACTTCTCTTGTGGTCTAGGTGCGACAAGTATTGGAGTGGAGGATAGGTATCCTTTCAAGTCTTGCAGCGCTGCCTCCGCTTCCGGAATCCATTTCATAGGACCTGCCTTCTTTAAGATCTTGAAGAAAGGCAAGGCGCGTTCTGCAGACTTTGAAATGAACCTACTGAGGGCGGCCACACAACCTGCTAGTCTCCTTACATCCTTGACGCGCTTCGGGGCTTCGATCTGCTCTATGGCTTTTATCTTGTCGGGATTGGCTTCAATCCCCCTCTGTGACACAAAGAACCCGAGAAGCTTGCCGGAGGGGACTCCGAAGACGCACTTCTCTGGGTTCAACTTGAGTTGGATCTTGCGCAGGTTCGCAAATGTCTCTTCCAAGTCTTGTATCAGGGTATCTTTGCTCTTGCTCTTGACCACTATGTCATCCATGTAAGCTTCTACATTTCTGTGGATCTGTGGCTCAAAAGCAGTGTGCACCACCCTTGCAAATGTTGAGCCTGCATTCTTCAATCCAAAAGGCATTCGAATGAAGCAATATGTGCCACATGGAGTAATGAATGCAGTCTTCTCTTCATCTTCCTTGGCCATAAAAATCTGGTAGTAGCCTGAGTATGCATCAAGGAAGGAGAGCAGCTCACATCCAGCAGTGGAGTCAACAATCTGGTCAATGCGCGGCAAGGGAAATGGATCTTTGGGACATGCTTTATTCACATCGGTGAAGTCTATACACAGTCTCCACTTCCCGTTAGCCTTACGCACGACAACTGGATTTGCTAACCATGTCAGATGGATCACGCCTCTAACCAGGCCCGCTGCTTCTAGCTTCTTGATTTCTTCGGCAATGAATTCTTGGCGCTCCACGGCTTGCTTCCTGACCTTCTGCTTGACGGGCCGCGCATGAGGACAAACATCAAGCTTGTGCTCAATTACCTTCCTGGGAACGCCGGGGATGTCAGATGGTTGCCACGCAAACACATCGACATTCGCCCGCAGGAAGGCAACGAGCGCGCTTTCCTATTTGCTATCAAGTGTAGCACTGATGGTGAAGGTACCACCAGTGTCGTCCTCCTTGGCGGACACCTTCTTGGTTGCCGGTGGAGCGGCCATCCCTTTCTTGCACTTGCCGGCGGAGCTCGATGGAACGTCCTCGACGGCAGGGCAGCACTCCGAAGAGGTGCGTTTGCCGGAGTGGGCCCCAGAGCACTTGCCGGACTTGGTCTTGGCCTTCTTCCCTCCGGGAGCTTCAGCGGCAAGGGTGTTACTCTCCGCTGCGGCTGCTGTGTCCCAGTATATCCTGTCGGCGCAGATAAGCGCGTCCTTCTTGTCGCCATGGACAGAGATGACGCTTATCGGCCCCGACATCTTGAGTATATTGTAGGCGTAGTGGGAAGCTGCCATGAACTTGGCGAGGGCAGGACGGCCAAGTATCCCATTGTATGGCAATGGGATATCGGCCACGTCAAAGGTTATCCTCTCCGTCCTGAAGTTAAGCTCCCCGCCAAAGGTCACCGGCAGAGTGATCTTCCCCTTGGGCTTGCTCCTTCCCGGGTTTATTCCTTGGAAAGAACTGGTTTCTTCGAGCTCGCCGTCTGGGATCTGGAGCTTCTTGATCACAGCCAGGGAGATCAAGTTCAGGCCGGCCCCGCCGTCAACCAACATTTTGGTGACCTTGAGGTTGCGGATGGTGGGTGAGACCAACATCGGCAAGCACCCGACCGCAGTGGTGCGGTCAGGGTGATCCTCAAGATCAAAAATGATGGGCGTGCTGGACCACTTCAGGAGTCTGCGCGACTCAACGGGCGGCTCTGCTGCGTTTACTTCCCGCACCCACTGCTTGAGTTGGCGGTGGGAAGTGTGCAGAGAGGCGCCTCCGTCGACACACATCACTTCTGTGGCCTTCTGGAACTCCTGCTCGCTGTTATCACCTTCCTCCATGTCGTCGTCGTCGTCTTCTTCCTCGTCCTTGTCGCGGCCCCGGGGAGGTCGATCACCTTGCCGCTGCTTGGCCTTGCCGCGGCGTCCTCCCCGGCCATTGAATGGTCGCTTCTTGCTTGGCTCTCCTCCGCCACCTTGAGCCTTCTCCTTGTCGCGACGCTCGTATTCAGCTTTTTGCTGCTCTACGAGGTACTCGACTCGTTTGCAGTTAGAGAGGTCGTGGCCCTTGGTGCGGTGGATCTTGCAATATTGCTTGTCGGAGCCAGCCTGCTTGTCGGCTGCCGCTACAGGGGCAGGCTCCTTGCCGGAGCCGCCAGCCTGTGCTATCTTCGCGGGAGCCTCCTTGCGGGACTTCTCGACGACCAGCACGTCCTTGCTCTTCTTCTTCCTATTGTTCCGCCGCCGGCTCTTCTTTGCCGGGGCGGCATCCTCGCTGTCGCTTCCCCCTGCGCCAGCATCCTCTCCGGGGAGTCTCCTCCCCTCTTCGGCGCGCGCGCACTTGTCAGCCAGAGCGTAGAGCTCGCTGACATCCCGTATCTTGGTCATGGCCATCTCTTCCCGCATGCGACGGTTACGCACGTTCTGGTGGAACGCGCTGATAACCGCGGCGGGGTGGACGTCGGGAATGTTGTGCTGCACGCGGCTGAATCGTTGGATGTACTTGCGCAGGGGTTCTCCTTCCTTCTGGGCCAAGATGTGGAGGTCACTCTCCTGGCCGTGGGGTTTGTGGCCGCCCGTGAAGGCGCCAACAAACTGATGGCACAAATCTGCCCACGAAGAAATAGAGCCTTCCGGCAAGTGCATAAGCCAAGAACGAACGTTCGGCTTAAGCACCAGCGGGAAGTAATTTGCCAGTATCTTCTCGTCGCGCCCCCCGGCAGCCTGCACCGCGATGGTGTAGATACTGAGGAACTTCGAGGGGTGCGTCTTGCCGTCGTACTTCTCGGGTACGTCGGGCTTGAAGTTTTTCATGCTGGGCCACTGGACGCGCCGCAGCTCACGGGTAAACGCAGGGCAACCTGCCGCGTACGGCAAGTCGCCTGGTTCACCGGGCGCGTGCGTGTCGACAGCGGTCCCAGCCCGTTGGTCTGATTGTCGCCGGGCTTCTGGGCGGCGCTCGATCGTCGTTCGAGCATCTTCTTGCCGCCGATCGTCAAGGACTTGGCGCTGGTCCCGACGAGCCCGCGGATCCGACGACGCCGTAGAGTCGTCGTCGACGTTGATCCGGCGGGGAGGCGTCTTCTGCTTCCGTGGCGGGGAGTGCACGGTGGTTGCACCCCCGGCGGTCTTGTCGCCATCGGCCTTCGTCTTCTCGACTTGCCGTGGCCGCGAGGTCGCCGGCTGCTGCGGCGTGTCGTTGTTGGCGAAGGCGATGAGGCTTTGGATCGTTGCCCTCCAGTCTTCGGCCTTGTCTGCCGCTGGAGGGAAATCGAGGAGCAGTTGCGCTCTTGCGAGAGCTTCTGCTGGAGAGGAGGGGAGCGGTGGCGAGCGGTGCGAGGAGCGAGATATGCTCGGACTCCTAACAGGGTTAGAAGGAGCAGTCTCTCGCCCTGGCGACCGCGCCTTGCTCGTGCCAGGACGATGGCCCGGAGCATCCCGCGAGCCTCCGGTTTGTCCTTGGCCCAGCAAGCGGATGGTACCTCCTGTACCACGGCGCTGCTGGCCTATCGTCTGCTGAGATGGACGTGGCGCGTCTACGGACACCGAGGCCTTGGAGTTGGTCCGGTCGTCCGCCTTGTCCTTGGATTTGGCGGTGCCGTGAGTTTCCTCACCGGCGACCACCCTTCCGCCGGCGTCTCTTCCACCAACCGTTGGTTCTGGTGGCGGAGGAATCGACGCAGACGGGCCTGCGACCTCCGAAACCTTCTTCTTCGGGGCCATGTTGCTGTTGTTGATGAAGTTGATGAAGTTGGAGAGGTTGATGAAGAATGCGCCCGCGTGAGCACCGGATCAGGTTCGCACAACCTCGACGCCCCCTACCTGGCGCGCCAAAGATGTCGGGGGAAACTGTCCACCACGAACACCTATGGGACCGGAGCCCCTTGTACGTTGCGGTAAGGGAGCGAAGGGAGCACAAAGAGCAGATCGAGGAGAGCACGCGGGCAGTTTACCCAGGTTCGGGCCGCGCGGACGCGTAAAACCCTACTCCTGCTTGGTTTGTATTCAGTTTGTGACCTCGGGAGCTTGAAGAGCTAGCTACACCGAGCAAGAGAGCTATCTAGGTTCCGAACCCTTTCTACGTTGTGCATGGGCCTCCTTTTATAGCTCAAGGGGTCACCGACAGGTGTCAACGAAGAAGAAGGGCAAAAATGTAACTTTGGTGGTAGTTGCAACAGTGCGGGAACAGTGCATGAATAGTGCGTGAACAGTGGTCTTCACCTACTTTGACAGTGTGGGACAAGAGCATTTAATGCCCGTCGCCGTCGACCCCAAAAGCGCCCGCCCATGCGTCTCCGTTCGCCACGGCGATAGCCTCGTCACCGTGGAGTGCCACCGTGTCCCCCAGGCTGCACAGCCATCCGCCACGCGTCCCTGGAAGGGCCCCAGGGCGACGCGTGGGCCGATGAGCTGGAGCGCGGGCACACAGCGCAGGCTTCCCCGGCAAGCACCTTGCCGGGGTCTTGATCTTGCCGGGCCCGGAGGCTTGTCGCTCCCCGGGCCCTGCCGGGGCGCATGATGCGCCAAGGCATGTCTTCTGAGATGCAGTCTTCTGGTTTTCCTGGCAAGCTCCTCTTGCCAGGATCTTGTGCCAATGTGATGGTCTTGAGCCTGGGACGGCCTTCCCGGCAAGCTCCACTTGCCGGGGCCTTGATCTTCTGTCTTGTATACTTTGTTTTAGAATGGCCTAATAAGGACTGGAAAGGTTTCCGGCAAGCGCGTGGTGAGCCCTGCCGCGGGAAGCTGCTACTGCCCGTGCACAAGTTGGGGTACTAAGGTACCCCTATCTTAGTACACCGACATAACCATTTTATTATTGCCTCTAGGGCATATTTAAAACAACCTCTTCCGGCCACATGTTTGTTCATGAGCGGGTAACTTTACTTAAATTTTATTCTTAAAACAAGAAAAGCATTGGCTCATTCTATCAGCGGCCACAGGATCAACATGCAAAAAAAATAGAATTATTATTCTTGGGACGCACATGATCAACTCATTTGCCGCACTTTCACACTTACAATACTACCAAGTTTGAACAACTTGTTATAGTTGTTATCCTCTACATCATCATGCCACGTTTCCCACCTTGCAAGATTCACAACCAACCCATATGATTCAAATAATAAGTAAACAAAGATGCCTACTCATCTCAATGATTCACAAAATCAGAGCCAATAGTTACTGTACAACTAAAATGTTGTGAGAATGTGAACAAATAAATAAAAATCGATCAATTCTTAATGTAAGCAATTTGATTCAAGGATATGCTGAAACATTAAAACCATTCATGTTTATGGCCAAGCAGGTTAAACATTGGTAGATGAAATGTTCTGCATCACTGGTGGCACTACCACTTCCAATATATGCATAAGCGGGGCGTTACTCTCCACCATGACCAGACCAGACTCGTTTTATTTTCTTTTCAAGTTGGTTCTCAACTTCTGCCTTATAGATTTTGAAGTAGTGTATAGCCTCATCCTTAGTACTCCCTCCGTCCCAAAATTAGTGACTCAACTATGTACTAACTCTAGTGCAAAGTTAATATAAAGTCGAGTCACTTATTTTGGGATGGAGGAAGTATTTATCAAATGCACATAGCAGAATCTAGTGGAATCATAAATCAACGTCATGAAATATTTCTTTCCACATTTAGTCAACACACCATTTATCTCGCACAGATCTGAGCGTATGGAGCTCTAGTAGTGCTAAGTGTCTCTCCTTTGCAGACTTGTGAGGCTTATGAGGTTGCTTAGCTTGCACACACGCATGTCACTTAGAGCCTTTGGCTAAAGTGAAAGTCGGGATTAAATCCATCTTGGCTAACCGTGTCATACAACCCAAGAACTTGGTGAATGCTTTTGACCATCACAACATCTATAATTGAGTATTCTTGTTAGCACAGATAAAGAAAGAGCACGATTACTATAATAGTGGCACTAGTTGCGGCAACTTAGTTTTTAAAACAAGAAAAGATTGCGATAGAATGGCTTTATTAAAAATACAACGTTAGCACATTATGACAAAGCACGATCATGTGGATAAAGGTTAGTACTGACATATGTGAGATGACTTTGGGAGATCAAGTTATTCTTCGGGTCCCCGTATCTTGCCATTAAGGCGATTCATTGACATCTAATAACAACCTCAGTGTGGCAGTAGAAGGAGGGGCGTCGACTCATTCCAATATCTTTTATTTTGCAGTTCAA
Organism: Secale cereale; assembly: GCA_902687465.1. NCBI lineage: Eukaryota > Viridiplantae > Streptophyta > Magnoliopsida > Poales > Poaceae > Secale > Secale cereale. Next base: position 533,717,408 of record LR738710.1, on the reverse strand, counting down.
CTAAACTTAAGGCGCTCGCCATGCCGCGAGGGAGAGAGGGGGCCCGCACCGCCTCGACGGTAGGCCTGATGGACTCAACTAGTTCAGTGCACATGCTATGTGATTGATGCAGTGCACATGGACTTGATTCTGCCGGATACGCCTTTTGCAAGTTATCTACATTGGAAATGAAATGGCAGCTAAGATAGTAGCTCTATTTTAAATGTATTATTACTTCATTTTATCATAGGCAGTAGCGGTGCCAAAACAATGCCTAAAATTATTAGTGGCATTAAATTAAGATACAAAAACAATATCATTATTGCTTTCTCATAGTAGTGCCAAAAAAGTAGCCCAAGATCACTAGCTGGATGCAGATTTGAAATCAACCAAAAAGGAACATACCCAATCATGGGAACCATAACTAAGAGAGGGGCCCTACGCCGCCACGACGGTAGGCATGATGGACTCAGCTAGTTCAGGACTCGATTCTGCCTGATATCTTATGCAAGTGGTGAACCGCAACTCCACTCAGATGATTCAATTCATGCCACCTTTTTGTGCAGTTCTCCTAAAATGAAGCAATATTTGCATCATGCAGCTAGCAAGAAGTACTTGGTCTCACCGGCCTAAAGAAACAACTTACTTATCATAATGGAAAAAATAACAGGAGATTACCATTTGTAAAACAATTTAATTGCAACATATTACTTGAGGTATTAGATTAACAATAACATTGGTCAGACATGTCCTTACTGCAACAGTTGGATTGCTTCATTTTGCAAGCGCCCTTACATTAACAATAGCAAAAATTTGGTATAAGGGCATGCGATAGTGGACGCATCAGCACCATGTACCTACAAGGAGGCATAAAGTGGTGATGCTGTGTTCCCCTGAGCAACAATGTAGCGACCACGATTCGAACGAAACAAAGTCTCTGTGTTTTGTGTCATCCCTGGATCGGTAATGCTGACACACACTGTCGGGGATATACCCCGTGGTATGAACCGGCCGGAAATATGACCCGGTCGGACTTGGCGGTTTACTTGAGACATGGTTTACACTTGGTGATTCACTGGCGATCCGTCATAACCAGACGGTTTGCAAGCAACCTCCCTAAATAATACCACTCACTGGTAACCCGGTTGGCGGATCACGGATGACAAGGCCCAAGGCCCAGAAGGCCGGTTCATGTTATGATGGTCCGGATTATGAAGAAAGCATAAGGAATATTCTCCTACAAAGGAAGTAAGACTAGGACTCCTTGTAATAGAGTAATCCTAATCCTACTAGGACTAGTCATGTAACCCGCCCCTTCAACTTATATAAGGAGGGGCAGGGCTCCCCAAAGAGGGACAAGTTCTCACAAGTTTCTAGGGCTAGACACAAAGAGCCAGTTTACCGGCGACACCATGATGATCATAATGAGATCTAGCCTCAAACAGCACATAGGGCTATTCCGGATGATGTTTCCCGGGGCCCGAAGCTATCTAAATCCCTTGTCTTGCGTTGCGTCTCTTGATTCTGCTCAACCCCTCTCAAGCTACTACATAGATGCGCGGCTTCACGACTAAGTCCGTTAACCCGGACATCTGCCGTGAGAATTCCACGACAGTTGGCGCCCACCATGGGGCTTGTGCACGGTGGTGTTGAGTTCTTGGAGGGCATACTCTTTGGGATCGAGAAGCTCGCGGATAATCAGATGAAGAAGAATTGGAGAGAAGATTGGATCCATGCTACATGTTCAAATCAGAAAGACTTGCCGATTTCCTACGTGTGGCAATGTGTGTATACAAGGAAAGAATCACTACTGTAAACCGCCGCGGTGCCGAGTCGCATCCATCCTGTCAAATCGGCGTGGGGATCAAGGAAAGAAAAATAAAATCTGCTGGTCGGATTACGCGCTAGAGCAGCCACGACCGGGACACGGACGATTGACAGGCTCAGACTCTGCCCGCGACCCGCCTCGTTGACCCGTTGCGCCTCCATCGCCGCCGATTCACGCCTCCAACTCGCCGGCGGGCCTCGTCTTGCCTCCGTCTGCCGTCCCCGAACTGCCATCGCCAGGCGCGCCACTGACTGCCGCGCTGTTGTAACCCGTCGCGGCCAGGATGCCTCCGGCCCACTGCTCGGACTCACTTCTGCCATGGCCCATCACTCTTCTGCGAGTTCCCCGTCGCGCTGTCTCCGCCTCCTACTAAGTCGCGCTCCCGGACGCGCGGCGCTTTGACCAGATGTTGCTGAAGACCGCTATCGTGTCCGCCTCCTGCTAAGTCGTGCTCCCAAACGAGCGGCGATTTGACCGGACGTGCTTCGAGCCGCCGCACCTGCCACGGCCTCAACGGCCGCCGTGAGTCCGTTTCTGTACGTCGCGACCTCCCGAGCCGCTGGCCACCGTCGTTGCCTCCGAGTGACCTCGCATCGCTCCGCTTCTACCAAGGCCGAAGCTGCGACCTCCCTCGCTTGCGCTGCCTCCAGCTACGGTCCTGCACATCGCTGCAAGCCGGCCGTGCCATCACCAATTGCTCCCCGCAAGTCAAGGCTTTCCTATGCCGCCCCGTGCGGCTCCAGCTCACGCCCGTCTGTGTCGGGGCTCCTCCTGAGTGCTTCTGCCCCCGTTGTGGTTAGCCTCACGTGCCTGCGCTGCCGCTGCCTTACCTCAACAAGACGCCTCGGAGACGCCGTGGTCACCACAGGCCGCCGGCCTCATCCCCGGGCCAGTTCATTGCTCTGGGTTAGCTGTGTCCTGTGTATTGCCGAAACCGCTGCGCACGACGCCGCACCTTGCCCGCATCCCCGACTCGGGGTACATCTAGTGGATGCTAGAGAGCGGGAAGGAACCGCCGAGCGCACCTCAAAGTCACCTTCGCCACGCCTAGGAGCCGCCCGCCTCCAGTGCCTTGCCACCAGCTTGCCCGGGTCGATGCCTCCTCTGCCTCGGGCCCCCGCCTTCTGCTGCCGTTGGTAAGCCAATTGTGGGCATCCAAACTTCGAGCCGCCGTCGGGTTGAGTCGCCCCCCGACCGCGCCCTTCTAAGCAGACGTCTTACCTCTGCTGCTGTGCATCGACTTGATGCCTGGCCAGCGGCCTCATCTCCACCCCCGAATTCTCTCTGTCACCTGCCTGCTGCGTCGAAACCGCCCGTCGTTGGGGCATATTCAAGCCGCCAGAATCCCTCGTTGTTGATCCGGCTCTTGCCGTCTTGCCGGTGTCCGCCGTCCGCTTCGTTCTGTCGCAGGTCTCTCCGTCACCTGCCTCTGTTCTCATATGCTCCCCTGACAGCAATAAGTAAAAGATAAGATGAGGTTCGGTTGGGAGAAAAGTCAAGGGCGGATTGAGGAAGTACTGCATAAAAGAAGGGGGAAGGCTACGTGGGTGCTACTGTTTTATCATACATATGTCTATGCGGTCGTTTGACGATGTTCAGCATCCTCTAATGCCAACGTTCGTGTTCATCTGATAAAATATACGAGGTGCTATTGTCTCTATATACTTTTAGTACATATTTTAATCAAAGAGATCAATTACTTTGGTATGTATATTTTTATGTGCAGCAAAGGTGGTGCCAAGTTGCATCTATGAAGTGTGCATCAGCATCATCGCGTGCAGTGTGTGCACCCGCTTGCTGATTGAATGGGTGTGCGGAAGCCGCCGCGCATGCAGCTCAGTCTACGTCAACTCAGCGGGACCACGCCCGTGACTGACTCGCCGTTCGCGCAAATTACCGCGCCTACCATTGATTCTGCCGCCTACACCGGTTTATATAAACCGTAGCCGACTCAAACGGGAGTAATTTCAGCTTCACCGTGATGATCATCAATTTCGCGGTGAATAATTTCTGGCCTACATTACCAGACGTTCGGTTCACGCGTCTACACCGGTTTACCAATGTGGAGAACAATTTGCCCGTCCGCACCGGCATATAATGCCACGGCCAACACATCTGTTGTCCGGGCGAGTCAGGTGATATCTATCCTATTTATTTCTTAATACATATTAATTCATCCAAGCAAAAATACCTCGCCCTGCTGTATTCTATGCGCAGGAAAATCATTCATTACAAAGTGATATTATACTGTGGAGATGGAGGCACGCCAACATCATTTGGCACAAGTGGTCGTCGGTACTCAACAGACTCTCGCACTAGCTTACAGCGCCGCAGCCATCTCTCACGATAACGCCGGTTTACCACGCCGTGGCCGTCTTTCGCACCGGTGTACAACACGGAGGACAACTTGCTCATCTCTGCTGGCTTACAGTACCGCGGCCGATTCATGTGACTGTGCTGCCTTTGATGCTGTGGTCGTTTTTACTGTCCGTCCTGCGATCCGGTCTATCCAACATACCGGTTTGACTAAACAGACCCGGATGAGGATCATAAGGTCCAAATACATCAGGTGATATCCATCTAAAGTCTATTTTTCTTGATATATATCATTTTCATCAAGAAAACAAGATGCTTTGATCTGTCTATTTTGATATGCAGGACAATTATATAAGGGACCAAAGAGGGTTTACCAAACAAGCGCAACTCCCATATAGGTACCTTGCCTCTACGGTCGCTAGGGGGCTTCCTGTTCAAACATAGGTCGTATTCGAACCAAAGAGAACATAGTCAAACTCACTAGGGGGCTTCTTGATCGTATTCAAATCATAGCTTAACCCCTCTTGGGTCCGACTTGGATCGTATTCGAATCCACTGATCGGTGCAATGTCAAAACCACTGGGGGCTACATGATCGTATTCGAATCCTAGCTTAACCCCTTTGGTCCGGTTTACTGATCGTGTTCGAATCAGAAGCCTCATAAAAACTTCTCAAGGCCACTTGGGGCTACATGATCGTATTCGAATCCTAGCTTAACCCCTTTGGTCCGGTTTACTGATCGTATTCGAATTAGAAGCCTCATAAAAATTTCTCAAGGCCACTGGGGGCTACATGATCGTATTCGAATCCTAGCTTAACCCCTTTGGTCCGGTTTACTGATCGTATTCGAATCAGAAGCCTTAAATATGGAGCCTGGCAGCTCGCGAAAAGCCAAGAGCTTAAAGGCCGCTCTTAAAAAAATGCCTAGAGCTTAAAGGCCGCTCACAAAAATCCTGGAGCCCGGCAGCTCGCTAAAAGCCTCAAATTTGGAGCCTGGCAGCTCATAAAAAGCCTCGACTACATGGTCTTATTTGCCAAAAATGCTTTGTTTCTGTGATTTTGCAAGTTTTTGTTGTTAACCAAGTCTATTGATCTGGGATTGGGCAATTACAAAGTTGTCCATATATCTACAAAGTTAAAAGTCTGGGTCATGAACACCAGCAAGAGTTAAACCGGCGTTCATCGTAACCCGGATTGGCCTTCATGATGAGCCGACAAAGAGCCAAAAAATAGGTTGGCAGTACATGATCAGTTATAATGACCGGTGTTTCTTAAACCGGCCTGACTTTTGACTATAAGTCGCCAGTATGAGATAAGATAATGACCGGCGTTTATTAAACCGGCCTGGCTTTCGACTATAAGTCGCCAGTATGAGATAAAATAATGACTGGTGTTTATTAAACCCGGCCTGGTTCTGATCAAGAATCACTGGAACTGGTTTTCAAACCGGATTATATTCTTCAGATCTTTAATAGCCAACATGGCTGGATGTTTATTATGGTTATCAATAACCAAATTTATGATTGAGGTCTTCAAAGTCGCTTCAGCGCAATGGATATCATATTGTCAATGGTATGATTTATTTTACAAAGGAATAGTCCCGAGTCGCTGCAGGCTTACAACCCGGCACTTGGGGGCTACATTATTCCAATTGAGGTTACATTAAATACACAAGTCTCATGTCGCTGCAAGCATGCACCATGACACTTGGGGGCTAATGCAAAGTCATTTTTTTGCTCACCTTATTGAAGACCCGACTCATCACATCATATTGAGCCGGCCCTTGGGGGCTACCAATCGCTCCTGTAAACAATTCAAGGTACACAAGTATTAATCCATTATATTGAAGGGTCCACTGCTCAGTTGGTAAAGCACAAAGCTCTTAACCTTGTAGACGTGGGTTCAAACCCCACGATGGAAGTTACATTATATAATGTTATTTTCAATAATTATATCTACAAAGTCCCTGCTCATTATTGCATAATGACCCGGCACTTGGGGGCTACACAATATGGAATATTCAGTTTCATAGTGATTGGGATGAACAATCCGGATTTGTTCAAGATTGCAATTTTTTGAAACAAGTCTTAAGCTATCACTATGTTCTCCTCTTAAGACTTGGGGGCTATAGGTAATATGCATATAAAGGAGGAACATCTTCAAATTCTCAGTTTTGGGTAAGTCCGGAAGATTAATTGTGTGACCCGGTGTTGGCAACAATCATAACCCGACATCCATAAACAGTCATGACCCGGGATCATCAGTTTTTATAACCCGGCAATTTTGGCAATCATAAACAAGAAAGTTCTACATCTTCAAGCTGGCTGGATATCAATTAAATATTTAAAGACCAATATTTTTATCAAGTCAGAGTATTGAAGGCCGAGTCAAATGGATTCTTTATTTGCAATATTTTTTTACAAGCAAGTTGATTATGAAGCTGGTCTGTTGACCCGGATTCTCTAGAAAAAGCAAAGGACAAGGACTTAAGGATGGTCAGATGCCGGTTTACAAGATTTTTTAACCCGAAGCACCACCTATCAAATTTGTTCTTGTGGTTATTTTGTAGCATAAGTTTACCATGGATAAATCCAAGCTAAATAGGGGGCTAATGTCGGGGATATACCCTGCGGTATGAACCGGCCGGAAATATGACCCGAACGGAAATATGACCCGGCCGGACTTGGCGGTTTACTTGAGACCCGGTTTACACTTGGTGATTCACTGGCGATCCGTCATAACCAGACGGTTTACAAGCAACCTGCCTAAATAATACCACTCACTGGTAACCCGGTTGGCGGATCACGGATGACAAGGCCCAAGTCCCAGAAGGTCGGTTCATGTTGTGGTGGGACGGATTATGAAGAAAGCATAAGGAATATTCTCCTACAAAGGAAGTAAGAGTAGGACTCCTTGTAATAGAGTAATCCTAATCCTACTAGGACTAGTCATGTAACCCGCCCCTTAAACTTATATAAGGAGGGGCAGGGCTCCCCAAAGAGGGACAAGTTCTCACAAGTTTCTAGGGCTAGACACAAAGAGCCGGTTTACCGGCGACACCACGAGGATCATAATGAGATCTAGCCTCAAACATCACGTAGGGCTATTCCGGATGATGTTTCCCGGGGCCGAAGCTGTATAAATACCTTGTCTTGCATTGCGTCTCTCGATTCCGCTCAACCCCTCTCAAGCTACTACATAGATGCGCGGCTTCACGACTAAGTCCGTTAACCCGGACATCTGCCGTGACAATTCCACGGTGGGCGCCAACTGTCGTGGAATTGTCACAGCAGATGTCCGGGTTAACGGACTTAGTCGTGAAGCCGCGCATCTATGTAGTAGCTTGAGAGGGGTTGAGCGGAATCGAGAGACGCAATGCAAGACAAGGGATTTAGACAGCTTCAGGCCCTGGGAAACATCATCCGGAATAGCCCTACGTGCTGTTTGAGGCTAGATCTCATTATGATCCAGATGGTGTCGCCGGTAAACTAGCTCTTTGTGTCTAGCCCTAGAAACTTGTGAGAACTTGTCCCTCTTTGGGGAGCCCTGCCCCTCCTTATATAAGTTGAAGGGACGGGTTACATGACTAGTCCTAGTAGGATTAGGATTACTCTATTACAAGGAGTCCTAGTCTTACTTCCTTTGTAGGAGAATATTCCTTATGCTTTCTTCATAATCCGGCCCACCATAACATGAACCGGCCTTCTGGGTCTTGGGCCTTGTCATCCGCGATCCGCCAACCGGGTTACCAGTGAGTTGTATTATTTAGGCAGGTTGCTTGTAAATCGTCTGGTTATGACGGATCGCCAGTGAATCACCAAGTGTAAACCGGGTCTCAAGTAAACCGCCAAGTCCGGCTGGGTCATATTTCCGGCCGGTTTATACCGCGGGGTATATCCCCGACACACACAATACTTGAAGAATTTATAACAGAGTGCCAATCACACACTAATTACAACGAATGTCTCAAAAGAGAACTTATTACAAAAGTCTATGGCATAAGGCCATCTAACAAAATAACAGCGGAAGGCTTGGAAGATAAGTGAGTCCATCAACTCCAACGGCATAGCTGAGTGCATGACAAATGACCTAGCGCGTCTTACTCTTCTTCTGAAAATTCTGCAACGTAACATGTTGCAGCCCAAAATGGGTCAGCACATGGAATATGCTGGCAAGATAACTCAGTAGAGAAAGTAAAAAAAATAAAGGCTAACACTATATGCATATTTGGCTGGTGGAGGCTCTAAGGTTAAAGTTTTTGCATAAAGCCAATTTTTCCCTACAACAAAGGAATAACTTTTATTTTTACTATCATGTTGTTGAAACATCATTGAGAAGGTACCTCCAACTCAATCCAATTAAAGTAGTCATCATTAACCAAACAAATTAATTTTTAGATTTTTGAGATCAACCAATAATTCAAGTACCAGATACTCAACATGTCCATAACCGGGGACACGGCTAATCACGATTAGTTTGTACACTCTATAGAGGCTTGCACACTTTTCCCCACAAGACTCGATCTCCTCCCTTGGATTTCTTGCACTACATGGTGTTTGAGAAACGGATGACCGAGACACAGTCTTTCAGAAGTATTTACTCTTTACCTTGGGTGGACCCGTACACCTACTTTCCCCTACATCTGCTAGTCCACCACTGAAATAGCTCACACAACTTACTCATACTATGCCAGAGCCCATAATGTCATTGTGGCTACACACGGAAGTTTCTAGCATGAATAGTTTTATGAACCCTTTGAGCCTGGGTGGCATTCCATAGGATAATCACACGGTTCCTCCGGGATTTCCTAGGACACTTGATTCTCCAGGTGCCCTGCAACCAATCCACCCAGATGTGTATTAAAGTAGCCACCTTAAGTTGAACCATTAATTATCATCTCACATCTTTCATCGATACTCTCAAACCCAATACACGTCTACGAGCATAGCATGGCAACCTAAGCAAAACGTAGAAGTAACTCCCAAGGGTTTGAAAATAATGGAGGTAATAGGTTCTACCTCAATCTACTTCCCAGACCCACAAATTAAGAGATCCTACTCATCAAATGTGTGATGGTTTGATCTAATGCATAAAACTGGGTAATAAAGGGTATGATCAAAGTGTTACTTGCCTTGCTGATGATTCGCAAAACCTAGGGACTCGTAGTAGCACGCTTCGCACTCCGAGAATTCTATCGCAAGCAAACAATAGCATACATAAGCAATCAAGCAAGGATGCACGGATAAAACTCCAAACAAGAAGATCTAACTAGAAAGTTCATCTTAAGAACTCCGGTTTGCAAAAAGAATCAAATCAAACGAAGCAACGAAACTCAAACTGCGGAAGAAACAAGATCCATTTACTAGTTTGAACTAAAGTCAAATTTTACGGTACCAAAACCTTGTTCAAGTTGGTTAAACTGAAAGAGGGCTTTGAGACGAAGATCCGTGCATTTGAAACGCCTGATTCCGACTTTCGAGCGAAAAGAAAAACTAAAAACAAGATCAGGGCAGAAACCGAGATAGAAAATAATCGCGGGAAAACCCTGAAAAAGAAAAACTGACGAACAGGTTAACGAACAAACGTTCATTGTCTGCGACTAATGGGCGAACAACGTTCGTTAAAATGAATGTACGGATGAACGTCCGCTAATTAACTAAACCGAAAAAACCGAACCGATCTATAAAAAATAGATCTAGGGTTTCCTAAAAAAACCCAAACAGTTTTAGAAAAAAAACCGGCAGCTACCTCGGGACAAGACGGCGGCGGCGGTGCACTCCGGAGGGCGGTGGTGCTCCGGCGACGACGACGGTAAGGCGGCGGCGGGGCGGCGGAGTGCGGCGTTGCGGCGGCGGCGGGCTGCGGTGGCGGGGTGAGGCGGCGAGAAGGGAGGTGGCAGCACTATTTAAAGGCTAGGGGGGCTTGCTTGGGGAGGGGGCCAGGTGGCGGCGGTGGCCGGGTCAGCCACGGCGGGCGGCGTGGTGGGCGCGGACTCCGGTCGGAGTCAGAGGAGGCGGCGGCGCAGGGCCGGCTGGGCTTCGGCTCAGTTAGTCCGAACCACTTAAAAAAAAACGATCCTGACGCAGAAAAACACAAAAATAAAATACTAAAGGGAGACAAAAAATTCCAAAATAAATGTTCACCGTCCTCTAATAATATTTAGGACAAAGTGAACATTTTTCCCGGACCTAAATGCAATTTTGAAAAACGTGTATTTTTTCTATGCAAATAAAATCACAAATAAAACCCGAATAAAATTCCAAAAGTGGTTTTAATATTTTCCCTCCAATATTTCTTTTATTTTGGAGAAGTCATATTATCTTCGCTCATATATTTTACTAAGAAATATTTTTAGGAGAGAAAAATAAATAAAACCAAAGTGATCCCCGTACCGGTATTTGTGAAAACTCAAATACGAAAACGGTAAAATCCCCAACTCTCTCCGTGGGTCCTTGAGTTGCTTAGAATTTTCGAGGATCGCGAGCACACAAATGCAATAAAACATGCAATGCAATATGATCTATGTATAACATTCCAAATTGAATTTTTGGGATGTTACAAACCTACCCCCCCTTAGAATGAATCTCGCCCTCGAGATTCGGTTTGGCTAGAGAACAGGTGTGGGTGGTCCTTGCGTAGATCATCCTCTCATTTCTAGGTGGCTTCATCCTCGCTGTGGTGACTCCACTGAAATTTTCAAAACTTGATAACCTTGCTACGGGTAACTCTGCTCACAAACTCGAGGATCTTGACGGGTTTCTCCTCGTAAGTCAGATCACTATCCAACTGAATTGCTTCCAGGGGCACTGTGTCTCTTAAAGGAATATCGGCCATCTCCGCATGGCACTTCTTAAGCTAGGAAACGTGAAACACGTCGTGAACTCCTGACAATCCTTCGGGTAACTCCAACTTGTAGACAACCTCTCCCATGCATTCCAAAACACGGTATGGTCCCACAAATCTCGGGGCTAACTTTCCTTTAACTCCAAAACGTTTAACTCCACGCAAAGGCGACACTCTCAGGTACGCTCTGTCTCCGATTTTGTAGACTACTTCCTTGCGCTTCGAGTCTGCATAGCTCTTCTGCCTAGACTGAGCTACCTTCAGTCTATCTCGAATCAACTTAACCTTCTCTTTGGACTCTTTGATCAGATCTGGTCTAAATAACTGATGGTCTCCGACTTCATCCCACATTTATGGTGTTTGGCATCTCCTCCCGTACAATGCTTCGAACGGTGCCATCTTCAAACTGGCCTGGTAGCTGTTGTTGTACGAGAACTCCGCATAGGGCAAGTTGTCATCCCAACTAGATCCATAATGTAACGCGCAAGCTCTCAACATGTCCTCCAGAATCTGATTGACTCTCTCGGTCTGTCCATCAGTCTGTGGGTGAAAGGCTATACTGAATTCTAGCCTAGTTCCCAAAGTCTGGTGTAGCTGATGCCAAAACTTTGAGGTGAACTGTGTTCCTCTATCTGATACGATGGTCCTCGGAACTCCGTGCAGACATATGATCCTGGTCATGTATATCTTGGCCAACCTTGCACTGGTATACGTGGTTTTCACGGGGATAAAGTGGGCCACTTTGGTCAAGCGATCCACTACTACCCAGATTGAGTCATATCTTGATCTAGTCCTGGGCAATCCAGTGATAAAGTCCATGCCAAGCTTATCCCACTTCCATTCGGGTATCGGCATAGGCTGTAGTAATCCTGCTGGCTTCTGATGTTCTGCCTTCACTCTCTGGCATACATCGCATACGGCTACATACTCCGTAATGTCCTTCTTCATTCCCGTCCACTAGAAACATTCCTTCAAATCCAAATACATCTTAGTGTTTTCGGGGTGTATCGATATGATCAATCATGTGCTTCCTGTAATATCAACTTCCTAATCTCAGCGTTGTTGGGCACATAGACTCGATCCTCCAACCACAAGGTGTCGTGTTCGTCCTCACAAAAACCATTGGCTTTTCCTTCACTCATCTTCTCCTTTATCTCGGCAATCTCTTTGTCATCCTTCTGGGCTTCTCGTATCTTTCCCAACAATCTTGACTGAACCTCCAATGTTGCAACAAAACCTCTAGGAACTATCTCCAAACGAAGCACCCTCAGATCTTCTGCTAACTCTTTTAGCAATCTTCCCTTTACTAGGGTATTAGCATAACTCTTCCGGCTCAAAACGTCTGCCACGAGATTTGCCTTGCCTAGATGATAGTGCAACTTCATGTCATAATCCTTTATGAGCTCCAACCATCTCCAATGTCTGAGGTTCAACTCCTTCTGAGTGAAAATGTACTTCAAACTCTTGTGATCCGTGTACACATCACAACGATTTCCAATAAGGAAATGTCTCCAGGTTTTGAGCGCGTGCACTACAGCTGCTAGCTCCAAATCATGCGTAGAATAATTCAACTCGTGCGGTCGAAGTTGTCGAGATGCGTAAGAAACAACTCTTCCATCCTGCATGAGCACTCCTCCAAGTCCTAAGCATGAAGCGTCGCAATACACTTGGAAATCCTTGCGTATATCTGGCAAGATCAGCACTGGGGCTGTCGCCAACCATTTCTTCAACTCCTGGAAACTTTCTTCACACTCTTCAGTCCAATGAAACTTCGTGTCCTTCTTTAACAATGCCTTCATAGGCTTTGCAATCTTGGATAAATTCTCTATAAATCTCCAATAATATGTCGCGAGTCCAAGAAAACTACGGATTTCTCCAACTAAAGTGGGTGCCAACCACTACGTGACTGCTTGTACCTTGACAGGATCCACTGCTATACCTTCTCCTGATATAACATGTCCTAAGAATCCAACTTCCTTCAACCAAAAATCACATATGCTAAATTAGGCATACAACTGATGTTCTCTGAGCTTCTCCAGAACCAAACGCAAATGCTCCTCGTGTTCTTCTTCGTTCTTCGAGTGCACCAAGATATCATCAATGAATACCACAACAAACTTATCCGAGAACTCAATGAACACCTTATTCATCATACTCATGAAATAGGCAGGGGCGTTAGTCAATCCAAATGACATAACCGTGTACTCATATAGCCCATACCTTGTGGTGAAGGCTGTCTTAGGTATATCCTTCTGTCGGATCTTCAACTGGTGGCATCCTGATCGTAGATCAATCTTGGAGAATACTTTAGCTCCTTGAAGTTGGTCGAACAAATCATTGATCATCGGTAGTGTGTACTTATTCTTAATCATCACTTCATTCAGTGCCCGATAATCAACGACCATTCTTAAAGATCCATCCTTCTTCTCGACCAAAAGCACTGGGGCTCCCCAAGGTGATGAACTTCGTCGAATAAATCCTTTCTCCAATAACTCCTTAATTTGCTTCTTGATCTCCTGCAGATCATTTGTTGGCATCCGGTATGGTCTCTTTTCGATATCGGTCCGGTACCAGGCAATAGCTCTATCAGAAACTCAATATCCCTATCCGGCGGCATGCCTGGTAGCTCCTCTGGAAATACATCCAGATAATCCCTCACTACCGGCACTTCCTCCTGAACAAACCCTGAGAGAGAATTTACTTGTGTCCTTCTAGGCGAATGCCTAGATACATACTTGATCCTTCTTCCCTCCGGGGTGGTAAGTAAAATCGACTTACTGGCACAATCGATGTTCCCTCCATACATGGATAGCCAATCCATACCTAGTATCACATCCAATCCCTGTGACTCCAAAACTATCATGTCTGAGGGAAAAACATGGCGTCCAATTGTCAATGGCATCTGAAAACATCCTTGATTTGCCATGTATTCCGCTCCGGGTGAACTTACTAACATGGGGGTCATAAGGACTTTGGTGGGCAACTTATGTCTATTCACGAATCCCCTTGAAATGTATGAATGCGATGCACCAGTATCGAAAAGAACTACTACGGTAAATGACTTAACCAAAAACTTACCAACAACTGCATTAGGCTATTCTTCAACCTCCTCCGCGGTCACGTGGTTCACTTATCCTTTGTTGAAAGGGTTGGGCTTCTTCCCGGCACTTCCATTGTCGTTCCCATTCTTAGCTTCAGGGCACTCTCCGACATAGTGCCCATTCTTCCCGCACTTGAAACATGTAATGTGACTTAGATCCCTCTTGGCGGGTGTGGATGGAGTAGATCGGTTCTGATTATTGTTTGCTCCATTTCCATTCCCATTCTTGGAGCCATTATGGTTGTGAGAACTCTCTCCATTATGGGTGTGGCTTCCATGGTTATGGGTATATCCTCCTGAGTTCGGGGTGAAACGGGGCTTCCGCTTGGCTCCGAAATTATTCCTTCCTTGTCCATACTTCCTCGTACGGCTCTCAATCTGCTACTGCTTCCCTTCAATCATAAGAGCTTTATCTACCAACTCCTGGTAGTTGTTGAAGGCTGCCACCATCAACTGTATGCTCATCTCATCATTCAGTCCTTCCATAAACTTCTCCTGCTTCGCGGCATCTGTGGCCACATTGTCAGGGGCATAACGAGATAGGGTACTAAACTCCTCTACGTACTGAGCTACAGTACAATTTCCTTGGCGCAAGTTGCAAAACTCTCGCTTCTTCATGCTCATGGCTCCAGTTGAGACATGGGCAGTGCGAAAAGCTTGCTGAAACTGATCCCAAGTGACATTGGCTACAGGGAAAGTGGTTGTGTAGTTCTCCCACCATGCTGCTGCTGGTCCAGCCAACTGATGTGCGGCGAATCGCACCTTCTAAGCATCCGTGCAATTTGCGGTGGTCAAATCCCTTCCAATCTTGCGCAGCCAATCATCAGCAACTATTGGTTCAACGCTACTAGAAAACACTGGTGGTTGCAACCTTAGGAAATTTGTCAGGTTGTCCACGGGTGGTGGTGGTGGAGGGTTGTTGTTGTTGTTTTGATTGTTCTGGTTGTTCCGGACAAGAAGTTGCATCAAAGTGTTTTGCTGATGGATCAACTAAGTGAGCTCAGGGGGAAACTGAAATCCAGGCTCACGTCTCGGAGGCATCTGGTGGGTGTAGAGGGAAGAGATTATAATAGAAATGAGGTCTAAGGGGAATTTCACTACCCATATGCACATGAGACAAACACAAACATATCACACCAAACAATTTCAAGCAAGGGCATACAAAAGATTCTAACTAATGTTACAAAAGTGCTCTAAATTCTACTTTATGGGGAAAACACTACTAGTCATGGTGTGGTCATCTAAAAATTTTGGTCGGCGGAAGATTCCATGATGTCTGCTCCAGCTTCATCTTCATAGTCATCATCACTATCATTAGGGTCTGAGTCGGTGTCGTTGATGATGTTGTAGTCTTTAGAATGAATCTCCTTAGGTTCTTCTTCTTCTCCTCCTCCTGGGGCTGGATGTCCCATGAATACTCGTAGCTTCCTTGTCAAGTCATCATTCTTCTCCACAAGTATTGTCATCTCCTCCTCGTATCCGTCACGTGTAGACTTGAGTTCCTCTTCTAGCTCCAATTTCCTGGTTAGCGCCTTCTTTAAATCTATCATCCCTGCGCACATCTGGTGCTCCTATCGGCAAATGTGCCGGTTTAACTCCTGGATGAACGCTGCAATGGACCTGTCCTTCCGGGTGTTGATCATGTCCCATTGCTCATCTCGGCGTCCACATATCTGGTAGATAGTGTCCTTCAGCTCCTACTTGTAGAGTTATCCAATTCGTCACATGGTAATGTGGGCTGCCATACTCTTGCCTAGGCTCCAGGTTGGTGCATCAAAAGAAAGCTCTATAGGCTCAGTGGATGGTGCGAATGTCCTCCCAGGAATTTGAACTTGAATATTCCATCGCTCTTCTTCTGGTAAAGTGGCGGTGTAGGTCCCGATGAAGCTTGGTATTTCGATGTTCAGGTACCTAGTGACTTCCTTCAAGTGTCTTTCAAAAGGTGTGTCTTCATCTGGTTGAGTGAACTTGTTCCTTGGATCCACCATCCTAAAGAATAGAAAATGAAGAGGAGTCATAAATGACTAGAGAAGAGTGACCTAGGGTTTATCTTAGTGGCCGTGTCCTACATTCAGCGTGTGCTCTGATACCATCTTGTAGCGACCACGATCCGAACGAACCGAAGTCTTTGTGTTCCGTGTCATCCCTGGATCGGTAATGCTGACACACACAGTACTTGAAGGATTTATATCAGAGTGGCAATCACACACTTATTACATCGAATGTCTCAAAAGAGAACTTATTACTAAAGTCTATGGCATAAGGCCATCTAACAAAATAAAGCGGAAGGCTTGGAAGAAAAGTGAGTCCATCAACTCGAACGGCATAGCTGAGTGCTTGACAAACGACCTAGCGCGTCTTACTCTTCTTCTAAAAAGTCTGCAACGTAACATGTTACAGCCCGAAACGGGTCAGCACATGAAATATGCTGGCAAGATAACACAATAGAGCAAGTAACAAAAATAAAGGCTAACACTATATGCATATTTGGCTGGTGGAGGCTCTAAGGTTAAAGTTTTTGCATAAAGCCAATTTTTCCCTACAACAAAGGAATAACTTTTATTTTTATATCATGGTAGCTGAAACATCATTGAGAAGGTACCTCCAACTCAATCCCAATTAAAGTAGTCATCATTAACCCAACAAATTAATTTTTAGAGTGTTGAGATCAACCAATAATTCAAGTGCCAGATACTCAAGATGTCCATAACCGGGGACACAGCTAATCATGATTAGTTTGTACACTATGCAGAGGTTTGCGCACTTTTCCCCACAAGACTTGATCTCCTTCGTTGGATTTCTTGCACTGCATTGTGTTTGAGAAACGGATGACCGATACACAGTCTTTCAAAAGCATTTACTCTTTACCCCGGGTGGACCAGTACACCTACTTTCCCCTACATCTGCTAGTCCACCACTGAAAGAGCTCACACAACTTACTCATACTATGCTAGAGCCCATAATGGCATTGTGGCTGCACACGGAAGTTTCTAGCATGAATAGTTTTATGATCCCTTTGAGCCTGGGTGGCATTCCATAGGAAAATCACACGGTTCCTCCGGGATTTCCTAGGACAACACTGGATTCTCCAGGTGCCCTGCAACCAATCCACCCAGATGTGTATTCAAGTAGCCACCTTAAGTTGAACCATTAATTATCATCTCACATCTGTCATGGATACTCTCAAACCCAATCCACGTCTACGAGCATATCATGGCAACCTAAGCATACCGTAGAAGTAACTCCCAAGGGTTTGAAAATAATGCAGGTAATAGGTTGTACCTCAATCTACTTCCCAGGCCCACAAATTAAGATATACTACTCATGCAATGTGTGAGGGTTTGATCTAATGCATAAAAACTGGGTAATAAAGGGTATGATCAAAGTGTTACTTGCCTTGCCGATGATTCACAAAACCTAGGGACTCCTAGTAGGACGCTTCGCACTCCGGGAATTCTATCGCTAGCAAACAATAGCATACATAAGCAATCAAGCAAGGATGCACTGATAAAACTCCAAACAAGGAGATCTAACCAGAAAGTTCATCTTAAGAACTCCGGTTTGCAAAAAGAATAATATCAAATGGAGCAACGAAACTCAAACTGCGAAAGAAACAAGATCCATTTACTAGTTTGAACTAAAGTCAAATTTTACGGTACCAAAACCTTGTTCAAGTTGGTTAAACGGAAAGAGGGCTTCGAGACGAAGATCTGGGCGTTTGCAACGCCTGATTCCGACTTTCTAGTGAAAAGAAAAACTAAAAACAAGATCAGGGTAGAAGTCTCGATCGAAAATAATCGCGGAAAACCCCAGAAAAAGAAAAACTGACGAACAGGCTAACGAACGAACGTTCGTTGTCTGCGACTACCGGGCGAACAACGTTCCTCAGAACAAACGTACGGACGAATGGCCGCTAATTAACTAAACCGAAAAACCGAACCGATCTATTAAAAACAGATCTATTAAAAACAGATCTATTAAAACAGATCTAGGGTTTTCTAAAAACACAAAACGGTTTTAGAAAAAACGGCGGCTACCTCGGGATGAGACGGCGGCGGCGGCGCACTCCGGCGGCCGGTGGTGCTCCGGCGACGACGGCGGCGGGGCGGCGGAGTGCGGCGGGGTGCGGCCCTGCGACGGCGACGACGCTGGGCGGCGGCGGCGGTGGTGCGCGGATGCGGCGGCGGGGTGAGGCGGCGAGAAGGGGGAGGGTGGCGGCGCTATTTAAAGGCCGGGGGGGCTTGCTTGGGGAGGGGGACAGGCGGCGGTGGTGGCCGGATCGGCCACGGCGGGCGGCGTGCTGGGCGCGGACTCCGGACGGAGTCGGAGGAGGTGGCGGCGCTGGGCCGGCTGGACTTCGGCCGAGTCGGTCCGAACCACTTTTTTTAAACGATCCTGACGCAGAAACACACAAAAATAAAATACTAAACGGAGACGAAAAATTCTGAAATAAATTTTCACCGTCCGCTAATAATATTTAGGACAAAGTGAACATTTTTCCTGGACCTAAATGCAATTTTGAAAAACGCGTATTTTTCCTATGCAAATAAAATCACAAATAAAATCCGAATAAAATTCCAAAAGTGATTTTAATACTTTTCCTTCAAAATGTAATGAATGTGCTCCGGTTTCCATGAAAATAATCTGGTTTGCATGTAGTAATTCATTTATTTATTCGTTTGTGGGGTGGTGTTGCATATAATTCATCCGGTTTGAAATGTACAGTACGCTAGCATGGTTGGATGGCCCGCTCCCCCATCACCATCCCTACCGGTCGGCGCTCAGCACTGGAGATGCTCCTAGTCGTTCATGCACTTCGACCTAGATTATATGGGTCCCACATGTCGGCATAAGGAAGCACGTAGAAATAGCCGAGGAGTACATATAGGAGGAAAATGCGTGAAAAAATATGTACTATGAAGCGTAGCTGCGGTTCGAACATGAGACACCATGGTAGGCCTTCTTCATTGGGATTTCAACCCGGGTCTTGCGGTGGCCGAGCAGGTACGTCGTCGGTTTGGAGAAACGGTGCATTTTTCTCCATCACGTCCCACCAAGGAATTTTTCTTGGTGGTTTCTTTCTCTTCGGCTTCTTTCCCTCTATCTGATGAATCAGTGGGTGTGGCTCTCCAATGCTGCATCGGGGGTCATCATAAAGGGTTTAAGGTTTCTCGGATCAATGAGAGGTCCTTCCGCTTCTCTGTGGCTGGTAACAAAGTTGGTCATTTTATTCACGGCCTCAAGGATCGTATTTGGCCAGATTTCATCTGTCATTTTCACTTGTTCAATGGCCATTTCAATGGGTTTAAGCATTTTGACTCTCAATGGCATGCTGATGAAAGGTTGGAATCTATTGCTACTCGCAGTCCCGTGGCAATTCGGGTTGACACATCTGCTCTCCTGCGGCCTAAGGAATCTGATTTGCATGCTACCAAAGTTTTAAGCAAATTCGATATTGTTCCGTTGGCATCCATGAATTTCAACAACACACATAGCCATGAAGCTTCAAGTTCATCCACACCCAAGGCTCTGCCCCCCCCCCCCCCCCCCC
>LR738710.1:533665694-533690852 GCA_902687465.1 Secale cereale | reverse complement strand
CCAACCCCTCCCCCGCCTTCTAGCGCGGGAGCGCACGACGGCCGGCGGGCAGCGTCCTCCCCCACCCCTCCCCCGCCTCCTAGCGCGGGGGCGCACGGCGGACGGCGGCCGGTGTCCTCCCCCACCCCTCCCCCCGCCTCCTAGCGCCGGAGCGCACGGCGGCCGTCGGCCGGCGTCCTGCACCTCTCCTCCACCCCTCCCCCCGCCTCGTAGCGGCAGCGGAGCGCGCGCCAAAGCGGCCGGCGATGCAGTCCGTCGGGGACGAAATTTCCGCGGCGGCGTTTAGGAAGCGACGCCGCACCTCACCTTCGCCCCAACAACACCTGGAGGATCCGCCCCTGAAGCATCCAGCCTCAGCCATGCATGACAGGGGGAAGCGAACTGCAAGGTTGACTACTACATCGCATTCGTCGTGGATGCGAACTGCAATGGTGCACGTCCAGCCTTCTCCCGCAACAATGGCGAAGGTGGAAAAAGCGCATGAGTTCCTGCAGCGGAGGTGGACTGCACGACAACAGCAGCAAGAGATGCATCTGCAGAAGGAGGGAACTGCATATAAGGTAAGAAAATCAACATACCAGCCCCCACATCCAGTTTGCAGTGTCGTTTTTATACCCATGCAGTCCCCCATATTGCGTCAACTACAGTCACATGTGTCTCCAAGTGGAAAAACAGAAAAGGATAGTTCACAAAATAAAAAACGCTATATGGATCAAAATTGCAGTCCACATTGACTAAAAAAGTAGAGCGCTGTTCCTAGAGCTGAAGTGCATTGTTTCTTCACGTTAACTAACAGTGCCCCTGCTGTAGAATGACAAATTGAAAGTGCAAATTCTTACCGTTTGCAAAAATATAATGATATATAGAACGAAAGATGCAGTTCATTTCATTGTTGACGTGCATAAAAAAAAAGCTTTGGCTTAATAACCTGCAGGAATTCACTATGCCTCAAAAACAGGAGATGCCTCGAATCATTTACGACCCTGAACCCCTGAACTGCATTGGAAGAGAAGAGTGGGAGATGCCTGGATGGATAACACCTGAATTACCTAGGGGTTTCTTTAACACAACGAACAGAACTACGTACTCCGTGGAGGAAGATGTAGAGGATAAAGATGAAAACAGTGAACCAAACATCATTCGAGATGGAGAAGGCAGTGAAACAAAAAACCCGCAGGATGACGAGGAGGAGGACGACGATCTGGTCTTCATGGGGGAACACGCGCAGAAAAATGATGAGGAGGAGGATGATGACGAAGAGCAAATCATAATAGTTATGCAGCCAAGGTACACGCGTGTCTTTGAAACATTTGGTCAGCAGATCAGAACGAATGATATAGCACCTCCAGAAGCCGATGTTGAAACCCAACAAGTTTGGCAGGTCCATGTGCAAACGATTCGTCGACAAAGGGACAGTGGAATTCCACCAAGGCCGCCTACTGCCCAACAAAAGAATCGGAAACAGAATCAAGGAGGGCCGCAAGCAACGAAAAAAGTAAAGTTCTCCACACTCCTGCCTCCTCGCGATCCTCAATTACACAGGTCTGTTGTCACCCCTCCATGCCCAATAAACATCGGTGAGCTGCAAACACCGTTAGAAGAAAAAAGTACACGCACGTAAGCATCCTTGCCTGACTACTGCAGTTCAGTTATTCCGCATAGTTTCAGCTTGTGCATTCTCATTAACAAAAAAAAGAAACATTCCATGTTGTGTGTGTGCAGGATGAGAACATGCTCCAAGAACTTGTGCCTGTGAAAGGTATGCAGTTCACATCAGAAGATGCGGCGCGAGAATTCTACAACACGTATGCGAGGCATGCAGGCTTCGGCACACGCAAAAACGGCGGATACAGAACAAACAGATACATCGTGTGCTCAAAGGAAGGCAGAAGCAAACAAACTGTCATTGATTATGACAGAAAGCGAGAAAAAACATCAAAGAGGACTGGCTGCAAGGCGGGGATGAGATTGAAAAAAATAAAGGATGTGTTTGTGATAGCAGAGATTGAGCTCAATCACAACCACATGATGATTGACAGCCCGGCTATGCTTCTGCACATGCACTCGCATAAGACGGATGACCCGTTGCTCGATAAACTAGTGAAGGACATGCAGAGCGACAACCTCACGCACACACAAATGATGTCAACCCTGTCTAGGATGTCAGGAGGACTGCACTTTATGGGGCGCACCAGCCGTGACTGGGTGAACAGGTACGTTTACTAAAAACAAAAAAACGATATATCGTCTATTTCATGCAGTACGCTTTGTGCATTTTCTGTAAGTCCATAATGCTGAAAGTATATTGTTAATTCGAACTGCAGGAAGCATCAATTCGCGAGGGAGGAAACAGAGGACGGTGTGAAGAAACTCCTGGCTTTCTTTGAGAAGATGCAGCAAATAAACTCGGAGTTCTTCTATGATTACGACAAAGATGTCGATAACCGTGTGCGCAACATATTCTGGGCGGACGCCAGCTGCAGGGGATCGTACGAAGATTTTGGAGATTGTGTCACATTTGACACGACCTACAAGACCAACAAGTTCCACATGCCTCTGGGCGTCTTCGTTGGTGTCAACCACCACCTCCAAAGTACAATATTCGATGTGGCTCTCATCAGAGACGAAACAATACCGACTTTCGAGTGGGTGTTCCGGACGTTCTTGCGTTGCATGAACAACAA
The DNA here is from genome assembly GCA_902687465.1 of Secale cereale. Classification (NCBI taxonomy): domain Eukaryota; kingdom Viridiplantae; phylum Streptophyta; class Magnoliopsida; order Poales; family Poaceae; genus Secale; species Secale cereale. Next base: position 533,688,168 of record LR738710.1, on the reverse strand, counting down.
GCGGCCAATCTGCATACTCACAGGTATGCTGAAAAAAAGAGTGAACTTAAATAACAATGCAGTTCACTGCCAAGTTTTGTAGTACATTTCTTACATCCAATGAAAAAATGAAAAAAAAGCAGAAAAAGGATATGCAGTTCTCTCAATAACTCGATGCTTGTTTTTTTTTCAAAAACATGCAGATCAATGCCCCTCCATGGATGCCGCGATAAAAAGTACGCTCGTAGGCACGCTGCACAAGTTATGCCGTTGGCATATACTGAAAAAATACAAGGATCACCTGTCCTTGCTGTACAAAGCCTATGAGAAATTCAAGGATGAGCTGACCTCCGTTCTCAACCACCCACTGATGCCATCAGAGTTTGAACGCGCTTGGCGTGAGCTCATGGAAAAGTATAACCTGCAAAATGATGAGATTATGAAGGCGCTGTGGGCAGACAGAAAAGAATGGATATCGTCTTACTACAAGGAGGTGTTCTGTGCACGGATGACGTCGACACAGAGAAGTGAAAGCATGCACCGGATCTTGAAGAGGAACTTTGTCAAGGAAAGACACGACCTGCACATCTTTGCGTCCCAGGTGGACAGGTGCATCCAGACAAGGAAGGGCGTCGAGCACGCGGAGACCATAGCTAACGAGGTATATAAAACAGAGCAAATTTTTTAGAGATGGATCAGCAATTAATAAAAACAAATACTCGCTTTCTTGATTTTTGCTGCAAAAAAGAGAACTACTTAACTGGTTTTCTTTGTTTCACAGACGGAGATAAAGACTACTACTCAGTTTGGATTCGAGGTTCAGCTCTCCAAGATTTACACCAGGGCGGTCTTTGCTGACTTCAAGCAAACGCACTACCGCAGCACAGCCTTCAGATCAGAGCAGTCCACTGACAACCCAACGAAATATTTGGTGCGCCACTACAACCGGTCTAATGATTTTGATTGGGCAAGACACGAGTTCCAAGTGGTTGCTGATGTGACGAACGGTATCTACGAATGCGAATGCAAGCTGTGGACACACACAGGTAAGTGATACAGGAAAACAAAAAAATAAGCACACGTAAAACAAAATGAAGTTCACTTATTGCTCGTAGGAAAAAAAAGAGATTAAAAACAAAAAAATATATAGTGAGGTTCACTATAGCAGCAGACACATGACCTATTTATAATGCAGTTCACAAAACCAAAAAAATTAAAAAATGTTGCCTATTTATGTGAAGTTTGCTGGCACGAGTAACCCAAAAAATTTCTTTTGCTGCGGGCCTGTTCTGCGTGCACATCATTTGCATGTTGGATCAGCTGCGGGTGGACAAGATACCTGAACAGTACATATTGAAGAGATACACACGGAACGCACGCCAAAATCCAACTTTTGACCGCAGAGACTATGAGCAAACTGCTCCGGATGGGAGTTCGATGTTCTGCCGTAGGAGACTACTTGCAGAAACTGCAATGGACCTGGCGAACAGAGGTGTCAAATCGGATAGAGGGTACAATAGAGCTTTAGCTGGGATGAGAAAACTCATACAAGAAGTGAACGTAATAAATGAAGAAGAAGAAGAGGCAGAGAAGATAATGGATGCGCGGGGTGAAGTCCAAGGAAAGGAGCACGAACATGCTGCTGATGGTGCAGTTCATAATATGGATGACACAATTCTTCCCCCGCCTGTTTCAAACACAAAAGGGAGAAAGAAAGAGAGCAAGTCAGCCAATAAATAAGCTGCAGCAAATGAAAAAAGCCCTAGAAAAAATAGCAGGCCTGAGCCAGAACTGGACAGCGAAGGAAGACCACTGGGGGTAAGGATGTGTAAATCATGCAATAAGATTGCGGGACACAACTCAAGAACATGTGAGGAGAGGCTGAAACAAATCCAGGCTGAAAATGCCACCACAAATCACCAAGCTGACCAACAAGATGATACGCCAAAGAGAAGACTATGTAGCGTCTGCAACAAGAGAGAGAAGCATAACGCGAGAACTTGTCCAAATAGAACAGAGGAAAAAGATGAAGAAGATGACGAAGAAGATGCTGACAGAGAAGAGAGTGAGGAAGCGATCGAAGCTGATGAAACCGAGGAGGAAGATGAGGAAGAAGAAGAAGAAGACGAGGAAGAAGAAGAAGAAGCAGATGAAGAAATCGAAGAACCATCATAAAAAACGAGGGGGAGAGACAGAACGCAGAATCCAGCGCGTAGGCAAGCATCGCAGTCGCACGGTCCCGTTACGAGGGGTAACGCGAACAACAAGAGCAAGACAGAAGCAGCAACAACCGTTGAAACAAATGCAGTGCACAATCTGCGAAGAAGCACCAGGAAAAGGACGTAGATCAAACACATATGCAGTTTTGCATTTAAAAAACATATTAACTTCATCATTTATATATATCGTATCGTATAATAATATGCAGTTCTCTTCTATATGAAAAAAGAAAATAAAATGAGAATTACACTCTCAGAATGCGGTTCTCTTCTGTATGAAAAACCTGACATCGGAATGTCATTTTGAGAATGCAGTTCTCTTGCTCGTATAGAATCTGACATGAACGTGAATCAATACAGAAAAGCAGATATAAAAGAAAAAAATGTAGAGTCAGACTAGGATTCACATACACTGCAGTGCGTGCGTGGTGCGTTTAAAAGCTTGCAGTGCAGTAACCTTCGAGTACATAGTGCAGTGCGCTTAGTGCAAAAAAATGTAAACAAAAACGATGCAGTTCGCTTACGGGAAACGATTCCGCTTCTGAAGCGATGCAGTTCGCTTACGGCAGACGATTCGGTTCGCCTGCCCTAAAATAAATGCGCCCACTATCGCCCGAAGCGCCCCCGCCCCGCCCCTCCTCTATCCCGACGGTTGCACGCCGCACGAACGCCACGATCATCACGAACCCACGATCGCCTACACGCTTGGGAGAAGTGATCGTGTCCTCGGCAGAAGTTGCTGCCGCTCCCATTTAAATCCCGCGCTCCATCGAACAGGCCGTCCGCACAAAACACACGACGCTGCGCCTTCCTCCTCCTCTACCTCCTCTTTTCAGCAATGGGGTTCAGCAGAACCTACGACGCCGTGCATGCGCACGGGAACACGAAGCTGAAGGTGATCTACACCACCGACGTCGCCGCCATGGCGACGTACTTCGAAGAGTTCAAGACAGTTCTCCAGCGGCGCCGCCAGAAGATCGTCGGCATCGACGTGGAGTACACACCCGACCACGACAGGGCGGCCCTGGTTCAACTCTCCATCGGCAAGTATCACCCAGTGCTTCTTTTCCAGGTATGTGGTACATTGGCCAAGAGATGCAACACCTTTGACAGGTTCCTCGGCGACCCAAGGTAAGCAATTCTCTCTGCCGAGTACGCGTTGCAGTTCTATATGCCCGTGTATGCAGTTCCGAAAGGTATTGCGGTTCACTTTCCTTAGGTTCGAGTTCGCTGGCTTCGCCATCGAGCAGGACAAGCAGAAGCTCGCAGCCTGCAACCTCCACGTCCCCAACTTCGTCGACATCCAGACGAACTGGAGGGTGCCTGATGGAACGAAGCCACTGGACTCGCTGGGCGATGTAGCTGCTGCCATCATCGACGACGAGTACGCAGACATGAAAATGAAGATGACAGACCACGACCACAGCCTGTGGACTTCCATTCTCAGCACCAAGCACGTCGAGTATGCTGCCAAGGACGCCTACGCTGCGTTCGAGATATGGAACCGAATCAGCACCATGAAGAAAGGCCTCGCGCGCGCTGAAACAGAGAAGACAAGGAAGCGCCCGAGGTCATCCAGGAGGGGGTGGGGCAAGGGGGCATCAACTTCCACCTCCAACTCCAACGGGTGGAACTGGTGAAGCAGGACAGATGCTGAAACCCAAGGATTCCTGTCGCAAGTGCTCGATTTAGTTTCCTTCTGCGTATGTAGATTAGTTTGCTTTCGTTCTAGTTTGCTTTGGGACAATGTTTGCTTATGTTGCGTTAGTTTGCTTGATGATGTAGTATGTTAATTATCACCGCAGAACCGTGGTTTCTATCTATCAAATATATGCAGCTCTCCGTAGTCTGTTTTCAGTATGTATATTGCTTCAAAACTGCTGATGAAGCTAGGATATACATAAAAAACAAAACTATCAGAGCAGTTCACATAGAGAATTCTTTCACAAAACTGCTCCTGTTAAAGAAGGTTGATGCAGTGCTCTTTTATTAAAAAAACTATAGTTCCGTGTGTGGGTTAAAAAAAAGAAAAAGCTCGGTGGGGGTTTCCAGAATGCATGTTCTTCAACTGCTGCTGCTGATAGGATGCACATGAAAAGACTATATGTAAAAAAGCAGTTCACTTATACTCAGATATCTCATAAGAAAATACACTAGAAGCCACGCAAAAAATGTCAGATTATTACAACAAAAATGTCTCATGCTGCTGCTGCTCAAGAGAGACTGATCTAAAGCAAATTTAACTTGATTTCCAAACACTTTGCATGCCTAAAAAACATAGCAATCACAACATCCCCTGCCTGAAGACCAGCTTCCTCCACAAATTCCTTCCAGCCATCTTTGAGAACCAAACAATCATCAGAGCCAACAGAATACATAACATCAACATCATGATATCCATTCTTGCTGACCAACACCAAATTAACACAGCTTTCTGTTACCCTGACTAGACCAGAAGGGAATTTCTGCAAAGAATAACAACAAGAACAGAAAAATAAATAAGAACAACTAAGAAAAAGATTACAATCTTTCATAAAAAAATATTGATGTCAACACGTAATAATATTGACTAGACAACATTGTTGCTGCTCCTACAATGTTCATAAAAATACTACTATGGGAAAAGCAGTTCGCTTATACTTGGTAGCAAAAAAATTTCTTCAGAAAACTAATACTCCTACAAAAATTCAGGTAGCGTTAACTACAAACAACACATGAAAAAAGAATATCCGAGAAATACATACCCATGAAACACTGACATCATCGTCAGTCAACTGATGGACGAATGGAGCCCGAAATCCAATACCTGAAGAATATAGAATAGAACAGAGAGCGCTATGCCGCTGCCTCTGGTTCAGAACCGAACCTTCAGAAAAAACGCATGTCTCCAGCATCGGCTCCACCCTTGCCAGGCAGCCGCACGCGCAATCCATTGCCAGGCGAAAAACAGATCTGGTTAGGAGAAAAAACAGATCGAGCAGGAGTGGCGCCGCCACGGATAAGATGAGATGGGAGCCGCCAGGGATAAGGTGGGAGGGGAGCCAATTGACCCACCAGTATATATATATGTAAAACAAACAACATAAAAAAACGACAAATAAAGCAGTGCGGTTACATAACAAAATGCATTCCGCATTGCATATTACTGCAGACCACCGCGCTTGACCAAAGCAAAAAAACTAATCAAACTAGTCCCCCGACACCCCCGTGGCTGTAATGCAGTTCATACAGGCTCGCATTGCATATTAATGCAGTTCGCCGCGCTACAAAAAATTCAACGCGCATTTGCAGATTACTGCAGTCCACCGCTCTTGACCACGATTCACAGACGAAAAACACAGCCTGCAATGCAGTTCTAACAACTATATAATGCAAAAAAACTCAAAGAACATCTTTGAGAAACGACCAGAGCCAGTCACGCCGCAAAAAAACATGGACAAAAAACTTACAATTCTTCCAAATTAACAACTTAAACCACTCCAATTCATACGGATAGATCAAAAGCAGCCCGTAATTGCCGAAAACAACAGAATATTACATACAAAACACAGCAATTTCGATCCGCACGGGGAAGAACAGAGAAAAGCGGACGAACGGACGCAGATCCGCCAAATCCAAGGATTTCCGTCGTTTTCTCGCAGAATTCAGTGCTTAACCACATATTAAATCGGCGCACGCATGAATAAACCAGTAGAAATCAGACAAACTAGCCAGAAACAATGCTAAATGAATGTTTCCTGCTGCACCTCTATGTGGTGCACAGCAGAAGAACGAAGCAGTGCGCATAGCTTTCGAATGCAATTTTGCAATGCAGTTCGGAACACTTCCGAACTGCATTGCAAAAATGCATTGGTTAACTATTGTAATGCCCAGGATGGAGTTATACCTCCTACGTGTCGAGGCATGACTTAAAGGCATAAGTCCATCCTAGAATGATCTCAAGTTTGGTAATCTTTGCACAACTCATGTAAAAGAGGGATAGTAAACTGAAAATAGTTGGCTTAGACTCGCCACGTCACAGAATTACAGTACAAGTCTCAAACATCATACATTAAGAACACTACAACCCTCTAAGGGCAAAAACCAAATGTCAAAGTACCAAACTCAGATAAATAAACCACAGGTGGATCGAATCCTAGTAAGAGACTCCACTACTGATCGTCCGGGTAGCGCACGTAGTACCGACTACGCTCCTCGTCGTACTCCCAATCCAGCTCGGTGCCATCACCTGGATAGCTCACAGCTGGACCTGCATCTGGTGTGTGAAGTAACTGTGAGCCACAGAGGACTCAGCAATCCCGTTCCCGGGTAACAGAACTATTTAAGCCTTTGGGTGAGGAAAAGGCTGAAGAAAGAACAAGTCTGCAGCAGCAACTAGCATCTAGCTTACGCAAGTGAGAGCGAGAAGAGAAGGCCTCGGCGAGAAGTGATCACGAAGTGATCCTAGCTACAAGCTCCACAAACATAACCCCTCCGTGTTCAACTCCCGAATCCCTATTCGGAAATTGACAGTCACGGAACACACGCTGGTAGTGTATTAGTAACATTGTGTCAAGTTATCTACAACCGGAATTAACAAGCTCCCATCTGCCACATAACCGCGGGCACGGCTTTCGAAAGTTCAAACCCTGCAGGGGTGTTATAACTTGACCCATTACAAGCCCACGATCCGCGGAGTCGCAACTCCAAAGTGGGAAGACCCGAGTATCCTCGGAATCCTGTGCTCAAGATATACCGAACTAAGGTAAGGCTAATCCAGCAAATCCTCCCGGCGTGCCGACACCCTGATAGTAGCCGCGCGTATCTCGTCTCAGGCCACGACCGGATGGGACAAGCTACGGGTTTTTACCAGACCTTGAGTTTCCTCGAGGTGGCCCCGCAGGTTGCCCGTTTCGGACCAACACTCATGAGGAGCACTGGCCCGGGGTTGTTGATTAAGAAAGAGGGTTAATTACTCCCTATGCATGTTTAGTTTGTTATTAGGCAAATAGTACCAATGTTGGGACTTGCTGGAAAAGACTTAGCACTTAGCGGTTTATCGAGGGGGTCCCATACACCCCAACCGTGTTAGGAACGCATAATCAAGGAACATAATACCGGCTTATACGGATCCTAACGGCATGAGTGGAACAAATCACCAAGCAAAAGGCTTAGCCTTCCACCCTTGCCAATATATAGATGATTTCAATTTAAGCATTTATATAGTGTGATATAACCCAACCAAACTTCAACATGAAGCAAGCATCTTCGATCTTCACCTGCAACTAGCAACGCTATAAGAAGGGCTGAGCGAAGCGTACTTAGCCAAGCAACGGTTTTGCATAGGTAGGGTGGTTAAACATGGCAATTGGTTACAAGTAGGAGGCTGACAAGAAGAACATGGGCATCGAGGCAAAACTATAGATCGAGACTACTAGCAATAGGCAAAGATAGTAATGTTATCGGGGTTCGGTCATCATGCCTGAAGAGAAGTCGTTCGGATCGTAAGAAGGGTCCTCGTGCTCAACCTCGTTGGAAACCTCGTGCTCAACTTCGTACCCGGTCTCAGCTTCCAGCTCTAAACAAAACAAACACACCAAGCACCAATCAACAAGATGCAATGCGCACTCGAAAAACATGAATGCATGATGGATGCACTAAGGATGCACACGGAGCACGGAAAATATCACTCAAGCAAATCACCTCAAAACATGATAACAAACTGATATTATTAATCTACACGGAAAAACAATCAAGTTTGATATAAGATTCGCTGAAATCGGAGTTACGGGCTAAAAGTTATGCCCGAAACAAGATTTGAGCGAAAGCTGAAAATTACAGCAACATGGCATCTTTGGAGCTCAAAATAATTAAGCTACAGCACCCAAAAAGCATGGCAAAGGACTTGAACACAAACTAGACATATAGTACAGCAACTAGGTCCAAAGTTCACCCCCAACGGAGTCACGGATCAATAGCAATGATCTTGGACATATTGAACTTTACAATAAAATTCTGGCAGCAGAATTTTATTGAAACTTTAGAGCAAAAGATAAACATGCTACAGCCACTCAAATGGACATGTGAGGACATGGATGGAAAGACAACAATATATACTACAAGGAACAATCAAAATCCACCCCAAAACTATCATGCTTTTTCCTAGAACATCACACGAACATGGCATCGGAACGTTACAGATTTCAGACTTAGTGAAAAATCCACTAAGTCCCAAAACAGCAATATCATCATAGCATCAAAAAGAGCATGTCTAAGTCACCTCGAAACTAAACATGGCAAAGGGTAAGCACCTCCTCAAAGTGCACATGAAGGTGATCCCGAAACACACAAGCATGCATCATAGAGGTGAACACAACGATTGCAACGAGCTCAACAAGATGGCATTTCATAACAAGTGAAAACACAATATGTGAACATGGCACTTTGCAACGATGACAACAAGGCAATAATAAATCTACCATGCAACCTATCACAAGCATCACGTAGTTCGTGGCAAGACGAACACGTGGACATGTCATTTGCATCGTTTGGACAAACGAGCTAAAAGTTATCACATGGCAAAGGTGGCATGAAAATAAGACATAACATCAGTTTATAACATGATGCACTCTTGCAACAGCAAAACAAGTGCCTAGATGATCTCTAACATGCATGACAACAACAGGTAAAACGTAGAGCACAACTCCACGAACGTCTGGACATATCACACGCGCAAAACGGAGCAACACAGTAAAAGATACAGCAGGTCAAACATCGCATTTCAGATAAACAGATCAGGGACTTAGTGGGGAAAAAGGGTCAACCTAGATCAGATCCAGATCTGAGAAAAAACGAAGATGGGCCGGTGGCGCGGATCTGGCCCACTCGGCCGAGGCAGAGGCGGCGCGGTGGGCTTCGGTGCGCGGCGGCGGAGGAAGGCGAGGCCGGCCCGACGGGGCGGCCCGGGAGGGGGCCTGGGCTCGCGGCGGAGGAGGCCTGCCCGGTGCGCGCGGCCCAGTGGCCTGGAGGAGGAGGCGGTGGCGACTGGGGATCCGGCTGGGCCGGCGCGCGGCGCTGGAGCGGGCGGCCCAAGGTGGCGCGGTGATCTGGTCCCTCACCTCTCGAGCCTGGCGAGACGGTGCAGCGACGACCAGTCGGGAGGCGAGGAAGTGACGAGGCCTCGGGCCGTACGCGGGGAAGTGGTCCCCCGGCCCCCCCGACCGGACGCTGAGGAGGCGAGGCCCAGCGAGGGGTGCCAGAAGGAGCGACGAGGGACGGGCCTGGCGGGAGCGCTCGGTCGCAGACGAGCGGGCGTTGACTCCAGGGCGCCGATCCGGATCTGGATCGTGGCTGCCTCGAGCTGCTGCTGCGGCTGGAACCTTCGGTGGATCCCCTCGGGATCCGGAAGAACTTTTGGATCTGAGGAAGAAAGGGAAAAAAAAAGAGGGGAGAGAGGAGGAAGAAGAAGGGGAAGCCAAAATAGACCTAGGGGGTCTAAATAGCAGTTTTTAGGGTTAGGGGGGAGTTTAGGGGCGCTAGGAGCCCTCCGATCGCGATCCGACGGATCCGATCGCGGGGGGTAGATTTAAAAGGCCTAGACGGAGATAAAAGAAAGCAGTAGGGGTGTATCCGGGACACGAAGTGAAGGCACATCGGACCCACATGAACAACGGATGGGAAAGTCAACGGAGTCCAAACGAGACGAGATTTGAGAGGCGGGTTGCACACAACAAAACAACAACACACAAAACAACCTCGCGGCACACCGGTAACGTAAAATGCCCGGACAACAAAGTAGGCCTACGGGACGTCACGGACACGTGAGGGAGCTCCGGAACGCGAAACGGACAACGGGAAGAAACACACGGAACCGGATGCAACCCACAACACAAATGCAATGCAATGCACATGTCTACATGATATGAATGAATGCCACACACTCACACAACAAAACGACGAAAGCCCGAAAGACAAAGAACCCGGAATGGAAATAGATGAAGCCGGAGATATATTATATACCCAAAAGGGAAAGTATTACATCCGGGGCATTACAAACTCTCCTCTACTACAAAAAGATCTCGTCCCGAGATCTAGGACTGGAAAAAGGAAGGGTACTCGGAACGAAGATGATCTTCTCGTTCCCAGGTATCTTCTCGGTCGGTGTGATGTGACCACTTGACTTTCAGAAACTTGATGGACTTGTTGCGAGTCTTGCGTTCGGTTTCTTCGAGAATTGCAACTGGATGCTCTCGGTAGGACAGGTCTTGTTGAAGATCAATCTCCTCAAACGGAATCATGCGCTCAGGTGCCTTGAAGCATTTGCGAAGCTGAGACACATGGAAGACATCATGAACATTTGCAAAGTTTGAAGGGAGCTCAAGCTGATAGGCTAGATCGCCTCTTTTGCCAAGAATCTTGAAAGGCCCGACGTATCTAGGAGCAAGTTTTCCTTTGATACCGAATCTTTGGGTTCCTTTCATCGGAGAAACTCGGAGATAGACATGATCACCGATGTCGAAAGCCAAATCATGATGCTTTCCGTCATAGTAGCTCTTCTGACGCGACTGAGCGGCCTTGAGATTCTCACGTATGACTTTGCACATTTCTTCGGCTTCTGAGATCAAGTCATTGCCAAGAAGTTGGCGTTCACCTGTTTCAAACCAGTTGAGAGGGGTACGGCACTTTCTGCCATAGAGAATTTCAAACGATGCTTTGCCTGCACTTGCTTGAAAGCTGTTGTTGTAAGAGAACTCGGCAAATGGAAGGCAGTCTTCCCATTTCATGCCGAAGGAGATGACACAGGCTCTGAGCATATCTTCTAGAATTTGATTCACACGCTCGACTTGACCACTAGTCTGAGGGTGAAAGGCAGTGCTGAACCTGATCTTAGTGCCCATGGCGGACTGAAAGGAGTCCCAGAACCTTGATGTGAACAAGCTGCCACGGTCTGAGGATATCACTTGAGGAATGCCATGTAGGGACACAATTCTGGAAGTGTACAGCTCTGCAAGTTGAGCTGCATTGATTGATTCTTTGACTGGAAGAAAGTGAGCGACTTTGGTAAGCTTGTCAATCACCACAAAGATAGCATCATTACCTCGCTTGGATTTAGGAAAGCCAGTGACGAAGTCAATTTCAATGTGGTCGAACTTCCACTCGGGAATAGGAAGAGGTTGGAGAAGACCGGCTGGACGTTGATGTTCTGCTTTCACTCTTCTGCATACATCACATTCATTCACGAATTGGGCAATTTCCCTTTTGATGCGTGTCCACCAGTAAGACTGTTTGAGATCTTGGTACATCTTGGAACTGCCAGGATGAATGGAAAGGAGAGAATCATGAGCGTCTTCCATTATGAGCTTCCTGAGATCACCTTTGGGAACAACGAGTCTGTCCTCGAAGAACAAGGTATCTCTCTCATCAACACAGAAGCACTTATATTTTGGAGTGCCCTTTGCAATGCCATGTTTCACCTTCTTCACCATGGTATCACTGAGCTGGGCCTCACGGACTTGATCTTCCAAGGTAGGAGCAATTTGGAGATTTGCAAGAAAACCCTGCGGAACAACTTGAAGGTTGAGCTTCCTGAATGCTTCACAAAGCTCAGGCTGGTACGGCTTGATAAGAAGGCTGTTGCAATATGCCTTTCTGCTCAAAGCATCTGCAATCACATTCGCCTTGCCTGGAGTGTATTCAATGCTGGGGTTGTACTCTTGGATCATCTCGACCCAACGAGTCTGGCGGAGGTTCAGATGCGGCTGTGTGAAGATGTACTTCAAGCTCTTGTGATCAGTGAAGATGTCGACCTTTCTGCCCAACAACAGATGTCTCCACGTAATCAGAGCATGTACCACAGCTGCTAGCTCGAGATCATGTGTGGGATAGTTCTTCTCACTTGGCTTGAGCTGCCGAGAAGTGTATGCCACAATTCTCTTATCTTGCATAAGCACACCACCAAGACCTTGAAGAGAAGCGTCACAGAACACTTCATATGGCTTGGTTTCATCCGGAGGAGTCAGAACTGGAGCAGAAACAAGCTTCTCTTTGAGGGTTTTGAATGCCAATTCACATTCGGGAGACCAAAAGTATTTGACATTCTTCTGAAGTAGGTTGGAAAGAGGCTTGGCAATCTTGGAGAAGTTTTCAACAAACCTTCTGCAATAGCTGGCAAGACCCAGAAAACTGCGGAGCTGCTTGACATTCTGAGGAGCTTCCCATTTGACAATTGCTTCAACTTTCTCGGGATTAACCGCAATACCGTCAGCTGAGATGATGTGGCCCAGGTACAAAACCTTATCGAGCCAGAACTCGCACTTGGAGAACTTGGCATAGAATTTATGCTCTCGGAGTCGATCAAGAACCAGACGCAAGTGCTTTTCGTGATCTTCTTCATTCTTTGAAAACACCAGAATATCATCCAGATACACAAGCACGAACTCGCCAGTATAGGGGTTGAAGATGTAATGCATCATCCTTGAAAAGGTAGGAGGAGCATTGGCGAGACCGAAGGACATGACGGTATACTCGTATGAACCGAAGCTCGTTCTGAAGGCCGTCTTGGGAATGTCTTCCTCGCGAATGCGAATTTGATGATAGCCCATTCGGAGGTCAAGCTTAGAGAACACTTTAGCTCCGTTGAGCTGCTCAAAGAGTTCGTTGATGTTGGGGAGCGGATACTTGTTCTTAATCGTCTTCTTATTCAATGGCCGGTAGTCAACACAGAGACGCTCCGTGCCATCTTTCTTCTTGACAAATAAGACACCACAGCCCCACGGAGATGTACTCGGTCTGATGAGACCCATACTCTCCTGCTTATCAAGCTGCTTCTTCAATTCCTTCAATTCATCCGGAGAGAGCTTGTATGGACGCCGGCACGCAGGCTCAGTGCCCGGCTCGAGTTCAATGACAAACTCCACCTGACGGTGTGGAGGCATGCCTGGAAGATCTTCTGGAAAGACGTCTTGATATTCGTTCACCACTGGAATTTGCTCTATGGCATTAATTTCGCCCTTATCATTAAGAGAGAAAAGCCAAATAGTATTATCCCTGGAGGCGAAGATAATCACATCTTCATCAGAATGAGTCATCTTGACTTCCTTTTGAGCACAATCAATGTGAGCATCATGCTGAGAAAGCCAATCCATTCCGAGGATGAGGTCGATGTCAGAATTGCCGAGAATCACCGGAGAAGCCAAAAATTGATAATCACCCATGCGAATAGAAACATTCGGAGCCACCATACTAGAACTCAATCTCTTGCCAGGTGATATGACACTCAAAGGTCTTAGCAAGGCTTCAGAGTGAACATTATTCTTGGATGCAAATGGATATGACATAAAAGAGCAAGAAGCACCCGAATCAAATAACACTTTAGCTGGGATAGAGTTCACTGGAAGGTTACCCAAAATGACATCAGAAGAAGCCTCTGCTTGTGCTGCATTCATCAGATTGACCCTTGCTGCCTTTGGATCATGCCTGACAATGGCTGAACTCACAGGTGGTGGAGGAGGAAGACGCTTCGGATTCGGACATCTGTTGGCATAGTGACCTTTCTGAGTGCATTTGTTGCAAGTCACTTCTGAGAGAGGACGGAAATGAGAGCCACTGGACTTGGAGCCTTGAGACTGAAACTGCTTCTTCGACTGGTTGCTTGGGTTGGGTGGGTGGGAGAAACCACGACCACTAGAGTTCTTGTTGTTGGAGTTGTTGTAGTTGTTGGAGTTGTTGTATGGAGCTCGAATCACTGGAGGAGGAGGAAGCCAGAATTTCTGTTGTTTCGCAGCCAACTGAGACGATGAGGAAGAGTGAACAGCATCTCGAATTCTCTTCTTAGAAGCCTCCATCTTAAGCTGAGCTGCTTCTTGTTTCAAAGCCATGTTATAGAACTTATCGAATTCGTCTGGCTCGAACAAAGTGAGAGCAAGCTGAAGTTCATCTTTGAGACCTCCACGGAACTGATAGATTTTACTCTTTGCATCAGGAATGTCTTGCTTTGCATAGCGAGCGAGGTTTTGGAACTTGACATTATACTGATAGACTGTCATGGAGCCCTGCTTGAGGTTGCGGAATCGCTCACGCATACCCTCGATAACACTTGTCGGAATGTGGTGCGAGCGGAAATCCTTGCAGAAATTCTCCCAAGAGATCACTTGACCCGGCCTTGAGTCTTTGTATTGATGCCACCAGTCAGCTGCTTGATCTTTCAGTTGGAAGGCTGCAAACTTCACATAGTCATCTTCTTTCACGTTACTGCACTCAAAATGCTTCTTGATATCGGTTAGCCAATCTTCAGCATCAAGAGGGTCGACACAGTAACTGAAAGCTTTAGGATTGTTGGCCAAGAACTGGTTGAGGGTAGCATGGTGCTGCTGGAAGAAGTTGCCTTGGTTCATTGGAACACCCTGATTAGCTTGATTAGCTTGCATAGCTTGCATTTGCTGCATCATCTGCATCATCAGCTGAGTGTTCTGAGCTGTAGTCTGCATAATTGCTCTCCAAGCCTCAGGCGGAGGAGGAGGTGAAGGAGGACGTTCTGGAACCTCTTCACCCTCTGGGTTGGCGTTCGGAACCCTTTTCGGAGCCATCCTGTAAGAGATGACCACGAATCAGCAATTGATTGACAAAAGGAATAAGCTGAATCAATGGAATGAATTGCAACAAGTCTTCAGAATAATCATTCGAACAATAAGAACGAATGATATTCTCAGTTAAATGATAACATCAGTCTTCACGAGAAGCCACATAGGGATCAAAAGGATAAAATAATAAAAACAACAAGGTACGGAAAGGAACAAACACAAGAGAGGAGTTTCGTTCTAACATCTTTGTGCTGAAAGCATATGAACGCGTTACGAAAAGGTTTTGCAATCCCCGGATCAGCATAGCCAAGGACCCTTTAAGATGCAACTCCTGATAGTAACATCGGTCATATAACCTCTTCACTCAATGTCGAACCCCGAACTCACTAACCTGCATTCGTTGGAAGAATGCCTACGATCTACTGGATAAAACCCACCTATAGTTTTCCGAAAGATTCCAGTTATGCAATCAGGTGTTGGGGATACACGGGAAGCACCGCGCAATCAACTCTAACCTACATCCAGGTGTATCCATCCTTCAACACATAACCAGTCTTTCTCGGAAACTGTGTACCTCGGACCTTCGAAAAGCATCCACTATAACAAGCTATGGCAATACTCCCGAACTACCTCCCCAGTACTGGGTGATGTCGGGGTTATCTTGCCACTGGCCGTATAGGGGAGATTTTCGATGTCGGTCGTCTTAAGTATTTAGTACTGCCGCGATATGCTTGTTACAATGATACCCCGAAGCTCAACTCCTCGGTAACAGGAGGCATCAGGAACAATATCCTTGTCACAAGAACATCGAAACAATCCCAGAATACTCGCGGGATTCCTAAAAAAAAATTGTGCAAATTTTGAAGATAGGAGAGAGAAGAGTAGACGTCAGGAGTCCTCACCAGAGAGAAAGGGGATGAGAAGCAAAGAAATCCTACTCTCCGATATAATATAGGACTCAAAAAGTTTTCAGTGTGTGCCTAGACTCGACCGTCAACGGTTCGATCAAACAGTGGGGGCTCCTAGGTCGGAGAAGGCTCTGAATACCAACTTGTAATGCCCAGGATGGAGTTATACCTCCTACGTGTCGAGGCACGACTTAAAGGCATAAGTCCATCCTAGAATGATCTCAAGTTTGGTAATCTTTGCACAACTCATGTAAAAGAGGGATAGTAAACTGAAAATAGTTGGCTTACACTCGCCATGTCAGAGAATTACAGTACAAGTCTCAAACATCATACATTAAGAACACTACAACCCTCTAAGGGCAAAAACCAAATGTCAAAGTACCAAACTCAGATAAATAAACCACAGGCGGATCGAATCCTAGTAAGAGACTCCACTACTGATCGTCCGGGTAGCGCACGTAGTACCGACTACGCTCCTCGTCGTACTCCCAATCCAGCTCGGTGCCATCACCTGGATAGCTCACAGCTGGACCTGCATCTGGTGTGTGAAGTAACTATGAGCCACAGAGGACTCAGCAATCCCGTTCCCGGGTAACAGAACTATTTAAGCCTTTGGGTGAGGAAAAGGCTGAAGAAAGAACAAGTCTGCAGCAGCAACTAGCATCTAGCTTACGCAAGTGAGAGCGAGAAGAGAAGGCCTCGGCGAGAAGTGATCACGAAGTGATCCTAGCTACAAGCTCCACAAACATAACCCCTCCGTGTTCAACTCCCGAATCCCTATTCGGAAATTGACAGTCACGGAACACACGCTGGTAGTGTATTAGTAACATTGTGTCAAGTTATCTACAACCGGAATTAACAAGCTCCCATCTGCCACATAACCGCGGGCACGGCTTTCGAAAGTTCAAACCCTGCAGGGGTGTTCCAACTTGACCCATTACAAGCCCACGATCCGCGGAGTCGCAACTCCAAAGTGGGAAGACCCGAGTATCCTCGGAATCCCATGCTCAAGATATACCGAACTAAGGTAAGGCTAATCCAGCAAATCCTCCTGGCGTGCCGACACCCTGATAGTAGCCGCGCGTATCTCGTCTCAGGCCACGACCGGATGGGACAAGCTACGGGTTTTTACCAGACCTTGAGTTTCCTCGAGGTGGCCCCGCAGGTTGCCCGTTCCGGACCAACACTCATGAGGAGCACTGGCCCGGGGTTGTTGATTAAGAAAGAGGGTTAATTACTCCCTATGCATGTTTAGTTTGTTATTAGGCAAATAGTACCAATGTCGGGACTTGCTGGAAAAGACTTAGCACTTAGCGGTTTATCGAGGGGGTCCCATACACCCCAACCGTGTTAGGAACGCATAATCAAGGAACATAATACTGGCTTATACGGATCCTAACGGCATGAGTGGAACAAATCACCAAGCAAAAGGCTTAGCCTTCCACCCTTGCCAATATATAGATGATTTCAATTTAAGCATTTATATAGTGTGATATAACCCAACCAAACTTCAACATGAAGCAAGCATCTTCGATCTTCACCTGCAACTAGCAACGCTATAAGAAGGGCTGAGCGAAGCGTACTTAGGCAAGCAACGGTTTTGCATAGGTAGGGTGGTTAAACATGGCAATTGGTTACAAGTAGGAGGCTGACAAGAAGAACATGGGCATCGAGGCAAAACTATAGATCGAGACTACTAGCAATAGGCAAAGATAGTAATGTTATCGGGGTTCGGTCATCTTGCCTGAAGAGAAGTCGTTCGGATCGTAAGAAGGGTCCTCGTGCTCAACCTCGTTGGAAACCTCGTGCTCAACTTCGTACCTGGTCTCAGCTTCCGGCTCTAAACAAAACAAACACACGAAGCACCAATCAACAAGATGCAATGCGCACTCGAAAAACATGAATGCATGATGGATGCACTAAGGATGCACACGGAGCACGGAAAATATCACTCAAGCAAATCACCTCAAAACATGATAACAAACTGATATTATTAATCTACACGGAAAAACAATCAAGTTTGATATAAGATTCGCTGAAATCCGAGTTACGGGCTAAAAGTTATGCCCGAAACAAGATTTGAGCGAAAGCTGAAAATTACAGCAACATGGCATCTTTGGAGCTCAAAATAATTAAGCTACAGCACCCAAAAAGCATGGCAAAGGACTTGAACACAAACTAGACATATAGGACAGCAACTAGGTCCAAAGTGCACCCCCAACGGAGTCACGGATCAATAGCAATGATCTTGGACATATTGAACTTTACAATAAAATTCTGGCAGCAGAATTTTATTGAAACTTTAGAGCAAAAGATAAACATGCTACAGCCACTCAAATGGACATGTGAGGACATGGATGGAAAGACAACAATATATACTACAAGGAACAATCAAAATCCACCCCAAAACTATCATGCTTTTTCCTAGAACATCACACGAACATGGCATCGGAACGTTACAGATTTCAGACTTAGTGAAAAATCCACTAAGTCCCAAAACAGCAATATCATCATAGCATCAAAAAGAGCATGTCTAAGTCACCTCGAAACTAAACATGGCAAAGGGTAAGCACCTCCTCAAAGTGCACATGAAGGTGATCCCGAAACACAAAAGCATGCATCATAGAGGTGAACACAACGATTGCAACGAGCTCAACAAGATGGCATTTCATAACAAGTGAAAACACAATATGTGAACATGGCACTTTGCAACGATGACAACAAGGCAATAATAAATCTACCATGCAACCTATCACAAGCATCACGTAGTTCGTGGCAAGACGAACACGTGGACATGTCATTTGCATCGTTTGGACAAACGAGCTAAAAGTTATCACATGGCAAAGGTGGCATGAAAATAAGACATAACATCAGTTTATAACATGATGCACTCTTGCAACAGCAAAACAAGTGCCTAGATGATCTCTAACATGCATGACAACAACAGGTAAAACGTAGAGCACAACTCCACGAACGTCTGGACATATCACACGCGCAAAACGGAGCAACACAGTAAAAGATACAGCAGGTCTAACATCGCATTTCAGATAAATAGATCAGGGACTTAGTGGGGAAAAAGGGTCAACCTAGATCAGATCCAGATCTGAGAAAAAACGAAGATGGGCCGGTGGCGCGGATCTGGCCCACTCGGCCGAGGCAGAGGCGGCGCGGTGGGCTTCGGTGCGCGGCGGCGGAGGAAGGCGAGGCCGGCCCGACGGGGCGGCCCGGGAGGCGGCCTAGGCTCGCGGCGGAGGAGGCCTGCCCGGTGCGCGCGGCCCAGTGGCCTGGAGGAGGAGGCGGTGGCGACTGGGGATCCGGTTGGGCCGGCGCGCGGCGCTGGAGCGGGCGGCCCAAGGTGGCGCGGTGATCTGGTCCCTCACCTCTCGAGCCTGGCGAGACGGTGCGGCGACGGCCCGTCGGGAGGCGAGGAAGTGACGAGGCCTCGGGCCGTACGCGGGGAAGTGGTCCCCCGGCCCCCCCGACCGGACGCTGAGGAGGCGAGGCCCAGCGAGGGGTGCCAGAAGGAGCGACGAGGGACGGGCCTGGCGGGAGCGCTCGGTCGCAGACGAGCGGGCGTTGACTCCGGGGCGCCGATCCGGATCTGTATCGTGGCTGCCTCGAGCTGCTGCTGCGGCTGGAACCTTCGGTGGATCCCCTCGGGATCCGGAAGAACTTTTGGATCTGAGGAAGAAAGGGAAAAAAAGAGGGGAGAGAGGAGGAAGAAGAAGGGGAAGCCAAAATAGACCTAGGGGGGGGGGTCTAAATAGCAGTTTTTAGGGTTAGGGGGGAGTTTAGGGGCGCTAGGAGCCCTCCGATCGCGATCCGACGGATCCGATCGCGGGGGGTAGATTTAAAAGGCCTAGACGGAGATAAAAGAAAGCAGTAGGGGTGTATCCGGGACACGAAGTGAAGGCACATCGGACCCACACGAACAACGGATGGGAAAGTCAACGGAGTCCAAACGAGACGAGATTTGAGAGGCGGGTTGCACACAACAAAACAACAACACACAAAACAACCTCGCGGCACACCGGTAACGTAAAACGCCCGAACAACAAAGTAGGCCTACGGGACGTCACGGACACGTGAGGGAGCTCCGGAACGCGAAACGGACAACGGGAAGAAACACACGGAACCGGATGCAACCCACAACACAAATGCAATGCAATGCACATGTCTACATGATATGAATGCATGCCACACACTCACACAACAAAACGACGAAAGCCCGAAAGACAAAGAACCTGGAATGGAAATAGATGAAGCCGGAGATATATTATATACCCAAAAGGGAAAGTATTATATCCGGGGCATTACAACTATGCGCACTGCTTCCGTCTTCTGCTGTGCACCACATAGAGGTGCAGCAGGAAACGTTCATCTAGTATCGTTTCTGGCTAGTTTCTCTGATTTGTACTGGTTTATTCGCGCTTGCGCTGATTTAATTTGTGGTTAAGCACTGAATTCTGCGAGAAAACGACGGAAATCCTTGGATTTTGGCGGATCTGCGTCCGTTCGTCCGGCTTTCTCTGTTTCTCTGTTCTCCCCAGTGCGGATCGAAATTGCTGCGTTTTGTATGTAATGTTCTGTTGTTTTCGGCATTTATGGGCTGCTTTTGATCTATCCGTATAAATTGGAGCGGATTAAGTTGTTATTTTGGAAGAATTTTTAGTTTTTTGTCCACGGTTTTTTGCGGCGCGACTAGCTCTGGTCGTTTATCAAAAGATGTTCTTTGAGTTTTTTTGCATTGTATAGTTGTTAGAACTGCATCGCATGCTGTGTGTTTCGTCTGTGAATCACGGTCAAGAGCGGTGGACTGCAGTAATATGCAAATGCGCGTTGAATTTTTTGTAGTGCGGCGAACTGCATTAATATGCAATGCGAGCCTGTATGAACTGCATCACAGCCACGGTTGCGTGGGGGTACTAGTTTTATAAGTTTTTTCGATTGGTCAAGCGAGGCGGACTGCTTTTTTTGCGTTGCTTCTGGTGTATTTTATTTTATGAGAATTATGAGCATAAGTGAAGTGCTCTTTTTTATATATAGTTTTCCATGTGCAGCAGCAATTGAAGAACATGCATTCTGGAAACCCCCACCGAGCTTTTCCTCTTTTTTAACCCACATACGGAACTATAGTTTTTTTAATAAAAGAGCACTGCATCAAACTTCTTTAACAGGAGAAGTTTTTGTGAAAGAATTCTCTATGTGAACTGCTATGATAGTTTTGTTTTTTTATGTGTATCCTAGCTACATCAGCGGTTTTGAAGCAATGTACATAATGAAAACAGAGTACTGAGAACTGCATATATTTGATAGATAGAAACTACGGTTCTGGGGTCATAATTAACATACTACGTCATGAAGCAAACTAACGCAACATAAGCAGACATTGTCCGAAAGCAAACTAGAACGAAAGCAAACTAATCTACATATGCAGAAGGAAACTAAATCGAGCACTTGCGACAAGAATCGTTGGGTTTCAGCATCTGTCCTGCTTCACCAGTTCCACCCGTTGGAGTTGGAGGTGGAAGTTGATGCTCCCTTGCCCCACGGCTTCCAGGAAGACCTCGGGTGCTTCCTGGTCTTCTCTGTTTCAGCGCGCGCGAGGCCTTTCTTCATGGTACTGATTCTGTTCCATATCTCGAACGCAGCGTAGGCGTCCTTGGCAGCATACTCGACGTGCTTGGTGCTGAGAATGGAAGTCCACAGGCTGTGATCGTGGTCAGTCATCTTCATCTTCATGTCTGCATACTCGTCGTCGATG
This sequence comes from Secale cereale, assembly GCA_902687465.1. Lineage (NCBI taxonomy): Eukaryota > Viridiplantae > Streptophyta > Magnoliopsida > Poales > Poaceae > Secale > Secale cereale. The sequence continues at coordinate 533,666,741 of LR738710.1, read as the reverse complement.
ATGGCAGCAGCTACATCGCCCAGCGAGTCCAGTGGCTTCGTTCCATCAGGCACCCTCCAGTTCGTCTGGATGTCGACGAAGTTGGCGACGTGGAGGTCGCTGGCTGCGAGCTTCTGCTTGTCCTGCTCGATGGCGAAGCCAGCGAACTCGAACCTATGGAAAGTGAACCGCAAGTTATACCTTTCGGAACTGCATACACGGGCATATAGAACTGCAACGCGTACTCGACAGAGAGAATTGCTTACCTTGGGTCGTCGAGGAACCTGTCGAAGTTGACGCATCTCTCGCCCAATGTACCACATACCTGGAAAACAAGCACTGGCTGGTACTTGCCGATGGATAGTTGAACCACAGCCGCCCTGCGGTGGTCGGGTGTGTACTCCACGTCGATGCCGACGATCTTCTGGCGGCGCCGCTGGAGATGTGTCTTGAATTCTTCGACGTACGTCGCCATGGCGGCGACGTCGGTGGTGTAGATCACCTTCCGCTTCGTGTTCCCGTGCGCATGCACGGCGTCGTAGGTCCTGCTGAACCCCATTGCTGCAAAGAGGACGAAGAGGAGGAGGAAGGGGCAGCGTCGTGTGTTTGTGCGGACGGTCTGTTCGATGGAGCGCGGGATTTAAATGGGAGCGGCAGTAACTTCTGCCGAGGCCACGATCTCGTCTCCCAACCGTGGTGGCGATCGTGGGTTCGTGATGATCGTTGCAGTTCGTGCGGCGTGCAACCGCCGGGATAGAGGATGGGTGGGGGCCGCGGGCGCTTCGGCCGATAGTGGGCGCATTTATTTTAGGGCAGGCGAACCGAATCGTCAGCCGTAAGCGAACTGCATCGCTTCAGAAGCGGAATCGTCCGCCGTAAGCGAACTGCAACGCTTCAGAAGGCGAGGCGGTTTTTGGTAAGCGAACTGCATTGTGTTACAACACCGAGACGTTTTTTTATTTTTTGTCTATGACCTGTGGGCCTGTCGGACGGTCTTTTATTCATTAAGTCTGTCTTTCAGCCCCCTTGCCCGCCTCCACTTCCCTCTCCCTCGTGCTCGCACAGAAC
>LR738710.1:533635459-533655733 GCA_902687465.1 Secale cereale | reverse complement strand
CGGGGCGCTCCCGCGCTAGGAGGCGGGGAGGGGTGGGGGAGGACGCCGGCGTCGGGGCGCTGGCGCTAGGAGGCGGGGAGTGGAGGGGGAGGGGTGTTATGAGAATAAGTCCTTTTGTTAGGAGAATAAGGTCTTAAGGGGTGTTATGAGAATAGACCCACCATATATATATATATATATATATATATATATATATATATATATATATATATATATATATATATATATATATATATATATATATATATATATATATATATATATACCTATGTGAAGATAAACTAAGTGCGAAGACTTTGCAAATGTAACGCCACAAGAAATGCTTCAAATAAGAATTTGGTGGTGGCGTTACCCACCGTATAGGAAGTATTAGACCCAGACACGGCGCACAATTATCGTGGCGCTCCGAAGTCAAATTCCATGTTAATGTATTCACAATTAGAATGTAAGTCTTCATTTATTGAAGATATACTTTGCTTCGTGTGTTGCGCATCTAAGTCATCAATATGCATAAGTGTTAGGATGTGTGCCTGATTACAGGACATTTGAGGATTCTAAGATATTTAGCTCACACCGCAACTTGCAAAACTTTTTCTCATCCAAGGGCTTTGTGAAGATGGCTGCCAGTTGCTCTTCAGTGTTGACGTGTATGATATCAATATCTTCCTTCATAACATGATCTCTGAGAAAGTGATGACGAATTTCAATGTGCTTTGTCTTCGAGTGCTGAACTGGGTTATTGGCAATCTTGATGGCGCTTTCATTATCACAGTAGAGTGGCACATGCTTCAGATGGATTCCATAGTCCTTGAGTGTTTGCTTCATCCACAGAAGCTGAGCGCAGCAAGATCCAGCAGCAATGTATTCAGATTCAGCAGTGGAGAGTGATACACAGTTCTGCTTCTTTGAAGACCAACAGACAAGTGATCGTCCTAGAAAGTGACATGTGCCAGATGTGGACTTGCGATCAACTTTGTCACCAGCATAATCAGCATCTGAAAATCCTACTAGATCAAACTCTGAGCCCTTTGGATACCATAATCCTAGTGTTGGGGTGTAAGCCAAATATCGAAGTATTCGCTTCACAGCTAAGTGATGCGACTCCTTTGGTGCCGCTTGATATCGAGCACACATGCAAACACTAAGCATAATATCTGGCCTAGATGCACATAAATAAAGTAAAGAACCAATCATGGAGTGGTATACCTGTTGATCAAACTCTTTACCATTGGCGTCGAGACCCAAATGATGTTTAGCAGGCATTGGCGTCGAGTACCCTTTGCAGTCTTGCATACCAAACTTCTTCAGGCAGTCTTTAAGATACTTCTCTTGAGATATGAAGATGCCATTGCTTTGCTGACGAATTTGAAGACCAAGGAAGAACTTCAGCTCACCCATCATAGACATTTGATATTGTTCTTGCATCATGTGACCAAACTCATCACTGTATTTCTTGTCCGTGCAGCCGAAGATAATGTCATCCACATAGATTTGGCAGACAAATAGCTCATCATCATATGTCTTCGTGAACAGTGTGGGATCTAGGGATCCAGGTTTGAAGCCTTTGCTCTTCAGGAAGTCTCTAAGGGTGTCATACCAAGCACGAGACGCTTGTTTGAGGCCATACAATGCCTTGTTGAGCTTGTATTCCATATCAGGACGTTTTGGGTCTTCAAAACCAGGTGGTTGTGCAACATACACTTCTTCTTCAATTCTTCCATTGAGAAAGGCACTCTTTACATCCATTTCATATAGAAGTATGTTGTGATGATTTGCATAGGCTAGCAGTATGCGAATAGCTTCAAGTCTAGCCACATGAGCAAATGTTTCATCGAAGTCAATCCCTTCAACTTGAGTGTATCCTTGAGCAACGAGACGAGCTTTGTTTCTGACCACTTGACCATGCTCATCTTGCTTGTTGCGATAGATCCATTTTGTGCCTATTATGTTGTGCTTTCGAGGATCAGGACGCTTGACAAGTTCCCACACATTGTTCAGCTCAAACTGTTGAAGCTCTTCTTGCATTGCTTGAATCCATTCAGGCTCCATAAAAGCTTCAGCAACTTTCTTGGGTTCAGATATTGAGACAAAAGAAAAATGCCCACAGAAATTTGCAAGCTGTGTTGCTCTTGAGCGAGTGAGTGGACCAGGAGCATTTATGCTATCAATTATCTTCTCAACTTGTACTTCATTTGCAACACGAGGATGAGCTAGACGAAGATTTTGCTCTTGTTGTGCATTGTCTTCATCAGGAGGATTGTCTTCGGGCTGAGCATTGTCGTCAGGTTGATTTGGAGCAGAGATGATGAGTTCCTCGTCAGGTTGTGCTTCAGAAGGCATGATCTCACCAGTTCCCATTAGCTTGATGGATTCATTTGGTGAAGCTTCATCTAGCACATTTGGTAGGGATTCTCTTTGTGATCCATTTGTCTCATCAAACATCACATCCACAGTCTCGACAGTTTTATAGAGAAAAATGTTGAAGACTCTGTAGGAGTGTGAGTCCTTTCCATATCCGAGCATGAAGCCTTCATGAGCTTTGGGTGCAAATTTTGACTTATGATGAGGATCCTTGATCCAGCACTTAGCTCCAAATACTCTGAAGTAGCTTACATTTGGCTTCTTTCCAGTGAGGAGTGCATATGATGTTTTCTTCAGAAGCTTGTGAAGATAAACACGGTTGATGATATGGCATGCAGTATCAATAGCTTCGGGCCAGAATATTCTTGGTGTTTTGTACTCATCGAGCATCGTTCGAGCCATCTCAATTAGAGTTCTGTTCTTGCGCTCAACGATCCCATTTTGCTGAGGTGTATATGGGGCTGAGAATTCATGAGTGATTCCCATCTCATTCAAATAAGATCGAGGCCAGTGTTTTTGAATTCAGTGCCATTGTCACTTCTGATATGTTTGATCTTGATGCCATAGTTGTTCATGGCACGGTTGGCGAAGCGTCTGAAGACATCTTGCACTTCAGTCTTGTAGAGTATTATGTGTACCCATGTGTATCTTGAATAAACATCAACAATGACGAAGCCATAGAGACATGCTGTGGTAGAGAATGTGGAGTAGTGAGTAGGGCCAAATAAGTCCATGTGAAGCAGCTCGAAGGGTTTGGATGTCGTCATGATTGTCTTCGAGGGGTGCTTGGCTCTAGTCATCTTCCCAGCTTCACAGGCACCACATAGATGATCTTTCTTGAACTTGACTTCCTCGATGCCTATGACATGCTTCTTCTTTGCGAGTGTATGCAAGTTCCTCATGCCAGCATGTCCTAGCCTCCGATGCCAGAGCCATCACTCTGAAGCTTTTGCTAGAAGACATACTGCCATCTGAGGTCCAGCTGAGAAATCTACCATATACAGATCACCTTTTCTTTATCCTTCAAATACTAAAGACTTGTCAGATTCCATTAGTACAATGCAACGAAATTTACCAAAGATCACAATCATGTTTAAGTCACAAAGCATTGAGACAGACATTAAGTTGAAGCCAAGAGATTCAACAAGCATGACTTTGTCCATGTGCTGATCTCTTGAGATTGCAACTCTACCTAGACCCAACACTTTGCTTTTACCAGTATCAGCAAATGTGATGTGACTCTTGTTGGATGGACGTAAAGTTGAGTCCATGAGAAGATTTCGATCACCAGTCATATGATTTGTGCATCCGCTATCCATGATCCATTCTGAAGACTTTGGTGTCACTCCCTACAATGCAATTAGGAGGATAGGCTTCACCAAAAGCCATTATGAAGCATAAACAATTGATGCATAAGTGGATCATGAAAGCTTTAGATGTAAGTTAGGACTGATAAGATCTTCAGCAAGTGATTTATGAATGGTATGAGCATTAAGTCATTTAGGGCATTTGATCTTGTGCCCTACAAGTGTTTTAGGTCCCCAGCAATAGCATCAGAAGTCTTTGATTATAGGCTGGAGACCTTTCCCTGCAAGAGAAAGTTAGTTCTTCTTAACCACCCACATCTTCAGGGGTGGCTTAGAAGCAATGAGTCTAAGAGCAGCATCTGAGAATTTTGGCTTTGGAGCCCTAGCAAACAATCTTGCAGGAGGAGAATAATACTCATATGAATAGGCAGAAAAGTTATTTCATTTATGAACATAGCGGTTTGAAGAAACACGCTCATATTCATGGGTCTGAGTATGATTTCCCTGCAAAACATTCACGTTAGAGTGACTCAGTTGAGCCCTTTGTCTGTATGAAGCCTTAGGACCATATGAAGCCTTTGGTCTGGGGTTTGTCTTCATCCCAGGAGGTGTCATGACAGTATTTGCTGGAAGCTTCTCAAGACAACCTTTGGGTACCCAGATCTTCTTCATAGGTGGTCCATTCCTGCAGTTAGTACCAATATACCTGGCAAACACTTCACCATTTTGATTCTTAAACAGTTTATAGTTTGCATCAAAGGATTTATCAATGATAACAGGATTAGCACAAGTGAAGCCAGATAAGGTAGATGGATCCACTGAAGGTCCCTTTGCAGCAACCCATGTGGTTTTGGGATACTGCTCAGGCTTCCAGTATGAACCATCAACATTCATTTTCCTGTCGAACCCAACACCCTCTTTCCTAGGGTTTCGGTTCAGTATCTTCTTTTTGAGAACATCACATAGAGTCTGATGCCCTTTGAGGCTTTTGTACATCCCTGTTTCAAGCAAAGTCTTCAACCTAGCATTTTCATCAGCAATAGTAGTGGTTTCCTCAGCAGAGGGGTTAGTTACCACATCAATAGTTGAAGATATTGCAATAGTGGAAGCAGTAGAGCAGTCAACAATAGATGTAGCATTATCACGTTCAATGCATTTTAGACATGGTGGTTCAAACTCTTCGTGAGTGGAGCTGATCAGTTGTGCGCGGAGTGACTCATTCTCCTTTTGAAGATCTTCATGAGCCACTTTCACTTTCTCAAGTTCTCGCTTCCTTTGAATGTAATCGTGGGAAAGCTTTTCATGAGTTTTTGAAAGCGATTCATAAAGCTCTTCAAGTTCTTTGTACTTAACATGAAGATTTTTTATGTCTTCAATTAAGGACTGAGAATGGGTCATTTCCGCATCCAACAGGTCATCGCTTTTGTCTAACAGTTTTTGAATATGTTCCATGGCTTTCTGCTGTTCAGTGGCAATTTTAGCAAGTGTTTTGTAGCTAGGTTTTGATTCACAATCAGAGTCATCTTCACTAGATGTTTGAAAATAAGCATCGCGTGATTTTACCTTGGCACCGCGTGCCATGAAGCAGAAGGTGGGTGCAGAGTCGTCGTCCTCATCATCATTGTTGTTGACGGGGCCATTGTCTTCAGTGTTGAAGATAAACTTGCCCATGTAGGCAGTGGCTAAAGCCAGACTTGCAGCACCAGAATCAGACTCCTCCTCCGACTCAACCTCCACTTCATCAGAAGCAGACTCTTCCTCAGAATCCATCTCCTTGCCAACAAAAGCACGAGCCTTGCCAAATGAATTCTTCTTATGTGATGAATACTTTGATGAAGACTTTTAAGAAGACTTTGAGTATTTCTTCTTTTTCTTGTCATCGGAATCATATTCCTTGCTGTTCTTCTTCTTCTTCTTCTTCTCGTTGTCCCACTGAGGACACTCAGAGATGTAGTGACCAGGTTTCTTGCACTTATGACATGTTCTTTTCTTGTAGTCATGAGCAGATGCTTCATCATTTCTTGAGCTGGATCTTGAAGACTTTCTGAAGCCTTTCTTCCTAGTGAATTTCTGGAACTTCTTCACAAGCATGGCAAGCTCCTTTCCAATGTCTTCAGGATCATCAGAACTGCAGTCAGATTCTTCTCCATACGGGGAAATAGCTTTTGCCTTCAAAGCGCGAGATCGGACATAGTTGGGACCATAGATGTCACGCTTCTCAGATAGCTGAAATTCATGTGTGTTGAGCCTTTCAAGTATATCAGACGAATCGAGAGTCTTGAAGTCAGGACGTTCTTGAATCATCAGTGCAAGGATATCGAATGAGCTGTCGAGTGATCTCAAAAGGGTCTTGACGATTTCATGCTTGGTGATCTCGGTGGCTCCAAGTGCTTGAAGCTCATTTGTGATGTCAGTGAGTCGATCAAAAGTGTGCTGGACATTCTCATTGTCATGTCTCTTGAAGTGATTGAAAAGATTGCGAAGGACGCTGACCCTTTGATCTCTTTGGGTAGAGACTCCTTCATTGACCTTTGAGAGCCAGTCCCAAACTTCCTTTGACGTGTCCAGAGCACTCACACGACCGTACTGTCCTTTGGTCAGATGACCACAGATGATGTTCTTGGCCGTTGAATCCAATTGAGCGAGTCTCTTGACATCAACAACGGTGACGCCTTCACCAGTCTTGGGAACGCCGTGCTTGACGACAAACCAGAGGTCCACGTCAATGGCTTCAAGATGCATGCACATCTTGTTCTTCCAGTAGGGATATTCGGTGCCATCGAAGACGGGGCACGTAGCGGAGACTTTGATTATCCCTGCAGTCGACATAGCTAAAACTCCAGGTGGTTAAACCGAATCACACAGAACAAGGGAGTACCTTGCTCTAATACCAATTGAAAGTGCAATATATCGACTAGAGGGGGGGTGAATAGGCGATTTTTATGAAATGCTTCAAAACATGGTAGTTTCGAAGACAAACGATAAGCTCAAGCCTATTAGTATGCAGTGGAAAGTGGACTACACTAAATAAGCAATAGTCATGTATTCAAATGAAGTGAAGGCATGAAGACTAATAGCAACTAGGCAGTAGTGATCATAAAGGAAGAAGGAATGAAGCCAATCACAACAGATATATACTCAGTGAAGACAATCAGATAAGGCAAGCATGCTATGTCTTCACAACATAAAGCTGTAAGTAAAAGGAAGGAAAAGATAGAACCAGTGGCTCGGGGAAGACAGTGATTAGTTAGACCAGTTCCAGTTGCTATGACAACTGTACGTCTGGTTAGGGAGGCTGAGATTTAACTCAGAAGACCGCGTCTTCACCTTGTTCCCCTTGAGCTAAGAACACCTAGTCCTCGCCCAATCACTCTGGTAAGTCTTCAAGGTAGACTTCCAAACCTTCACAGACTTCGTTCACCGGCAATCCACAATTACTCTTGGATGCTCAAAACGCGATGCCTAACCGGCTGGAGGAAACACAGTCCTCAAGTGTAATAAGTCTTCAGGTCACACAGACAGAAAGACTTCAGTGATGCCTAACACTCTTTGGCTCTGGGTGTTTGGGCTTTGTCCTCGCAAGGATTTCTCTCTCAAATGCTTCGGAGGTGGGTTGCTCTCAAACGACAAAAGCCGTGCAATAACTCTAAGCAGCCACCAACTTATGGTGTAGGGGGTGGGCTATTTATAGCCACTAGGCAACCCGACCTGATTTGTCCGAAGTGACCCTGGGTCACTAAGGAACTGACACATGTTCCAACGGTCAGATTTCAAACACACATGGCAACTTTACTTGTGCTCCAAGTAAAGCTGACTTATCCGCCTCTGGATAAGATTTGCTCTCATAGTCTTCGCTCGAAGACATAGGATTTGGTTGAGCATCACATCAGTCACTCTGACTTAGTTCACTTGGACCCCACTTAACAGTACGGTGGTTCCTATGACTCAACAAAGAAGAAAAGGAAACAACGACAAATCTACGTCTTCGCTTTCCATAGTCTTCACTCAATGTCTTCTCATGTCATAGTCTTCAATATGATTATCTTCACATATACCACCACTGATATCAATGTCTTCATACATTGTTAGGGGTCATCTCCGGTTGGTTAACCGAATCAATGAGGGACTATTACCTGTGTTATCCTGCAATTCTCACAAACACATTAGTCCCTCAACCAGTTTGTCGTCAATACTCCAAAACCAACTAGGGGTGGCACTAGATGCACTTACAATCTCCCCCTTTTTGGTGATTGATGACAAACTGGTTGAAGTTTTCAACGGGGATAAAGATATGTGAAATTGTAAAGGATAAAGGTATTGTCTTCGTAAGTAGCAAAAGGCTCCCCCTGAAGATGTGCATATAGTTGATTTTCCTTTGAATGCAAATGCACATGGCAGGTTGTACTTGTGGAGATCCTCTTCAACTTATGAGGACAATTCATCATGCATAATTGATATATCGAAAACCCTGATACATGTGTGAATACATAGATAAACACTATGTCCCTAGTGAGCCTCTACTTGACTAGCTCATTGATCAAAGATGGTTAAGGTTTCCTGACCATGGACATGCGTAGTCATTTGATAACGGGATCACATCATTAGGAGAATGATGTGATGGACAAGACTCATCCGTTAGCATAGCATATTGACCGTTCAGTTTTATTGCTATTGCTTTCTTCATGTCAAATACATATTCCTTCGACTATGAGATTATGCAACTCCCAGATGCCAGAAGAATGCCTTGTGTGCTATCAAACGTCACAGCGTAACTGGGTGATTATAAAGATACTATACAGGTATCCCCAAAGGTGTTTGTTGGATTGGCATAGATCAAGATTACGATTTGTCACTCCGAGTGTCGGAGAGGTATCTCTGGGCCCTCTCGGTAATACACATCATAAGAAGCCTTGCAAGCAATGTGACTAATGAGTTAGTTGTAGGATGATGCATTACAGAACGAGTAAAGAGACTTTCCGGTAACTAGATTGAACTAGCTATGAAGATACCGACGATCGAATCTCATGCAAGTAACATACCGATAACAAAGGGAATAACGTATGTCGTCATTACAGTTTGACCAATAAAGATCTTCGTAGAATATGTGGGAGCCAATATGAGCATCCAGGTTCCGCCATTGGTTATTGACCGGAGAAGTGTCTGGGTCATGTGTACATAGTTCTCGAACCCGTAGGGTCTGCACGCTTAACGTTCGATGACGATATTGTATTATATGAGTTATGTGATTTGGTGACCAAATGTTTTTCGGAGTCCTGGATGAGATCACGGACATGACGAGGAGTCTCGAAATGGTCGAGAGGTAAATATTGATACATAGGATGATGGTATTTGGACACCGGAAGTGTTCCGGGGGGTACCGGGTACTTATCGGGTCACTGGAAGGGGTTTTAGACACCCCCGACAAAAGATATGAGCCTTATGGGCCAAGAGGGGAAATGCACCAGCCACAAAGGGTCTGGTGCGCCCCCCCATATGGGCTGGCCAAATTGGAGAAGGAAAGGGGAAGGAGGAAAGGAAAAAGGGAATGTGATTCCCCCTTTCCCCTTCTTCCCTTCCTACTTCGAATAGGAATAAGAGAGGGGGTTTTGGCAAGATTGGAGAGGACCCCAAGTAGGATTCCTCCTACTTGGGCACCTCCTTGGCTGCCTCTTCTCCCCTCCAACCTATATATACATGGGGAGGGGCGCCTAGAACACACAACAACAATTGTTAGCCGTGTACGGCGCCCCCCTCCATAGTTTACGCCTCCGGTCATATTCTCGTGGTGCTTAGGCAAAGCCCTGCGCGGATCACTTCACCATCACCATCACCACGCCATCGTGTTGATGGAACTCATCTACTTCCTCGACACTTTGCTGGATCAAGAGTTCGAGGGACGTCATCGAGCTGAACGTGTGCAGAACTCGAAGGTGTCGTAGGTTCAGTGCTTGATCGGTTAGAACCAGAAGAAGTTCGACTACATCAACCGCGTTGTCAAACACTTCTGCTTTTGGTCTACTAGGGTGCGTAGACACACTCTCCCCCTCTCGTTGCTATGCATCTCCTAAATAGATCTTGCGTGAGCGTAGGAATTTTTTGGAATTGCATGCTACGTTTCCCAACAGCGGGGAGCCTTTCCGGCCTTCTGCCAAGACACCCGGTGCGCGCGTGACCGCAAGGTAATTACCGAGAGTAGCCAGGGGCAATGCGGCAGCAACCTTCGCTAAGCACTCTTCTTCCAGGGCGGGGCGCCTACGCTAAGGAAGCCGGTGTCATGGTGGGGATGGACAACTGTGTACCTCGTTTGCCAAGGGGAACACTTCTTGCCATTGTTTATACCCTATGAAGTTATGACGGGAAGTGCAACTGAATCGCCAGAGTAGGAAATCGATCCGTTTCTACTGCAAATTAGTAGTAGTGGGATTTGATAGAGAAGTGAAGAGGAAAGGAACGTAAATCCTTTGTCACGGGGAAGGCATGAGGCATTGCATTGGGGGTCGTAAATTGAGTCGTGTTGTACTATATTCCAAAAAAAGAAAACGTTGCGATGGTGAATCCTCTCTAGAAGCCACAAATAGGACTCTCCCTAGGTTGTGGTGGGTCCTTAGTCAATAACTGATGCTTATGTGGCTGGGACGTTGTAGTGGTTGGTCCCACATGTAAGTCAATCTAAGAATGCCGATGTAGTAATTGTGATGGGGTGGATAGGCTGCATATTAAGAGAAGGACAACACTAACGGCCACAGGTGTGATGGGAGCGAAATTTTCCCACACACCCTATAACAAATAAACCGCGCCACGTCACAGCATACATGCATGTGGGATTTTTTTGGATTTTCAGTTTTTTAAAATGTTTTATCTCTTAAATGAATAATCTGTTTGAAGATCCGTTTTCACCATTAAATCCATCGCGACTAGATCTTCGAAACTAGATCTCATATCGTATGTTTCAATGAATTTTTTGGGGTTAAAAGTTGCCATGTCTATTGCACATGAATTGCCATGGTGTTTACACTGAAGTTGCCATGATATATTTCAGCTATTTTCTTTTACATGTAAAAGTATTTTTTGAAATATTATAAAACAGGGAATTAAGAACCATTAACCATAAACTAAAATTGCCATGATACATGCACTTAAAATTGCCATGGTTCATAAAAATATTTTTCATGGTTAAAGTACTGGAATTGCCATCATCAAAATACTAAAATTGCCATGCTCTACAAACTAAAATTGCCACATGGCAACTTTAGTTTAAGCACTATGGCAACTACAGTGTAAACATCATGGCAACTTTTGGGCAAAAACAAATTCGTCGAAACATATCAATATGGGGTCTAGTTTTGAAGATCTCGTCGAGACGGATTTAATGGTGAAAACGGATTTTTAACTAGATTTTTAATTAGGAGATAAAACATTTTAAGCCAAAAATGGAAAAGATTCTTGCTGATGTCATCTGTTCACACGTGGCAAAATGAGTGGTATTGGAAGCGTGTGGGCGATGTGCAAGATTCCACACGTGTGTGCGGTAGTTTTTTCCTAAGAGAAACAAGTTAGTGAGGATGAACTATCTAGGTATTATAGATTCGACTGCCTCTTTCCTTCCTTGCTTCCTTAATATCAATTATGCTTCCTTCCTTAACCACCACAGATAGGATTCAATTTTGCTTCCTTCCTTAATTTCAGCACCAGGAACGGACGGGCTTATTCTCCTTTCCTTCCTTATTTTCTTTTCATTCCTTATTTATCTGAACATGATAAATTATTTCTTGATTCCTGAGAAGGCTCCCTGATACCCAGGAAATTAAATACATATTTAAATTGAGAGGATTGCGTGAAAGAGAGCGAGGTGAGACTAATATTTGAGTCAAGCTTCCTTTAGAATACATAGTTTGGGGGTAGCTTAGCTGGTAGTGACAGTAGTTGGTTACCATCAGGTCTCCTATTCAAATCACTAAACCAGCCATTATTTTTTGTCTCCCCGTACTGCACTGGGCCATCCTTTGTTGGGCTGCAGAAGATTGGCTGACAACGAAGTTGGTAGCTGTTGTGTAGGAAAAACAACCGGACTGCACTGGGCTGGGAACGACGTTGAGAGATGTGTCATAGGAAAACAAATCTTGAACAACTGAAAATTTAGTACCACATCGATTCTCGAACTATAATATGAGAGCGAGGTGGACGGACGAAAAACGGACGAAATTACGGTGGTAAGAAGCGATCCATACTTTATTATTAGGTAAAGATAAAGATTTGACGCATATGATAAATATTTAATATAGGGAATTTTACCTAGATTCGGACTCTATGAGAAGATAAAATCCTATGTCATGCTTGTGTTGTACAACTACAGGTTGATCTATCACGACATCCTTGATGTCGTCTACGAGCCCTAACCCTGGTTTATATAGGTAGGGGGTCTACAAAAAATGCCAACGAAGCCGACCTCCAGTGAGGTCGGTTTCAAATTATATATTTCAGAACGCGATTGTTTTTTAATTTAGTTGTGAACACATGTACACATGTATACTACATATGTGCAGAATTTCACAGCATTATACGTTTACATGTGGGTACACAAAAAGGACAAATACACATTCTTGAACAAACTTTATATTTTTGTTGTCGGGCCGGAATTTTTCTTGTACATCCTACAAATCACAACATTTTTAGATGAAATTTAACAAGTTCTTGCGGAATACATTGATAGGTCTCCGTTGTATATATAATTTTTGATTATTCCATGCCAATATTCTACAACTTTTACATACTTTTGGCAACTTTTTATACTATTTTTGGGACTAACATATTGATCCAGTGCCCAGTGCCAGTTCATGTTTGTTTTACGTTTTTTGTTTCGCAGAATATCCATATCAAACAGAGTCCAAACAGGATAAAAACAGACGGGGAATTTTTTTGGAATATATGTGATTTTTGGGAAGAAGAATCAACGCGAGATGATGCCCGAGGGGGCCACAAGGCAGGGGGCGCGCCCCAGGGGGTCAGGCGTGCCCCTATCCCTTGTGGCCACCCCGTAAGGCGGTTGGTGCCCTTCTTTCTCCGGAAGAAATCTAATATCCTGATACAAATCGTGTAAAAAATTCAGCCCAATCGGAGTTACGGATCTTCGGGATATAAGAAACAGTGAAAGGCCAGAATCGGGGAACGCAGAAACAGAGAGAGACATAGAGCCATACCCAATCTCGGAGGGGCTCTCGCCCCTCTGCAGCCTTGCAGGCCATGGAACAGAGGGATAACCCGTCTCCCACCTAGGGAAAAGGCCAAGGAAGAAGGAGAAGGAGGGGGGCTCTCTCCCCCTCTCTCCCGGTGGCGCCGGAACGCCGCCGGGGCCATCATCGTGCGACGACGATCTACACCAACACCTCCGTCATCTTCACCAACATCTTCAACACCTTTCCCCATCTATCTACATCGTTCCACTCTCCCACAACCCATTGTACCCTCTACTTGAACATGGTGCTTTATGCTTCATATTATTATCCAATGATGTGTTGCCATCCTATGATGTGTGAGTAGATTTTTGTTGTCCTATCAATAATTGGTGAATTGCTATGATTGGTTTAAATTGCTTGTGGTTATGTTGCTATCCTTTGGTGCCCATCATATGAGCATGCGCGTGGATCACACCATAGATTAGTTGTATGTTGATAGGACTATGTATTGGAGGGCAAGAGTGACAGAAGCTTCAACCTAGCATAGAAATTGATGCATACAGGATTGAAAGGGGACCAATATATCTTAATGCTATGGTTGGGTTTTACCTTAATGAACATTATTAGTTGCGGATGCTTGCTAATAGTTCCAATCATAAGTTCATAGAATTCCAAGTCAGGGATGACATGCTAGCAGTGGCCTCTCCCACATAAAACTTCCTATCGGTCTAGTAACGTAGTCAATTGCTTAGGGACAATTTCGCAACTCCTACCACCACTTTTCAACACTCGCTATATTAACTTTATTGCTTCTTTACCTAAACAACCCCTTGTTTATATTTACATGCTCTTTATATTCTTGCAAACCTATCCCACAAAAACTACAAAGTACTTCTAGTTTCATACTTGTTCTAGGTAAAGTAAACGTCAAGCGTGCGTAGAGTTGTATCGGTGGTCGATAGAACTTGAGGGAATATTTGTTCTACCTTTAGCTCCTCGTTGGGTTCGACACTCTTACTTATCGAAAGAGGCTACAGCTGATCCCCTACACTTATGGGTTATCATACATATATGTTTTCTTGGATTTTTTTTAGTTTTTTTTGAAACTTTTAAATTATTTTTCAATATTTTCATAACACCGAGATCACTGGAGCTCGGCCTCAAAAAATCCATACTCGGGGGCGTCTAGGGTTATCAAGTCCAGGAGTAATGAAGTCTTTGAAAAGCTCGAACAACAGGAGCTCAATTGCTCATTTTGCCACGTAGCCCGTGGCGTCCTTGTTGTTGATGATGTTAGAGAGAAGTGCGTGGCTGGCCAGCGTTATCTGGTTGGCCCGAAAATTGTTTCGTGGCTTCCTTGCAGCCATGAATACCCCGTATGTGATATTTTGGCAATGCGGATATCTGGTCTAGCAGGGTGTGAGTTCTTTGTCGATGTAGTACACCGGGTGTTGCACCCATTGCACTTTTTCGGCCTCCTCCTGCTCCACAACAATTACCACGCTGACCACCTAGGTGGTCGCCGCTATATACAGTAGCGTGAGCTTTGATAGGGTTGGGGAAAGGAGGAGTGAATTTGACTTCAGTAGTTTCTTGAGGTCTGCAAATGCTTCTTTGGCCTCGTTGCTCCAGTAGAACTTGTCGCCCTTTTTCAGGAGGCGGTACATGTGCAGGGCCTTCTCGCCCAACCGTGAGATGAATGTGCTTAGGGCCGCCACACATCATGCGAGCTTCTGCATGTTGCACACTGTCTTCGGGGGCTTAAGGTTTACTATGGCTTGAATTTTTTCTGCGCTTGCCTCTATTCCTCGTTGGGACACGATGAACGTAGTAGCTATCCGACGGGGACCCCGAAGTCACATTTTCGGGGTTTAGCTGCATGCTAAAATTTTGGAGGTTGTTGAAGGTTGCCAAGGAGGCTTGAGCCTTGTTTGGATTTGACTACGATGTCATCAATGTATACCTGTGTGTTCACTCCTATCTGCTTGTGAACACACTCCTACATTGTTCGCTGATATGTGATGCCGAATTGCATAGTGATGCCGTGAAATGGTCTGTATACCATGATGAAGGAGGTCATCTCTTGGTCAGACCCTTTCATACCTATCAGGTGGTATCCATAGTACACGTCCAGGAAGCATAGGTGCTCACATTCGGCTGTGGAGTCGTTGATCTGATCGATCCTGGGTAGCGGGTGATGGGGAACGTTGCATGAAAATCAAAAAAAATCCTACGAAACACCCAAAATCTAATATATGAGATGCATATCAATGAGAGGGGAGTGAGTCTATGTACCCTTGTAGATCAAAAGCGTTAGCGTATGTAATGCGGTTGATGTAGTCATACTATTCGTGATCCAATGACAATCCAATCCAATCTAGTGCCAAACGGACAACACCTCCAAGTTTAGAACATGTTCAGCTCGATGGCGTCCTCTCCTCCTTGATACAACATGAGAGGGAGAGGAAGTAAATGAGATCAGGATCAGCCCAACGGTGAGGTGGTGGTGGAGGTGGCACCGGAATTTCGGCAGGGCTTCGCCAAGTGCGTACCGGAGATTGGTTGGAGGAGTTGGCAGATGCAATGGCCAAGGGAGAAGGGGTGGTTGCCCCCATGCGCCTCCACCTCTTTATATAGGATAGGGGGAGGGAAGGGCGTCCAAAACCCTCCAAGGGCCGGCCACAAGGGAAAATTCATTTTAAACTTGGAAGTAACATCTTATCTCTCGATTCAACCATTTAAATTTAGAGATAAGACATTATCTGTAGATTTAAATGACATGTGCCTTGGGGAATGGTGCGACCAACTTATGTTGTTTATAGCCCCACCCCTCAGTCCATGTGGGCCCTTCCCGGCTGGTTTGGCCCCACGGTGGAACACCTGGAACCTTTTGGAACCTTTCCAGTACTCTTCCAAAAATTTATGAACTTTTTCCAAAACCCCGAATATGAGTTCCCATATATAAATCTTTACCTCCGGACCATTATGGAGCTCCTCGTGATGTTACAGATCCCATCTAGGACTCTCAACTACTTTAGAACTTTCCACTATTAATATCTCAACATTACCCTAGCGCTACCAAACGTTAAGCCTACGACCCTATGGGTTCGGGAATCATGTAGACATGACCGAGACACCTCTCCGGTCAATAACCAATAGTGGGACCTGGATGCCCATATTGATTCCTACATATTCCACGAAGATCTTTGTCGGTTTAACGACAATGTCATGGATTCAGTTAATTCTGTATACAATTCCCTTTGTCAGACGATATGTTACTTTCTCGAGATTCAATCGTCGGTATCTCCATACCTAGTTTAACCTCGTTACCGGCAAGTCTCTTTACTCATTCCGTAATACAAGATCACATGAGTAAACTCATTAGTCACATGAAGCTTCTTATGATGTTGTATTACCGAGATGGCCCAGAGATATCTCTCCGTCACACAGAGTGAAAAATCCCACTAACGCAGGTGACTGCTATACAAACGTTTTTACCCCCTTTCCATGATTGAGTTTTAAATCGTCGCCTTGCCCATGTGTGCGATAGGGGGTCTTTCCCACATGACCCAAAAACCGTCGGAATAGGCCCTCCGATCACACAGGCGGGGCACAAAGAGGGTGTGTGCAATTGGGCGAGCCATCGCAGACAGCTATACATGCCCAATCGTTTCCCTTCATAAGTACATCCCACACAGTGAATCCAAGACATACGTTTCTGTTCGTATGCACATCCCACACAGTCAATCCAAGAAATACATTCCGTTCGTATGTACGTCCCACACAGTCAATCCAAGAAATACATTTCCATTCGTATGTACATCCCACACGGTGAATCCTAGACAAACGTTTCCATTCACACATACATCACACACAATTTTCCCCATCAAATCGTCTATGATAGCGTTGCCATTGCACATGATATTAATAATTTTATCATTTGCGTTATTGAATGCATCACACATAGTGCCTAGAGAAACTATGTGGCACAAGTTGTAACACACTTTTTATGTGGAAAATGTTTACGCAAGGTGCCCTAATGCAAATAGTGTTCTAGGGGAAGTCGTGTGTGATTGTTCATTGATCCAACACGTTTACTTCCTAGAAACTGTGTGGGTTGGCTGAGGTCATCGCACAGTATTGTCTCAATAACTGGTTGCAATAGAAAAACCCAATAAGCGGGCTAATTGGCCTGTTATTATTAACCCATTTAGTAATCAAAATGACATTTCATAATAGGCACACAATATATTTCATTTTCGTACTATGGAATAAAGATTTCATAACTGAAGTACATCAGAGTATAGCATCATATACCTTCAGCACTTAGTTACACCATATAGGAATATAGCGAGCTACCCCATTACACAACTGCACTAGTGATACGTCTCCAACGTATCTATAATTTTTAATTGTTCCATGCTATTATGAGTTCAGTTTTGAATGTTTTATATGCATTAATATGCTATTTTATATTATTTTTGGGACTAACTTATTAACCTAGAGCCTAGTGTCAGTTTCTGTTTTTTTCCTTATTCTTGAGTTTCGCATAAATGGAATATCAAACGGAGTGCAAACGGAATAAACTTTCACGGTGATTTGACACACATAGGACTTGGAGTACAAGTCAGAGAGTCCTCGAGGCGACCACAAGCCGGGGAGGTGTGCCCTAGGGGGTGCCCCTAGGGCATGTGGCCCCCTCTGAGACCCCCTTACCCCCTTAGTTGGCCTATAAATACAGAGATATTACATAAACCCTAGAACGAGAGAAAAAATATTTTTCCACCGCCGCAGGTCTCTGTTCCCGTGAGATCCCATCTAGAGGCCTTTTCCGGTACTCTGCCGGAGAGGGACTTGATCATGGAGGGCTTCTACATCAACTTGTTGCCCTTCCAAACATGCGTGAGTAGTTTACCACAGACCTACGAGTCCATAGCTAGTAGCTACATGGCTTCTTCTCTCTCTTTGATCTTCAATACAATGTTCTCCTCGATGTTCCTGGAGATCTATTCGATGTAATCTTCTTTTGTGATGTGTTTGTCGAGATCCAATGATTTGTGGATTTATGATCGGATTATCTATGAATATTATTTGAATCTTCTCTGAATTCTTATATGCATGATTTGATATCTTTGTATTTCTCTTCAAATTATTGTTTTGGTTTGGCCAACTAGATCGGTAGTTCTTGCAATGGGAGAGGTGCTTAGTTTTGGGTTCAATCTTGCGGTGTCCTCACCCATTGACAGAAGGGGTAGAGAGGCACGTATCATATTGTTTCCATCCAGGATAAAAAGATGGGGTTTATATCATATTGCTTGAGTCTATCCCTCTACATCATGTCATCTTGCTTAAGGCGTTACTCTGTTCTTATGAACTTAATACTCTAGATGCATGCTGATAGCAGTCGATGTGTGGAGTAATAGTAGTAGATGCAGAATCGTTTCGGTCTACTTGTCACAGACGTGATGCATATATTCATGATCATTGCCTTAGATATCGTCATAACTTTGCGCTTTTCTATCAATTGCTCGACAGTAATTTGTTTACCCACCGTATGCTTTATTCAAGAGAGAAGCCTCTAGTGAAACCTATGGCCCCGGGATCTATTTTACATCCATTATTTTCAGATCTATAAAACCAAAAACCCAAAAAATACTTTGCTGCAATTATTTTGTGTTCACTTTATCTTGCTTTTTTACTATAGTTTTAACTATATCTCTATCATATCTCATTCTTGTTCATGACGTTGAAGGGATTGACAACCCCTTTTCTGCGCTGTGTGCAAGTGTTAGTTAGTTTGTGCAAGTGCGTATATTGGGGACTTGCTTGTACCTCCTATTGGATTGATACCTTGGTTCTCAAACTTAGGGAAATACTTATCTCTACTTTGCTGCATCACCATTTCCTCTTCAAGGGAAAAATCAACGCAACCTCAAGAAGTAGCAGGAAGAATTTCTGGCACCGTTGCCGAGGAGGACTACATCAAGCCTACCAAGTACTTGTAATAAACTCTCATATCTTGCACTTACATTATTTGCCACTTGCCTCTCGTTTTCATCTCCCCCACTTCTAAAACATTTTTAGAAAATCACAAAAATATTTGCCTTTTTATTGCCCTTTTTCTATTTGTTTTTTTTTGCTTGTGTGTTAGATCACTTTGCCATCATGTATGAATTTGGGGAGGTTATCGCTGATAATAATAATCTTGAAGAAAGACTTGAATCTTGTGATAGTGAAAAGGAACCCCGTCCTAATTATAATACAAAAACCTTTCATGTAGGGGACGATATTATTGGTAAAATGATTATTCCTGAGTTTTTCAATTGTACGGGAGTTTTACCAATTAAGAGATCTATTCTTCTTGTGACAAATTGTTATGCGAATGCTATTGATATTCTTGTGGCTAAGTTAGAGAGAAAATTTATACACATCCACTCGACTTTACAAGATATATTTTACGAACTTCCTAATATACTTCATCCTAATGCTAAAAAGATTGCAACAATTATTCTTATGCGGGAGTTTGATTTGTACAAGAGGCTACGAAATTTTCTGCTTTATACAAAAAATATGTTGAACACCCCTTATAGAGGAAATTCTCCACGATAAAGAAACTTTGTGTAGTTTGGAAGCTAGAGATTATCACGCTTAGCAATCTTAGGAGAAGAGTCCCTTACAAGGAAATAACTCAAGCTATTTATCTTGATACTTATGAAAAATTTGATTAGATAGTTAAGGGAATTTATGTTGGATTGATGACGAATGGATGGAGGTAATGTCTAAAGAACCCCTACGAAATGAAATACAAATTTTATATGATAATATTTATGGGGACGATCCTGAGTATTATGTTATGAATGTTAAGATTACCAATCAAAGTCCTTTTCGTGAAATAAGCTCTCCTATTAGAAAAAGGAGAGAAGAGAAAAAGGATTTGTTAAGAGAGCTTTTAACGGATTTGATTTTTGCCAAAGATGACAATACCTAGATCGTTGCTTTATGCCTAGCTAAGGGCATTAAACAATAGCGCTTGTTGGGAGGCAACCCAATTTTATTTTGGTTTTTACGTTTTTCTTGCTGTTCCTAAATAAATCTATCATATCGCCTTTGGTTAGACGTGTTTTCATGTTTTAATTTAGTGTTTGTGCCAAGTAAGACCTTTGGGATGATTTGGAAGATAGTAGAATGGTTTTTTTGGAAAACAGAAACTTTTGCGTCCAGTGTCAGAATTGTTTCTGGTATATGGAACGTGAAAAAACTCTAATTGTTTTACACGTTTCTAATCTACTAATTTGCCACATTGTCCTAATTTTTCAAAAAAATAGAGATGCCAAAGTTTCACATCAGTTCACATCTTTAGAGACTGTTCTGTTTTTGACATATTCTATTTTCTTTGTGTTGTTTGCTTATTTTGATGCATCTATGGCTAGTAT
>LR738710.1:533611555-533635417 GCA_902687465.1 Secale cereale | reverse complement strand
TGAACCATGGAAAAGTTAGAATACAATAGATATAACACCAATATAAAATAAGAATGAGTTCACAATAGTACCTACAAGTAAGTATTGAATTTGTTTTACTAACGGATATCACGAGTTTTCTGTTGAGTTTTGTGTTGTGAAGTTTTCATGTTTTGGGTAAAGATTCGATGGACTATGGAATAAGGAGTAACAAGAGCCTAAGCTTGGGGATCTCCAAGGCGCGCCAAGGTAATATTCAAGGACAACCAAGCATCTAAGATTGGGGATGCCCGGATGGCATCCCCTCTTTCGTGTTCAATCCATCGGTAAATTTACTTGAGGCTATATTTTCATTCACCACATGATATGTGTTTTGCTTGGAGAGTTTTGTATGATTTAAGTCTTTGCTTTTTAGTTTTCCACAATCATCCTTGATGTACACACCTTTTGAGAGGTACACGCATTAATCGTGAATTTATTATAATACTCTTTGTGCTTCACTTATATCTTTTGAGCTAGGTAGTTGCTCTAGTGCTTCACTGATATCTTTTTGAGCATGGCGGTGATGTTTATTTTGAATAAATTGATGAACTCTCATGCTTCACTTATATTATTTTGAGAGTCTCCAAACATCATGGTAATTTTCTGGGGTTATGAATTTAGTCCTAATATTATGGGCATCCAATAGGAATACAATAAAAGCTTTCATATAAAGAGCATTGAATACTACGAGAAGTTTGGTTCCTTATGATTGTTTTGAGATATAAAGATGGTGATATTAGAGTTATGCTAGTGAGTAATTGTGGATTTATAGAAATACTTATGTTAAAGTTTGTGATTCCCATAGCATGCATGTATGGTGAACCGTTATGTGATGAAGTCGGAGCATGATGTATTTATTGATTGTCATCCTTTGTGCGGAGGTTGGGAGCGCAAGATGGTTAACTCCTACCAACCTCTCCCCTAGGAGCATGCGTCTAATACTTTGTTTCGATAGCTAATAAATTTTTGCAATAAGTATGTGAGTTCTTTATGAGTAATGTTGAATCCATGGATTATACGCACTCTCACCCTTCCACCATTGCTAGCCTCTCTAGTACTGCGCAACTCTCGCCGATACATTAAACCCACCATTTACCCTCCCTCAAAACATCCACCATACCTACCTATTATGACATTTCCATAGCCATTCAAAGATATACTGCCATACAACTTCCACCGTTCCATCATATGTTCTAATATCGAGTTGTAATTGTTGAGTTGTAAGTAAATAAAAGTGTGATGATCATCATTATTAGAGCATTGTCCCATGTGAGGAAAGGATGATGGAAGCTATGATTCCTCACAATTTGATATGAGTCTCTGTACTTTACAAAATAATAAAAGAGGTCAAAGAAGCCCAAATAAAAAAAGAGGCCAAAGAAGTCCACAAAAAATGAAAAAAATGAGAGAAAAAAGAGAAGGGGCAATGCTACTATCCTTTTTCCACACTTGTTCTTCAAAGTAGCACCATGATTTTCATGATAGAAAGTGTAACGCCCTGGACACACCCGCCGGTGGTCGTTACTCCTGGCGGGATCTAGACTGGCCTCACATATCAATACTAGTCTTTTCTGCGCACTTTGTCCTCACTCGTGCGCACCCAGGAGCAACTTCCCGGTCGGTCACCCATCCTGAAACTACTCCAAGCTGAGCACGCTTAACTTTGGAGTTCTATCTGAATGGGCTCCCGGAAAAGAAGGAATTCCCTATTGATATGAGTAGTCTATCATCCCTAATAAGCCAAGCCATCACATACACCCTCACTCAGAGGAACCGACGTCCTCGTCGGGCCACAGGAACGTTCCCTCTTGGTACAACCGTCTGTGCTTCCAGGACAGCACATGTGCCATGCCGTGTGCCACGACGGGTCACAAATGTCATGCACAACATGACTGCAAACTATCCGCAAACATCCGTGTAACCGCGAGGGTCGGCTCTGATACCAACTTGTAACGCCCCGGACACACCCTCCGGTGGTCGTTACTCCTGGCGGGATCTAGACTGGCCTCACATATCAATACTAGTCTTTTCTGCGCACTTTGTCCTCACTCGTGCGCACCCGGGAGCAACTTCCCGGTCGGTCACCCATCCTGAAACTACTCCAAGCTGAGCACGCTTAACTTTGGAGTTCTATCTGAATGGGCTCCCGGAAAAGAAGGAATTCCCTATTGATATGAGTAGTCTATCATCCCTAATAAGCCAAGCCATCACATAAAGTCTCCTATGTTATCACTTTCATATACTACTGGGAATTTTTCATTATAGAATTTGGCCTGTATATTCCAATGACGGGCTTCCTCAAATTACCCTAGGTCTTCGTGAGCAAGCAAGTTGGATGCACACCCACTTAGTTTAGTTTTGAGCTTTCATAAACTTATAGCTCTAGTGCATCCGTTGCATGGCAATCCCTACTCACTCGCATTGATATCTATTGTTGGGCATCTCCATAACCCATTAATATTCCTAGTTGATGTGAGACTATCTCCTTCATTTTTTCTTCTCCACAACCACCATATTCTATTCCACCTATAGAGCTATGTCCATGGCTCACGCTCATATATTGCGTGAAAGTTGAAAAGGTTTGAGAATACTGAAGTGTGAAACAATTGCTTGACTAATACTAGGGTTGTGCATGATTTAATACTTTGTGTGATGAAGATGGAGCATAGCCAGACTATATAATTTTGTAGGGATAACTTTCTTTGGTCATGTTATTTTTAGAAGACACAATTGTTTTATTAGTATGCTTGAAGTATTATTGTTTTTATGTGAATATTAAACTTTTGTATTGAATCTTATGGATCTGAATATTCATGCCACAATGAAGAAAATTACATGGATAAATATGTTAGGTAGCATTCCACATAAAAAAAATCTATTTTTATCATTTACCTACTCGAGGACGAGTAGGAATTAAGCTTGGGGATGGTTGATACGTCTCAACATATCGATAATTTTGTATTGTTCCATGCTATTATATATTCTGTTTTGGATGTTTTATTGTTGGGGAATGTTGTAATAATTCAAAAAATTCCTATGTGTCACCAAGGTGAATCTAGGAGATGCTAGCAACGAGAGAGAGGGAGTGCATATTCTAACCCTTGAAGATCGCTAAGCGGAAGCGTTACAAAGAACGCGGTTGATGGAGTCGTACTCGCGGCGATTCAAATCACGAAAGGTCCGATCTAGCACCGAACGGATGGCGCCTCCGCGTTCAACACACGTACAGCCCGCGGACGTCTCCTCCTTCCTTATCCATCAAGGGGGGAGGAGAAGTTGAGGGAGAGCTCTGGCAGCACGACGGCGTGGTGGCGGTGGAGCTCATGGTTCTCCGGCTGAGCTTCGCTAAGCACTACGGATGAGGAAGAGGTGTAGGAGGGGGGAGGGCTGCACCAGGGGGAAGGGTGTGTGGCTGCCCTCTCTCTCCCTCACTACATATAGGGGGAAGGGGGGAGGAGGAGGAGCCCTAGAGTTTCCCTAGGGGAGGGACGGCGACCATAGGGGAAACCCTAGATGGGTTTGGGCGCCCCCACCACTAGGAGACTTGGCCCCCAAGCCTGGAGGGAGCGGTTGCCCTAGGGGAGGCGCCCCACCTCTCCAGGTTACGTGAGATGGGGTGGGAGGGGTGCACAACCCCTTAGTGGGCTGGTGTGCCCCCTCCCCTTGGCCCATAAGGCCCCCCGACGCTTGCCGGGGCCTCCGAAACCCCTTTCGGTCACGCTGGTCGTCAACTGGTATCCCCAGAACAATTCCAGACTTCAATACCGTTCATCCAATATATCGATCTTCACCTCTGGACCATTTCGGAACTCCTCATGATGTCCGGGATCTCATCCGGGACTCCGAACAACTTTCGATAACCACATACAATTCCCATTGCAACTCTAGCGTCACCGAACCTTAAGTGTGTAGACCCTATGGTTTTTGGAACCATGGAGACATGACCGAGACACCTCTCCGGCCAATAACCAATAGCGGGATCTGGATACCCATATTGGCTCCCACATGTTCCACGATGATCTCATCGGATGAACCATGATGTCGGGGATTCAATCAATCCCGTATACAATTCCCTTTGTCCATCGTTATGTTACTTGCCCGAGATTCAATCGTCGGTATCCCCATACCTTGTTCAATATCGTTACCGACAAGTCTCTTTACTCGTTCCGTAACACACGATTCCGTGACTAACTCCTTAGTCACATTGAGCTCATTATGATGATGCATTACCGAGTGGGCCCAGGGATACCTCTTCGTCATACGGAGTGATAAATCCCAGTGTCGATTCGTGGCAACCCAACAAACATGTTCGGAGATACCTGTAGTGCACCTTTATAGTCACCCAGTTACGATGCGATGTTTTGTACACCCAAAGCATTCCTACGGTGTCCGGGAGTTGCACAATCTCACGGTCTAAGGAAATGATACTTGACATTAGAAAAGCTCTAACAAATGAACTACATGATCTTTGTGCTATGCTTAGTGTTGGGTCTTGTCCATCACATCATTCTCCTAATGATGTGATCCGTTTATCAACGACATCCAATGTCCATGGTCAGGAAACCACAACCATCTATTGATCAATGAGCTAGTCAACTAGAGGCTAACTAAGGACATGTTGTGGTCTACGTATTCACACATGTATTACGGTTTCCGGTTAATACAATTATAGCATGAACAATAGATAATTATCATGAACAAGGAAATATAATAATAACCATTTTATTATTGCCTCTAGGGCATATTGAATAGTCTCCCACTTGCACTGGAGTCAATAATCTAGTTACATTGTGATGAATCGAACACCCATAGAGTTCTGGTGCTGATCATGTTTTGCTCATGGAAGAGGTTCAGTCAACGGATCTGCGACATTGAGATCCGTATGTACTTTAAAATATCACATGTAGATGCCGCCACGACGCTTTTCTTGCAACTGCACCAGCTGACTGCCCCACCATTCAAAATATACACGTATCCGGTTTGTGACTTGGAGTCATCTGGGTCCGTGTCGAAGCTAGCATCGACATAACCCTTTACGACGAGCTCTTCGGCACGTCCATAAACGAGAAACATATCCTTAGTCCTTTTCAGGTACTTCAGGATATTCTTGACCTCTGTCCAATGTTCCATTCCGGGATCACTTTGGTAGCTCCCTACCAAACTTATGGCAAGGTTCACATCAGGTCTGGTACACAACATGGCATACATGATAGAGCCTATGGCCGAAGCGTAGGGGATGACACTCATCTTTTCTCTATCTTCTGCCGAGGTCAGGCATTGAGCTGCGCTCAATCTCACACCTTGCAATATAGGCAAGAACCCCTTCTTGGACTGATCCATATTGAACTTCTTCAATATCTTGTCAAGGTATGTGCTTTGTGAAAGACCAACGAGGCGTCTCGGTCTATCTCTGTAGATCTTGATGCCTAATATGTAAGCAGCTTCTCCAAGGTCTTTCATTGAAAAACACTTATTAAAGTAGGCCTTTATGCTTTCCAAACATTCTATATCATTTCCCGTCAACAATATGTCATCCACATACAATATGAGAAATGCTACAGAGCTACCACTCACTTTCTTGTAAATACAGGCTTCTCCATAAGTATGTATAAACCCAAACACTTTGATCACTTCATCAAAGCAAATGTTCCAACTCCAAGATGCTTGCACCAGCCCATAGATGGACTACTGGAGCTTTCATACCTTGTTACCATTCTTAGGATCGACAAAACCTTCCGGCCGTATCATATACAATTCTTCCTTAAGGAAACCGTTAAGGAATGCAGTTTTGACGTCCATTTGCTAGATCTCATAATCATAAAATGCGGCAATTGCTAACATGATTCAGACGGACTTCCACATTGCTACGGGTGAGAAAGTCTCATCATAGTCAACTCCCTGAACTTGTCGATAACCCTTGGCGACAAGCTGAGCCTTATAGACGGTCACATTACCATCCACAGCAGTCTTCTTCTTAAAGATCCACTTATTCTCTATGGCTTGCCGATCATCGGGAAAGTCCACCAAAGTCCATACTTTGTTCTCATACATGGATCCTATCTCGGATTTCATGGCTTCCAGCCATTTGTTGAAATCCGACCCCACCATCATTTCTTCATAGTTGGAAGGTTCACCGTTGTCTAACAACATGATTTCCAGGAAAGGGTTGCCGTACCACTCTGGTGCGGTACGTGTCCTCGTGAACCTATGAAGTTCAGTAGAAACTTGATCCGAAGTTTCATGATCATCATCATTAACTTCCTCTCTAGTTGGTGCAGGCACCACAGAAACATCTTCCTGTGCTGTGCTACTCTCCGGTTCAAGAGGGGGTACAATTACCTCATCAAGTTCTACTTTCCTCCCACTTACTTCTTTCGAGAGAAACTCTTTCTCCAGAAAGGATCCATTCTTGGCAACAAAGATCTTGCCTTCGGATCTGAGGTAGAAGGTATACCCAATAGTTTCCTTAGGGTATCCTATGAAGACGCACTTTTCCGATTTGGGTTCGAGCTTTTTAGGTTGAAGTTTCTTAACATAAGCATCACATCCCCAAACTTTCAGAAACGACAACTTAGGTTTCTTCCCAAACCATAATTCACACGGTGTCATCTCAACGGATTTAGACGGTTCCCTATTCAAAGTGAATGCGACAATCTCTAAAGCATAACCCCAAAATGATAGCGGTAGATCGGTAAGAGACATCATAGATCGCACCATATCCAATAGAGCGTGATTACGATGTTTGGAAACACCATTATATTGAGGTGTTCCAGGCGGCATGAGTTGTGAAACAATTCCATATTTCCTTAAGTGCATGCCAAACTCGTGACTCAAATATTCTCCTCCACGATCAGATCATAAGAACTTTTTCTTGTCATGTTGATTCTCTACCTCGCTATGAAATTCCTTGAACTTTTCAAAAGTCTCAGACTTGTGTTTCATTAAGTAGACATACCCATAACTACTTAAGTCATCAGTGAGGGTGAGAACATAATGATAGCCACCATGAGCCTCAACGCTCATTGGACCGCATACATCTGTATGTATTATTTCCAACAAGTTGGTTGCTCGCTCCATTGTTCCGGAGAATGGAGTCTTGGTCATCTTGCCCAGGAGGCATGGTTTGCACATGCTAAATGATTCATAATCAAGAGACTCCAAAAGTCCATCTGCATGGAGTTTCTTCATGCGTATGACACCAATAATACCAAGGCGGCAGTGCCACTAGTATGTGGGACTATCATTATCAACCTTACATCTTTTGGCATTCACACTATAAAAATAAACCATTGACCAGCGGTGTCGGATTTTGGGTTCCGGCAAAACCCTTGAGGTTCGAACTCTGGGGTGCGCACGAAGATCTCTCCTTCCGCCCTAGCTCGTCTACTTGCTGATCCGTAGGCCTAGCTCGTCAGATCGAAAGAACAAGGGACACAAGGTTTATACTGGTTTGAGCCACCATTGTGGTGTAATACCCTAATCTAGTGTGGTGTGGTGGATTGCCATGTAAGTTGAGGAAGAACTAGTACATGGGTGAACTGCCTCCTGAGGAGAGGGGTTCTTGTGCTCGAGTGAGCTTGTGGTGTGTGACCTTCTATCTGAGCAACGCAAGATGAGATGATCCCAATAGTGGTGGCTAGTCCTATTTATAGTGGCCCGGGTCCTCTTCCCAAATATTGAGCGGGAAGGGATCCCACAACGACCAAATTTGAAGGGGGACAGTGCTACGTCTCGAGCTTGTGTTGTATTCCCTCGAAGATGAAAGGGTGATGCAGCATAGTAGCGTAAGTATTTCCCTCAGTTTTTGAGAACCAAGGTATCAATCCAGTAGGAGACCACGCGCGAGTTCCTCGCACCTGCACAAATAGATAACAACTTCGCAGCCTACGCGATAAGAGGTTGTCAATCCCTTTATAGTCACTTACGAAAGTGAGATTTGATAGAGATGATAGTTTGATATGTTTGGTCTTTTTGGATATAAGAACAGAAAGTAAAAGCGGAAAAGTAAAGTAGATTGTAGATTGCTATGTTGAGAATAGACCCGGGGGCCATAGTTTTCTCTAGTGGTTTCTCTCATGATAGCGATATTCTACAGCGGGTAAACAAATTAATGTCGAGCAATTGATAGAAAATCGAATAATTATGAGACTATCTAGGCATGATCATTATATATAGGCATCACGTCCGAGACAAGTAGACCGAAATGATTCTGCATCTACTACTATTACTCCACAAATCGACCGCTATCCAGCATGCATCTAGAGTATTAAGTTCATAAGAACAGAGTAACGCCTTAAGCAAGATGACATGATGTAGAGGGATAAACTCAAACATAGTAATATAAACCCCATCTTTTTATCCTCGATGGCAACAATACAATACGTGCCTTGCTGCCCCTACTGTCACTGGGAAAGGACACCGCAAGATTGAACCCAAAGCCAAGCACTTCTCCCATTGCAAGAACTATAGATCTAGTAGGCCAAACCAAACCAATAATTCGAAGAGACTTGCAAGGATATTATAATCATACATAAAGAGTTAAGAAAAGAACCAAATATTTCTCATAGATAATCTTGATCATAAACCCACAATTCATTAGATCTCGACAAACACACCGCAAAATGAGATTACATGGAATAAATCACCTCGAAGACCGAGGATAACTTGGTATTCAGATCCAAAGAGAGAGAAGAAGCCATCTAGATACTAGCTATGGACCCGAAGGTCTGTGGTAAACTACTCACAACTCATGGTGAGGCGATGATGATGATGTAGAAGCACTCTGTGGAAGATCCCCCCTCCGGCGGAGGTCCGGAACAGGCCCTAAGATGAGTTCTCACGGGAACAGAAGGTTGCGGTGGTGGAAATAGGGTTTTCTCTGTTGTTCTGATGGTTTCAGGGTACGCAGATATATATTGGAAGAAGGAGGGCACCGGGGGCCAGACGGGGTGCCCACGAGGCAGGAGGGCGCGCCCTATAGGGGGGCGCCCCCAACCTCGTGGACGCGACGTCATCCCTACTCCGTGGTTCTCA
Organism: Secale cereale; assembly: GCA_902687465.1. Classification (NCBI taxonomy): domain Eukaryota; kingdom Viridiplantae; phylum Streptophyta; class Magnoliopsida; order Poales; family Poaceae; genus Secale; species Secale cereale. The sequence continues at coordinate 533,626,363 of LR738710.1, read as the reverse complement.
AGTCTCCCGTGCGTATTTTGCTCCAAAAATATCTCTCCCGAAGGTTTCATTCCGTTTGGACTCAATTTGATATTCCTTTTCTGTAAAGCCATGAAATAGGAAAAAAACAACAATGTGGACTGGGCCTTTGGGTTAATAGGTTAGTCCCAAAAAGAATATAAAAGTGTATAACAAAGCCCATTAAACATCCAAAACATCATAAATAATAGCATGGAACAATAAAAAATTATAGATACGTTGGAGACGTATCAAGCATCCCCAAGCTTAATTCCTGCTCGTCCTCGAGTAGGTAAATGATATAAACAGATTTTTTATGTGGAATTTTAACCAACATAGTTTTTCAATGTAATTATCTTAATTGTGGCATGAATGTCCAGATCTGAAAGATTCAAGACAAAAGTCTATATTGACATAAGAAATAATAATACTTCAAGCATACTAACAAAGCAATCTTGTCTTCTCAAAATACTATGGCTAAAGAAAGTTATCCCTACAAAATCATATAGTCTGGCTATGCTCCCTCCTCATCACACAAAATATTCATATCATGCACAACCCTGGTTTCAGCCTAGCACTTGTTTTCATACTCTATCTTTTCAAACCTTTCAACTTTCACGCAATACATGAGCGTGAGCCATGGATATAGCACTATGGGTGGAATAGAGTGGTGGTTGTGGAGAAGACAAAAAGGAGGGAGATAGTCTCACATCGACAAGGCGTATCAACGGGCTATGGAGCTGCCCATCAATAGATATAAATGTGAGTGAGTAGGGATTGCCATGCAACGGATGCACTAGAGCTAAAAATGTATGAAAGCTCAACAAAAGAAACTAAGTGGGTGTGCATCCAACTTGCTTGCTCACGAAGACCTAGGGCATTTGAGGAAGCCCATCGTTGGAATATACAAGCCAAGTTCTATAATATAAATTCCCACTAGTATATGAAAGTGACTAAACATGAGACTCTCTATCATGAAGAACATGGTGCTACTTTGAAGCACAAGTGTGGAAAAAGATAATAGCAATTGTCCCTTTTTTTGGGCCTTTCTTTTTTTTCTTTGGCATTTCCCTTTTTTTGGAGGGGCTTTCTTTATTTAGCCTTTCGTCACATGGGACAATGCTCTAATAATGATGATCATCACACTTCCATTGAATTACAACTCGATATTACAACTCGATACTAGAACAATGTATGACCTATATGAATGCCTCCAGCGGTGTACCGGGATGTGCAATGAATCAAGAGTGATATGTATGAAAAAATATGCATGGTGGCCTAGCCACAAATACAATGTCAACTACATGATCATGCATGGCAATATGACAATATGAAGCGTGTCATGTGAACGGAGCGGTGGAAAGTTGCATGGAAATATATCTCGAATGGCTATGGAAGTGCCATGATAGGTAGGTATGGTGGCTGTTTTGAGGAAGATATAAGGTGGCTGTTTTGAGGAAGGATATATAGTGGGTGTATGGTACCGGCGAAAGTTGCGCTGTACAAGAGAGGCTAGCAATGGTGGAAGGGTGAGAGTGCGTATAATCCATGGACTCAACATTAGTCATAAGAACTCATATACTTATTGCAAAAATTTACGAGTCATGAAAACAAAGCAATCAACGCATGCTCCTAGGGGGGAGGTTGGTAGGAGTTAACCATCGTGCGCCCCCGACCTCCACACAAAGGAGGACACTCTACAAATACCTCATGCTCTAACTTCGTCACATAGCGGTTCACCATGCGTGCATGCTACAGGAATCACTAACTTTAACACAAGCATTTCTCAATTTCATAATAACTCCATTAGCATGACTCTAATATCACCATCCTCATATCTCAAAACAATTTTTAAGCATCCAACTTCTCATCATATTCAATGCACTTAGTGTGAAAGTTTTTACTACATTAATCTTGGATGCCTATCATGTGAAGGCTAGTTTTATAGCCAAAGCACATTACCATGCTATTTTAATATACTCTCAAAAGGATATAAGTGAATCATGAGAGATCAAAAATTTCTAGAAAATATAATCACCACAGTGTTCTAAAAGATATAAGTGAAGCACTAGAGCAGAAACTATTCAACTCAAAAGATATAAGTGAAGCATATAGAGTGTTCTATCAATTCCTAGACCATATTTAACTCTCTCAAATAGGTATGTCCGGCAAGGATAATTGTGGCAAACTAACAAACAAAGACTCAAATGATACTTGACGCTCCATGTAAAATACATATCATGTGGTGAATAAAAATATAGCTCCGAGTATAGTTACCGATAGATGAAGACGAAAGAGGGGATACCTTCCCGGGGCATCCCCAAGCTTAGGCTCTTGGTTGTCCATGAATTTTACCTTTGGGTGCCTTGGGCATCCCCAAGCTTAGGCTATTGCCACTCTTTGTTCCATAGTCCATCAAAGCAATACTGAAAACTTGAAAACTTCACAACACAAAACTTAGACAAAAATCTCGTGAGCTCCGTTAGTATAAGAAAACAAACCACTACTCAAAGGTACTGCAATGAATTCATTCTTTGTTTATATTGGTGTTAAGCCTATTGTATTCCTACTTATCTATGATTCATACTTCCCAATACTACTCATAGATTCATTGAAATAATCAAACAACACACGAAAAACAGAATCTGTCAGAAACAGAACAGTCTGTAGTAATCTGTAACTTTTGCATACTTCTGTAACTCCAATTTTTTTTTTGAAATAAATTGGTAAACATGAGGAATTTGTCTATTAATCATCTAAAAAAAGAATCAACTAAATAGCACGGTCCAGTAAAATCTGGTGATCATTCTAGCGAGCGCTAACGATTCTTTTTTTCACAGCAAGATCATATAAACTTCACACAAGTCTTCCCAAAGGTTCTACTTGGCTCAAACACTAATTAAAACACAAAACCACATCTAAACAGAAGCTAGATGCAATATTTATTCCTAAACAGAAGCAAAAACAAAAAATATAAAATTGGGTTGCCTCCCAACAAGCGCTATCGTTTTACGCCCCTAGCTAGGCACGATACATGGATAGATCTAGGTATTGCCATCTTTGGAAGGCAATCCATAAGTGGCTCTCATAATAGATTCATATGGTAATTTAATTTTCTTCCTAGGAAAGGGTATGACTTTCCTTAACGGAAATTGGAATCTAATATTTCCTTCCTTCATATCAATAATTGCACCAATCGTTCTAAGGAAAGGTCTACCAAGAATAATAGGACATGAAGGATTGCAATCTATATCAAGAACAATGAAATCTACGGGCACATAATTCCTATTGGAAACAATAAGAACATCATTAATCCTTCCCATAGGTTTCTTCATAGTGGAATCCGCAAGATGCAAATTTAAAGAACAATCATCAAGCTCATGGAACCCTAGCAAATCACACAAAGTTTTTGGGATAGTGGAGACACTTGCACCCAAATCACACAAAGCAAAGCACTCATGATCTTTTATTTTAATTTAAATAGTAGGTTCCCACTCATCATAAAGATTTCTAGGGATAGAAACTTCCAATTCAAGTTTTCTTCATAAGATTGCATCAAAGCATCAACTATGTGTTTGGTAAAAGCTTTATTTTGACTATAAGCATGCGGAGAGTTTAGTACGGACTGCAACAAGGAAATACAATCAATCAAAGAGCAATTATCATAATTGAATCCCTTGAAATCCAAAGTAGTGGGTTCATCACTATGCAAAGTTTTAATCTCTCTATTCCCACTTTTAACAATTTTAGCATCAAGATCTAAAAACTCCGAATCATTGGGACACCTTAAAGTAGACTCATCTTCAATCCTATCTTTATCAAGATTCATACTAGAAAACAAGGATCTAATAGGAGACACATCAATAACTTTCAGATCTTCATCTTTATTTTCATGATAACTAGAAGAACACGCTTTCATATAATTCTCTCTTTTAGCACGCATCCTAGCAGTTCTTTCTTTGCATTCATCAATGGAAATTCTCATGGCTTTGAGAGACTCATCGATATCATGCTTAGGTGGGATAGATCTAAGTTTCAATGAATAAACATCAAGAGTAATTCTATCCACACTTCTAGCCAATTCAACAATCTTAAGCAATTTTTCTTCAAGCATAGCATTGAAATTCTTTTGCGAATTCATAAACTCCTTAACACTAGTTTTAAATTCAGAAGGAATCTTTCCATAAGAGTTGTTGTAGGAATTTCCATAATTATTAGGGGAATTACTAGGAAAAGGCCTAGGATTAAAGTTTCCTCTATAAGCATTGTTACCAAAGTTATTCCTACCAACAAAATTCACATCCAAAGATTCATTATTATTTTCAATCAACGTGGATAAAGGCATATCATTAGGATCAGAAGAAGCACTCTTAGCAGCAAATAATTTCATAAGTTCATCCATCTTTCCACTCAAAACACTAATCTCTTCAACAGCATGCACTTCTTTACTAGTAGATCTTTCGGTGTGCCACTGAGAATAATTAACCTTAATATTATCTAGGAGTTTGGTAGCTTTTCCGAAGGTAGTTTCCATGAAAGTGCGTCCTGCGGCCGAATCTAAAAGATTTCTAGAAGAAAAATTCAAGCCAGCATTAAAGTTTTCAATAATCATCCATAAGTTCAAACCATGTGTAGGGCAATTACGTATCATTTATTTCATTCTCTCCCAACTTGTGCAACATGCTCATGATCCAGTTGCTTAAAATTCATAATATCGTTTCTAAGAGAGATGATCTTAGTAGGAGCGAAATACTTAGAGATAAAAGCATCTTTGCACTTATTCCACGAATCAATATGTCGGGGAAACTGATCCACGAGCACCTATGGGGACCAGCGGACCGAGCCCCTTTCGGTTCGGCGGGGGCGGAGATCGCACGAAGAGCAGATCGAGGCGAAGCACACGAGCAGTTTACCCAGGTTCGGGCCGCACGGATGTGTAAAACCCTACTCCTGCTTTGTGGTTTGTATTGAGTTCTTGCTCGGGAGCGCTGGGTGCTACAGTACACACCAGCAGCCAACGAGACCGAGCGTGAGTGTTCTTCTGGCGTTCCCTCCCTCCTCTATGTTGCGCATGGGCCTCCTTTTATATGCTCAAGGGGTCACCGACAGGTGGCAATGTAGACAAGGGTAAAAATGGAAAGGTGTTGTGGTTGGTACAACTACCTGTACAGTGTATCATACCTAACCCTGACGGCAGGGGACAAGGGCATTGAATGCCCATCTGCGTCGCCCAAACAGTGCAAAAAGGGACCGTCAGGGACGCCACCGTTCGCCACGATGGCAATCTTGTCAGCGCCGCTTGCCACCGCGCACCGCTGGCTGCACAGCCTCCCGCCACGTACACCTAGAAGGGTCCCAGAGCGACACGTTGGTGGATGTGCTGGAGCGCGGGTACAGAATGGTAGCTTGCCGCGGTTGTTGCTTTGTCGCGTCCGGGACCTTGCCGCTCACCGGGCCTTGCCGGGATGCGTGGCGCGTCGCGGCAAGTTCCTTTAGATGCCTTGGATGGCCTTCCCGGCAAGCTCCTCTCGCCGGGGCCTTGTGCCTTGAGTGGCCTTCCCGGCAAGCTCCTCTTGCCGGGGCCTTGTCTCCTTGGCTTGAATACTTTGTTCTTGAATGGCTCAAAAGGAACCACGGAGGACCTTGGCGGTCACCCGGCAAGCCTTGCCGCGGGATGCTGCGACTGCCCGTGCACAAGTTCGGGGTACTAGGGTACCCCTACTCTAGTACACCGATAGGAGCCCCCGGGCCTGGGCCATACACGGTGCCGAGCGCTGTTGGGCCAGGCCCAAAACAGGGCACGGGCACGCGCGGCCTGGGTTACGCCGTATCTCACTACGAATCCACCGCGCCCTCCCCGAACGGCACGCGTTGATTGCGGCGTCGTGGGAGAGATCGTGGGTGGTTTCTTTATTCGGAAAGGCGGAACGTCCGCCCCTCCCTCCTTATAAGCAGGGGAAACAGGGGCAGTTCGCCCATTCGCCGGTGCTATTCCTCCGCTGCTCCCCCTTCTCCCCAAAGTTGAAAGAGAGCAGCGCTCTGCCCCCCATCGCCACCAGCACCACCAACACCGCCGACCTCACCCACCACCTCCGCCATGGCTCCGAAAACCGACAAGGGGAAGGGCGCGAAGTCGACCGAGCCGCAGCGGCTCGCGGCGCTGCGAAAGGAGCGGGCAATCTCCCCCCAGACTCTCCGCGAGGGAGTTGAGGGAGACTTTCTACCTCTTCTGGTCGATGGAGACGCGGGCGCACCCGCGCACCAAGGTACTTCCAGCCGTCGCTTCTGGAATGGCCCCAACTGGATATCCCTTCTTCGCCTTGTTCTTCTACTGCGGGCTCTGCCCGCCTTTCTCTGAGTTTTTCTGTGATATCATGAACACCTATGGATTCCGCCTCCTTGACTTCACCCCCAATGCCGTCCTGACCATGGCAGTTTTCGCACATCTCTGCGAAAACTTTGTCGGTGTCTATCCAAACCTAGCCCTTTTTCGCCACTTCTTTATGCCTCGAGTCGAGAGAGGAGAGCCTTTATCCGGCGGAATCGCCTGGATCTCGAGAGGCGGCAAGAAGGAAGCTTATCTGGAGGGGGAGTTCTGCGGCAAGTGGGAGGAGTGGAGAGCAAACAGGTGCTGGATTGTCGAGGAGAACCCGCAGCCGTTTACCGCCCGGCGCCGAGCCCCAGTAGTGCGCGGTAGCGACTGGAGCAACGTGGCCCCGGAAGATGATAGGCTGAAGATTGCCGTCGCCCGGATCCAACGCCTTAGGCTTGCCGGGCTCACTATAGGCGCAGTTGGCGCAGATTTTCTTTGCCGCCGCATCGCCCCCCTGCAGGAGAGGAGGAGACCTGCCTAGGAGTTCAAGAATGCGGCGGATATCATGAGGCTGCGTCTGGGCCTCAACTTCAACTTCACTGTCATGGAACTTGACGCAATGCTCCGGGAGCTGTTCAAGTACGACCCTCAACATCCTGAACTGTTCAGGCTGCCGAAGGGTGTCGTTCCGCTGTGCAACAACTCCGCGCTCGACCGCATCCGTGCAATGATGCTGCTGTGCGATTCGCATGGAATTGTCCCAACTTGGCAAGAGCATGAAGATGTCATCGTGCAGGAGTTCTTTGACGGCTTGGTAGAAGTGCCGGTCCGCTCTGATGAAAAGAAAGGCCTCACTCGCGCCAGCACCGATGTGGAGATGGACCTCATCGCCGCTAGGCTGGAAGAGGCGGCGGCAGCTGCAGCCGTGGGCGAGTTTGGATTCACCGTGGAGGAGGCAGAGGCAGCAGAGGTGGCAAGCTGTGCCGAGCGAGAGGAGCTTGCCGGCGAGGAGGAGGCAGAGGCAGCAGAGGCGGCAAGCCGTGCCGGGCATGACTTCGAGTCGAGCGAGCCCGCTGAGGATACGAGCGGCTCGCTGGAGATCGACTCCTCTTCCTCCTCATCGTCAGATAGCTCGCCGCAAGCAGAGCCTGTGACGCCCGAAGACCGACGTCCCAGAAGATTTCCGAAGATTCCAGATGTTCCGGGCCCTTTCGTGTGTTCTTTGTCCTTGTGTTATTTATTTTCGCATTGCATCATGTCATCATGCCATCATGTCTTTTATTTTTGCATCTCAACCAATAAATTGTGTGGACCTTCGGTCCATTTAAATCGAGGGAAGTGACTTCTCTTTATAACATATAAAAGTCTCTCAATATGTAGAGAGCTATATAATAAATATTCCATTCGTTGGAATTAACCCAACACACTTGCATATTATTTCCTCATGTCTATTTCACTTCGAGCTTCTCCTTCCAAACCTCGCCAATATTCTTTTCTCAATTATCGAGGCTCCTCCAAAATCTAAACTCCTTTTATTGCAGGCTAAATGTTTTAGTTTGCATGTCCCTATTTTTGTTGGAATTATTTTGTTGGGTTGATTTTATTCCATAAAACCTTACAAAATGTTCCATCTTTTATTTTCTGTTCATGACCTTCTTTTCTTATTTTATTTTTGCTCTCTCTCTTTTATTTCTGTTTAAGAGATAAAAAGAAGGCATCCCAGCCGCGGCCCAGGTCCTCCTGGCCCGTCTTCTCCTCCTCCCTCTGGGCCTCAGCCCCTCCAGCCGGCCCGTTGGGCAACTCCTAACCCTAGGCCCAGGCCTCTCCTCCCTTCTAGGCCCTCCTGGCCCAGGCCCACCAGCCAACATCCCTTCGCTCCTAACCCTAGACTCCCAGTCGCTCGACCGGTCGACCCCCTCTCCCACCGAGCGCCGCCAGGCCTCATCCCGATTCCCTCGACCCTCTTTCCCCCTCGCCCCGCTCCCTCTCTCTCGAACCCCATCGGCCTCCCAGCCCGATCTCCCCCTCTGCCCGATCTCCCTTGTCTCATCGCGTCGCCCCAGCGCCCCTCTCCTCTAGCGCCTCGCCGCGGGGCCTCCCTCTCGTTCCCCTCTGCGCCGAGCCATGGCGCCAGCGCCATCGACCACCAGCGGCCTGCCTCCTCAACGTCTCCCTCCAGCCCCCTCCAGCACCGGGCCCCGACGCGCCGGCCCGCACCTCTCCTCCCGCGGCCAGGCCCGACCACAGTCCCGCTGCCATCGACGGCGTCCGCGCCCCCTCCTCCTACTACATCATCCAAGCCGCGAGCTCCCTCCGGCCAGGATCCGCAGCGCCGCACCTCTGCGCCCGGCTCTCTCCCTCTGTTCCCTTCCAGCTCGCTGGCCGAAGCCCGGCCCCCCGACGCCCTTCCTCCCCGCGCAGGCGACCAGCGTCCCTGCCTCCGCATCGCAAGGGCGCCGCGGTGCTCCTCTTCTCCACCGCGACGAGGCCCTGCCTCCACTTCGTCCTGCTGCCACTCGCGAGCGCCAAGACCGTGCTGTAGTTTTTGTTTTGTTTTGTGTTGCTTGTGTTGACCTTGACAGAGAACGTGTATGCCTACACGCCAAACACTGCAACGACCCGAACATCTACGGAAATGAGTACCACTACGCTCGACGACCCCCGTGTACGACTACCGACGCCCGGAAACACCAAGTACCCCTACCGTCGCCGAGACCGCAAGTACATCTACGAACGGGAACGCCTACTCGACGACACAAGACGACGCGGCGAGTACCTCTCCGATGAACGAGAACACCTACTTCCCTCTACGATCGAGTACGACTACCGTCGCCGAGACCAAGTACCACGACGACCGAACGGCTACGATGACATGAACATCTAACGTCGCCCGAACGTCTACCGTCGCCGAAGACACGTGTACCACTACTTCCACTACCGCCGACGGAACGGCTACTTCCTCTTCGAACGTGAACGCCTTCTTCCTCTACGAACTCGAACCGCCCCGAAACAAGTGTTTCGAAGGTATAACCCCGTGGATGACCCGTGTGATGCTTGTTGTGGTTGTATGAAATGTCTCCCGTGTGTGCTCCGTGCCGTTTCGTCCTTTAGTCATGTTCCTCGGTTGCCTTGTCACCGACCCGTGGGAACCCGGTAATGGGATCGTCCCACCTTTCATCTCGTTTGACTCGTTCACTCCACCTTTGCTTTTGCCCGGACTCTCAACGAGTTACCGGAACCGAGATGTTGCGTTGCATCATTTTCGGATCATTGCCGTGGCACTTTTCCTCTCACCACGGTGACAAATGCTTCATATCTTCTTCATGTCAACTTTTAATAAAATTGCATAAACTTGATCATGTCATCCGCATCATGTTAACAACATTAATATGGTGAATTGTTGTTGCTTTATAATTATTAAACATGCTCATGGGGATTTTCCGAATATGTTGTTGTTATTTTCCGGCCCCATTTAAATTGCCTAGTTAGTATAGTTTTTTATGCTTCACCTCTTGCCATGTTAAAAACATTTAATCTTGTCTTGTAAATAACGAGAGTCAACTAAATAATTAACTTGTGGTGTTTTGTCAATATGCAACTCGTTGCATATTGAGCTCCACTTAACTTGTAGTTTTGTTTGTGCACTTTGCCATGACATGCATATTTACACCGGACATGCATCATACTTGGATGTGCATCGTATGCCTTGTTTATGTTTGTGTGTTTACCGTGTTGTTTGTTTTCTTTCCGGGTTGCTTCTCTTGTTAGCTTCGATTTCGTTCCGGAGTTGTGAGGATTCGCTCGACTGTGTTGCTTCGCCTACTTCGAGGATCCGTTCTTCTCCCTTGTGGAATTCCAGGCAAGATGACCGAACCCGGATACCATTACTATCTTTGCCTATTGCTAGAGTATCGCCCTTTAGTATATTGCCTCGATGCCCATGTTTTCCTGTCAGCCTCCTACTTGTAACCATGAACCTGTTTAACCACCCTACCTATGCAAACCGTTGCTTGGCTAAGTACGCTTCGCTCAGCCCCTCTTATAGCATTGTTAGTTGCAGGTGAAGATTGAAGATGCTTGCTTCATGTTGAAGTTTGGTTGGGTTATATCACACTATATAAATGCTTAAAATGAAATCATCTATATACTGGCAAGGGTGGAAGGCTAAGCCTTTTGCTTGGTGATTTGTTCCACTCATGCCGTTAGGAACCGTATAAATCGGTGTTATGTTCCTTGATTATGCGTTCCTAACACGGTTGGGGTGTATGGGACCCCCTTGATAAACCGCTAAGTGCTAAGTCTTTTCCAGCAAGTCCCAACATTTGGTACTATTTGCCTCATAATAACAACTTAATTTAATTAATTAAATTGCATAGGGAGTTAGCGCTACCCGAGGATTCTTAATTCTACATAGCAGGGGGGGCCAGTGCTGATGGTGTTGGTCCCAAACGGGGAGACTGCGGGGCCGCCTTGGGGAAACCCGAGGTATCTAGTATAACCTGTAGGATCGCCCATCCGGTCGTGTCCTGAGACTTAGATACGCGCGGCTACTATCAGGGTGTCGACACGCCGGGAGGATTTGCTGGATTAGCCTTACCTTAGTTCGGTTTAACTTGAGCACGGGATTCCGAGGATACTCGGGTCTTCCCACCTTGGAGTTGCGACTCCGCGGATCGTGGGCTTGTAATGGGTCAAGTTGGAACACCCCTGCAGGGTTATGAACTTTCGAAAGCCGTGCCCGCGGTTAGGTGGCAGATGGGAGCTTGTTAATATCCGGTTGTAGATAACTTGACACAATGTTCCAATACACTACCAGCGTGAGTACCGTGACTATCAATTTCCGAATAGGGATTCGGGAGTTGAACACGGTGGGGTTATGTTTGACCGGCTTTAGCTAGGATCACTTCGTGATCATCTCTCGACCGAGGCACTTCTCTTCTCGCTCTCTTTTGCGTAAGTTAGTGCTAGTTGCTGCTGCAGACTCTTGTTGTTCCTTCACCTCTCGTTCTTTCTTCAGCCTTGTCCTCACCCAAGGCTTAAATAGTCGTGTTACTCGGGAACGGGATTGCTGAGTCCTCTGTGGCTCACAGTTACTTCACCACACCAGATGCAGGTTCAGCCGAGTTTGATGCAGGAGTTGGATCAGTTCTTCACCGGGAGTTCGATGAAGAGTGTGGCCGTTTGCTTGTGACGTTTCCGACGATTAGTAGTGGTTTCTACTAGGATTCGATCTTGACCTGTGGCTTTATGTTGTTTTGGTATCTTTCTTTTGGATATTACCCTTAGATGGGCTGTGATGTTTTGAATGATATATTGCTTATGTATTGTATTTGTGTGAAGTGGCGAGTGTAAGCCAACTATCTTCTTTTGCAATTTAATCCCTCTTTTACATGAGTCGTGCAAAGATACCAAACTTGAGATCATTCTAGGATGGGCTTATACCTTTAAGTCGTGCCTCGACACGTAGGAGGTATAGTCCCATCCTGGGCATTACAGAGCCCCCAGCTCCATCAAGAAGGCGTCTCCGCAAGGCCGGGGACATAGCGGAGCGGCAGACGAGTCGATAGCCGCCGCGCCGCGCGACACGCTCCACCGCGGCAAGTACTGTTGCCGCGGGATCACCTCGTGCTGCTGCGGCAACTGGAGCGGGGTCTTCCTGGACCACCGCTTCTGCTCCTGCCGCCTCCCACGCCACGGCGGCAGCCGGAGCGGGGTCGTCTCAGACCACCGCGACTGCTCCCGCCAAGCGGCCAAGGGAACCTACTCCTCCGCCTCCTCGCGCCGGACGTGAGCCGAACTTCGACTTCTCCGCGCTCAGCTCCGACGAGGAAGAAGAAGAGTAAGATTCTTTGATGTACTTGTAGTTCTTCAATTCTTGCTGTTTTTTCTTGTATCTCATTCGCTTTACTCCGAACTTATTCCTTTTTAGGACTCTGGCCGAGAGAGCGGCAAAGAGAGCCAAGGTCCCGATGATTATCATCGAGGACGAACCCACCGTGACAGCAGGGGGTGCGTCTGAGACAACCTTGCCGGACCCGGCAACTGTTCTCCAGAGCAGCCCCCAGCGCAGCCCCCAGCGCAACCCCCAGCGTAAGTATATGATTTGCTTCCCGCTGTTAGGCGCGCATGGATGCTCTTTCTTTGCTGACATTTGATCATTGGTTTGCGAAGGAGCAGAGCAGCCCCACCAGGAGCACCCGGAGGCCGCCCCTGACATGCCATCTGCTTCGACTACGCCGCCAAGGGAGAATTCTCCGGCGAGGAGGAGTTCTTCGGCAAGGGAGCACTCTCCGGCAAGGGACAGCACCAGCGGCCCGGCGGCGGAGACTACGACTGCGCCGCCAAGGGAGAGCTCTCCGGCAAGGGAGCCTACCGAGGAGCCGGCTCGCGCAGGTAATCCTCTTGCTTCAAAACTTCCCTTGGGCTCCTCTTCTTTTGATCTTCTTTTTGGATATTGGCTTGACTTTTCTCCCTTTTTCGGCCGTCAGATCCATCTGCCGAAGAGCCGATGGAGACCGAGGTTGCCGGCGAGGAGAACACTGCCGAGGCCACCGACGACGCCGCTGCCACCGAAGAAGCAGCCAGCGCTGATGACCCTGTCGGCGAAGAGGCCGCCAAAGCTGCCGCCGCAGCAGCTGGCGAGGGGTCTGGCGATCACACTGACGGCCCTGAGGCCGCATGAGCGCCAGGCGCTACGCCGACCGCCGACCCTTCCGCCGCTGCCGCAGCGTCAGGCTCCGAAGAGCCCCAGCCAGGCGTCTACATGAAGGCCGGCGATGGCGTCTTCATCAATCTCCCCTGGGCGTCACTCTCCAGGGCACCGGTCGAAGGAGAGAGCTTTGACGGAGAAGTACTCGCCTCTACTGGGCTGACGCTAGTTGACGCGCCGAGCAGCAGCAGCGGCGAGCCTGAGGAGGAGCGGCTGCTGCGGAAGCTGGTGTCGCTCTACCGCGCCCGGCAAGCCAAGCTGGAGTCCCGAGAGGCGCTTGCCGCGAAGGCGGGAGCGGACATCGAGAAGCGGGCGGAGGAGCTCCGGGGCCTTCACCAGGAAGCTCTCCGGTCCCTGGCAGAGGAGCGGGAGCAACTCGCCGAGGAGCAGAAGGCCTTCTTCCTCGAGAAGGCTGACGTCGAAGAGCAACAACGGCTTGCCGCTGAGAAGCTGTCTGCGCAGGAGGGCGAGCTGGCGCAGCGGAAGATTAACCTCGGCAGCCACGAGGAGGAGCTTGCCACGCGCGAGCGATCACTTGGCGGAGCCCTCAAGCAAGCAGAGGATGCTGCCGCGGCTGCCGAGGCCGCCAAGAAGGAGCTAGAGACGAAGGTGGCATGGCTGGAGGCCGAGCTCAAGGCGAGCAGTGAGGAGCTTGCCGCGCTCAAGCGTGAGCGGGAGAAGGACACCCACAGCAATTCAAAGCTGCAAGTTCGTCTTGCCGAGAAGGGCAAGGAGCTCAGCGCCGCCAAGGACTCCAATGCAGATCTTGAGTTGAAGCTGACCACTTTGACCAAGACGCTGGGCGGCGCCAGGGAGCAGGAGGCGGCCTTGAAGGAGGAGATCAAGGCCGATAAGGCGCTACTGGCGAGTGCTGCTGTCGTCCAGAACACTTTTAGGGAGACCGTGGAGCACTGGACGGAGGGTCTCGTGAATGCTGCCGCAGATATCGACAGGGAGCTGGCGCAGCTGGGGATGGAGGATCTCGGGTATCCCTCTGATGAGAACCTCCAACCCAGCGCCAAGCTCACCTTGTTCTTCAAAGGCGTGGCGACGGCCCTCCAGCGACTCCGGGAGAAGATCCCAAAGCAGCTGGCCGACGAGTCGCGCAAGATCTGTGCGGGAGCTCTTCAAAAGGTGTTGGTGAAGGTGGTCTTCCGCAACCCGGGCCTCAACCTCACCAACGTCCTCAAGACCCTGCCGCCGGATGCCGATCTGGAGGCGCTCAAGGCCCTTGTTGCACCCATTGTGGACAAGGTGAGCGGTATCAAGAGGGTTGAGGGCGATCGCGTAGACTAGGCCGCCCGTTTTCTTCTTTTCTTGTCGCTGCTAGTCATGTTATGAGAACAATCTGTTAGAGCTGCGACAAGCTACCTTGTAATATAACTCTATTTTGGGTAGTGATTGCAATGTTATTTCCTTTACTTGATTCCTTCCTTTGTATGTTTTTGCCCTACACTTTTGGGGAACTTGCCGGCGCAGGCACCTTAGCCGCGAGCGCTGAGTGCGGGACGTCAGCAGCCTGCTGGCGGTGCCGTTACCGACAAGAAACCTTGTTGCAACTAGTCGCAGCTCGCTTAAGTTGTTGAGCCGACTCGAAACAAAGTAAGGGCGCAACTAGCTACGAGTTGGTTTCTCCGCGCACAGGTTTTCCATACAAAGCACGGTCATTCAAGGAAGATAACTTAAAAATTAAAAAAATCTGATTGCTCAAGCTTTGGCAACTTAGCTTTTCTGTTGTTTGCTTCTCGGTAAGGCAAAACTTTCTTGAACGATGCCTGGTCCATACCAT
>LR738710.1:533350353-533611484 GCA_902687465.1 Secale cereale | reverse complement strand
GGCAAACTTGTGGGCGAGGGAACCTTCCTTTCCTTGAGAAAAAGAAAGAAGAGAAAATGAAGATATGGAGCCTTATGGCTCGTTATTGTTTACCGGGGGTAGGTGCTGCACAAAGTGTCAGTTATCACATGCAAAAAATAGAAAGCATGAAATTGACAAGGTGTGCGGAGCACATGAGCTTTACTTATGCACGGGGTTTGCGCCCGGCTTTGTACAAAGGATTGCATGCAACAGCGGCAAGACTTGTACAAAAGGTGGTTGCCGGAACGGGTTCCGGCAACCACGCCTTACGGGTAAAACTTACGAAGATGCTCAATGTTCCAGGAGTTGCTCACCAGAATGCCATCTTCGGTCTCAAGGCGGACAGCGCCAGGCCTAGTGACTCGTTTCACCCGGTAAGGGCCTTCCCACTTCGGCGTCAACTTGTTGGAATTCTTGGCAGACTGAACGCGCCGAAGAACAAGGTCGCCTTTCTCGAGACTTCTGGCGTTAACTTTGCGGCTATGGTAGCGGCGCAAAGCTTGCTGGTAGCGAGCAGCTCGTACAGTAGCCTGAAGACAGTCTTCCTCAAGGAGCAGCGCGTCATCTTGTTGCAGCTGCTCTTGCTCAAGCTCATCATAAGAGAGCACTCGTGGTGACCCGTATACGAGTTCCGTGGGGAGAACTGCCTCTGCTCCATAGACTAGAGCGAAAGGTGTCTGGCTAGTGGCTCGATTTGGCATCGTCCTGATTGACCAAAGAACCACCGACAGCTCCTCAATCCAGTTTCTTCCGCACTTGTGCAGCCTGTCGAAAGTCCTGGTCTTGAGCCCACGCGGCACTTCAGCATTTGCCCTCTCCGCTTGACCGTTGCTTCTCGGGTGAGCAACAGAAGCAAAGAAGACCTTGGCGCCAAGATCTTGGACGTACTGCATGAAGGTGCGGCTCGTGAATTGCGTACCGTTGTCGGTGATGATCCTGTTAGGGATCCCGAAGCGGCAAACAATCGACCTGAAGAACTTGACTGCTGACTGTGCTGTCACCTTCCTCACTGCTTCCACTTCCGGCCACTTTGTGAACTTGTCGATTGCAACGTACAAGTACTCAAAGCCCCCGACTGCTCGGGGAAAGGGGCCGAGGATGTCGAGCCCCCAGACCGAAAATGGGCAGGATAAAGGGATCGTCTGGAGAGCTTGAGCTGGCTAGTGTATCTGCTTGGAATGGAACTGGCACGCTTCACACTTGGTTACTTGTGCAGTTGCATCCTGGAGGGCTGTCGGCCAAAAGAAACCTTGCCGGAATGCTTTGCCGGCAAGTGCTCTTGCGCCAATGTGGTGACCACATATGCCTCCATGTATCTCTGCCAACAGCTTTTGTCCGTCTTCCCGGCGAATACACTTCAATTTCACACCGTTGAGTCTTCTTCTGTACAGTGTGTTGTCGACAAACTGGTACGTACTTGACTGCCGGGCTACTCTTTCCGCTTCTTCTTGCTCTTCGGAAAGTTCTCCTGTTTGAAGGAAACGGACAATCTGCTGTGCCCATGCTGGAGCTTGTGGCTCGACAACAAGGACTAAAGGCACATCTGCTGCTGCGGGAACATCCGCTTCTACGGCGAGAACCTGCGGCTCAGCCGGAGCTTGACGTTCCCCGGCAAGCTTGCCGGAGCAAAACTTGTCGGGAGCGTCTGCTTCAACGGAACAAACCCTAGGGCTTGCCGGAGCAGACTGCTCCTCAGCGCTCTTGGTGTTGATCTTGGGGACCTTCTTGGCGGCGGCTTCGGGAAGCTCTGCCGGAAAATAGTCACCAGAAATCAACTTCCTCTTCTTGCACTGTCCAGTTGATGGCGTTACAGACGGTTGAGTCGGCTTGAGCACAAAGATACCTGGTTCCACAGGTAACTTAAGTGCGGCACACTTCGACAGGCCATCGGCGATGTCGTTCTGAGCTCTTGGAACATGTTCCATCTGTAGGCCGTCAAAGTGCTCTTCTAGCTTTCTCACTTCATCAATGTAGGCTTCCATCAACGGACTCTGATAACTCTTGTTCACTTGGCGGACGACAAGCTGCGAGTCACCCCTGACAATGAGCTTCTTGATCCCAAGGTCTGCCGCGATCCTGAGACCGGCAAGCAAACCTTCATACTCTGCGGTATTGTTTGTTGGTTGCTCCTTGGGAAAGTGCATCTGGACTACGTACTTGAGGTGCTCTCCGGTGGGTGCGACAAGCAGCACGCCAGCACCGGCGCCTTGCAGCGAGAAGGCACCATCAAAGTACATCAGCCATTCTTTGCTTGCTTCCTTGATGGGGATGCTCATTTCTGGAATTTCTTCATCTGGCATTGGCGTCCACTCTGCTATGAATTCTGCCAATGCTCTGCTTTGCATAGTTGAAGTGCTCTCAAACTTGAGGCCAAAGCTTGACAGTTCCAGTGCCCACTCAACAATCCTGCCTGTTGCTTCTAGATTCTGCAGTATACTTTTCAGCGGAAAGCGAGTGACAACTATGATCTCATGTGCCTGAAAGTAATGGCGCAGCTTTCTCGAGGCCATGAGGAGGCCGAAAAGCAATTTCTGCACACCAGAGTACCTTGACCTAGCCCCCTGCAGAAGGGAACTGACAAAGTAAACTGGGCGTTGCACCATTCTCTTCTATATCTCCTCGCACGCCTGCGCAGATCCATCTTTGTCGGGATCAGAGTTTGTCGGGGAAGCCCCTTGCTTGTAACTGGACGCGCCTACCATGGTTGCTGGCTCATCATCTGCCTCCCTCTCCGCAACTAACGTAGCACTAACCACTTGATTGGTTGCCGCTATATACATCAGCAACTTCTCTTGTGGCTTAGGTGCGACAAGTGTTGGAGTGGAGGACAGGTATCTCTTCCAAGTCTTGCAGCGCAGCCTCCGCTTCCGGAGTCCATTTCATTGGACCTGCCTTTTTCAATATTTTGAAAAGCGGCAGGGCGCGCTCAGCAGAATTAGAGATAAACCTGCAGAGAGCAGCCACGCAACCGGCAAGTCTTCGTACATCCTTGACGCGCTTTGGTGCTTCAATCTGCTCAATGGCCTTGATCTTGTCGGGATTTGCTTCAATTCCCCTCTGAGACACGAAGAACCCGAGAAGCTTGCCGGAAGGGACTCCAAACACACACTTCTCGGGGTTGAGCTTGAGGCTGATCTTGCGCAGATTTGCAAAGGTCTCGTCTAAATCTTGAATCAGAGTTGCCTTGTTCTTGCTCTTGACCACTATGTCATCCATGTATGCTTCCACATTTCTGTGTATTTGTGGCTCAAGAGCGACATGGACTACCCTTGCAAATGTTGAACCAGCATTCTTTAAACCGAAAGGCATCCGTATGAAACAGTACGTGCCACATGGAGTGATGAATGCGGTCTTCTCCTCATCCTCTTCTGCCATGAAGATCTGATGGTATCCTGAGTATGCGTCAAGAAATGAAATCAAGTCACATCCGGCCGTGGAGTCAACAATCTGGTCAATGCGCGGCAAGGGAAATGGGTCTTTGGGACAAGCTTTATTGACATCGGTAAAGTCGATACAAAGCCTCCATTTTCCGTTTGCCTTGCGCACGACCACATGATTGGCCAACCACGTAGGATGGAGCACTCCTCTGACAAGGCCTGCTCCTTCCAACTTCTTGATCTCTTTTGTGATGAATTCTTGGCGCTCCACTGCTTGTTTCCTGACCTTCTGCTTAACGGGCTGCGCATGAGGACAGATGGCAAGATGGTGCTCAATTACTTTCCTGGGAACACCGGGGATGTCAGACGGTTGCCACGCAAACACGTCGACATTCGCCCGCAGGAAAGCAATGAGCGCGCTTCCCTATTTAGGGTCAAGAGTGGCACTGATGGTGAAGGTACTACCAGTGCCGTCCTCCTTGGCGGACACCTTCTTGGTCTCTGGCGGAGCTGCCATTGTCTTCTTACACTTGTCGGTGGAGCTCGATGGTGCGTCCTCGACGGTAGCACAGCACTCCGAAGAGGTGCGCTTGCCGGAGTGGGCATCAGAACTCTTGCCGGAGTTGGTCTTCTTCTTCCCCCCGGGAGCTTCAACGGCAGGTGTCTTGCGATCAGTTGCGGCCGCTGCTTCCCGGTAGATCTTGTCGGCGCAGATGAGAGCATCCTTCTTGTCGCCAGGGACAGAGATGACGCTTATCGGTCCTGGCATCTTCAGCATGTTGTATGCGTAGTGAGAGGCTGCCATGAACTTGGCGAGTGCTGGACGGCCAAGTATCCCATTGTAAGGCAATGGAAAATCGGCAACGTCAAAGGTGACCCTCTCAGTCCTGAAGTTCAACTCGCCGCCAAATGTCACTGGCAACGTGATCTTCCCCTTCGGCTTGCTCCTTCCCGAGTTGATTCCTTGGAATGTGCCGGTCTCTTCGAGCTCGCTGTCAGGGATCTGAAGTTTCTGGAGTACAGCGGAGGAGATCAGGTTCAAGCTGGCCCCGTCGTCAACTAGCATCTTAGTGACCTTGAGGTTGCGGATGGTTGGTGAAACCAACATCGGCAAGCACCCGACCGCAGTTGTGCGATCAGGGTGGTCCTCAATATCAAAGATGATAGGCGTGCTGGACCATTTCAGAAGCATGCGTGACTCGACAGGTGGTTCTGCCGCGTTGACTTCCCGCACCCACTGCTTGAGTTGGCGGTGTGAAGTATGCAGAGAAGCACCGCCGTCAACGCACAAGACCTCTGTGGCTTTCTGGAACTCCTGCTCACTGGTCTCGACATCATCCATGTCTTCATCATCGTCGTCATCTTCGTCCTTGTCGCGGCCGCGGGGAGGTCTGTCTCCTTGCCGCTGCTTGGCCTTGCCGCGGCGTCCTACCCGGCCGGGGCGCTTCTGGCCGGATCCTCCAGCACCTCCTTGGGCCCTCTCCTTGTCGCGTCGCTCGTACTCAGCCTTCTGCTGCTCGACAAGCTGCTCGACCTTCTTGCAGCTCTGGAGGTCATGGCCCTTGGTGCGGTGGATCTTGCAGTACCGCTTGTTGGTGCCGTCCTGCTTATCGGCGACCGCCATAGCCTGGCAGTTGGTGCATGCGGCAATCTCCTTGCCGGAGCTACCAACTTTGGCTTTCTTGGCACCACCTTCGTTGCCGGACTGCTCAACGACTAGCACATCTTTGCCTTTCTTCTTCCTGTTGTTCCGCCGCCGGTTTTTCTTTGCTGGGGCAGCATCCTCGCTGTCAGATCCCCCTGCTCCTGTATTCTCTCCGGGGAGTTTCCTCCCTTCCTCAGCACGTGCACAGTTGTCGGCCATGGCATATAGCTCGCTGACGTCTCTGATCTTGCACATCGCCATCTCCTCCCGCATCCTGCGGTTACGCACGTTCTGATGGAACGCGCTGATGACCGCGGCAGGGTGGACATCTGGGATGTTGTGATGTACACGGCTGAATCTCTGAATGTACTTGCGTAGGGGCTCTCCTTCCTTCTGGGCGAGCAGATGAAGGTCACTTTCTTGGCCATGAGGTTTGTGGCCGCCTGTAAAGGCGCCAACAAACTGATGGCATAGGTCTGCCCAGGAGGATATGGAGTTGTCCGGCAAGTGCATGAGCCAGGACCTGACGTTGGGCTTGAGCACGAGCGGGAAGTAGTTGGCAAGGATCTTGTCGTCCCGCCCCCCGGCAGCTTGCACCGCGATGGTGTAGATGCTGAGGAACTCCGACGGATGCGACTTGCCGTCGTACTTCTCCGGTATGTCTGGCTTGAAATTCTTCGTGCTGGGCCACTGGACTTGCCGCATCTCACGAGTAAACGCAGGGCAGCCTACCGCGTACGGCAAGTCGCCTGGTTCCCCTGGCGCATGCATGTCGACAGAGGGCCAGCGCGCTGGTCCGATTGACGCCGCGCTTCTCTTCGGCGCTCGATGCGAGTACGAGCGTCTTCTTGATGCCGTTCGTGAAGAACTTCGCGCTGATTGCGACGAGCTCGCGGATCTGATGACGTGGTGGAGTTGCTGTCGAGGTGGATCCGGCGAGTCGGCGATCTTGGCCTTCGGGGCGGAGAGTGCACGGTGGTTGCACCCCCACCGGTCTTGTCGCCACCGGCCTGCGCCTGACTGACTTGCCGCGGCTGCGATGTACTTGGCTGCCGCAGAGTGTCGCCGTTGGCGAAGCCGATGAGACTCTGAATAGTGGCCCTCCAATCATCGATCTTATCTGCCGTTGGAGGGTAATCTAGGAGCAGTTGAGCTCACGCCAAAGCTTCCGCTGGAGAGGCGGGTAGCGGTGGCGAACGATGTGAGGAGCGGGATATGCTCGGACTTCTAACTATGTTAGAAGGAGCAGTATCCCGTCCAAGCGACCGTGCCTCGCTCGTGCCAGCATGTTGGCGTGCATGCTGGTCTTGAGGATTCCGAGACCCACCAGCTCGATCTTGGCCGAGCAAACGTATGGTACCGTGAGTACCATGACGCTGCCGGTCCCGCGCCTCCTAAGATGGGCGCGGTGCATGTACGGACGCCGAGGTCTTGGAGTGTGCCCGGTCGTTGTGGGAGCCGGCTACGCCGCCGATGGGCAGCGCAGCCTTGTCCTTGGACTTGGCAGCACCGTGAGCGCCCTCGTCGACGCCAGTTCTTCCGCCGGCGTCTACCCCACCAGCCGTTTGCTCCGGCGGTGGTGGGTTCGGCGCGGACGGAGCAGCTGCCTCCGAAGCCTTTTTCTTCGGCGGCATGTTGATGAAGACGATGAAGATCTAGCTCGTGTGAACGCCGGAT
Organism: Secale cereale; assembly: GCA_902687465.1. NCBI lineage: Eukaryota > Viridiplantae > Streptophyta > Magnoliopsida > Poales > Poaceae > Secale > Secale cereale. Next base: position 533,604,764 of record LR738710.1, on the reverse strand, counting down.
CAGGTTCACACAACCTCGACGCCCCCTACCTGGCGTGCCAAAGATGTCGGGGAAACTGATCCACGAGCACCTATGGGGACCGGCGGACCGAGCCCGTTTCGGTTCGGCGGGGGTGGAGATCGCACGAAGAGCAGATTGAGGCGAAGCACACGAGCAGTTTACCCAGGTTCGGGCCGCACGGATGCGTAAAACCCTACTCCTGCTTTGTGGTTTGTATTGAGTTCTTGATCGGGAGCGCTGGGTGCTACAGTACACACCAGCAGCTAACGAGACCGAGCGTGAGTGTTCTTCTGGCGTTCCCTCCCTCCTCTACGTTGCACATGTGCCTCCTTTTATATGCTCAAGGGGTCACCGACAGGTGGCAACGTAGACAAGGGTAAAAATGGAAAGGTGTTGCGGTTGGTACAACTACCTGTACAGTGTATCATACCTAACCCTGACGGCAGGGGACAAGGGCATTGAATGCCCATCTGCGTCGCCCAAACAGTGCAAAAAGGGACCGTCAGGGTCGCCACCGTTCGCCATGATGGAAATCTTGTCAGCGCCACTTGCCACCGCGCACCGCTGGCTGCACAGCCTCCCGCCACATACGCCTGGAACGCGGGTACAGAATGGTAGCTTGCCGCGGTTGTTGCTTTGTCGCGTCCGGGAGCTTGCCGCTCGCCGGGCCTTGCCGGGACGCGTCGCGCGTCGCGGCAAGTTCCTTGAGATGCCTTGGTTGGCCTTCCCGGCAAGCTCCTCTCGCCGGGGCCTTGTTCCTTGAGTGGCCTTCCCGGCAAGCTCCTCTTGCCGGGGCCTTGTCTCCTTGGCTTGAATACTTTGTTCTTGAATGGCTCAAAAGGAACCACGGAGGACCTTGGAGGTCACCCGGCAAGCCTTGCCGCGGGATGCTGCGACTGCCCGTGCACAAGTTCGGGTTACTAGGGTACCCCTACTCTAGTACACCGACACAATACTATTTCTAGGCAAAGAGGAAAACCAAGTTTTAGCACGATCTCTAATTGAAAATGGAAATAACTTCAATTTAACAATACCGTTATCCATATCCCTTTTCTTTTGCATATCACACAAATCAACAAAGTTGTTTAGATGGGTAGCGGCATCTTCACTAGGAAGGCCAGAAAACTGATCTTTCATGACAGATTCAATAGAGCAACATTGATCTCACAAGATTCAACATCGGTAATAGGAGCAATCGGAGTGCTAATAAAATCATTGTTGTTGGTATTGGATAAGTCACACAATTTGGTATTATTCTGAGCCATAGTGACAAGCAAGCAATCCAACACACAAGCAAACAAGAAGCAAGCGAACAATAAACACACGGCAGAAGAAGGGCGAAAAAAAGGCAAGGGTGAAGTGGGGGAGAGGAAAATGAGAGGCAAAAAATGTAATGCGAAGGATAAGGGTTTGTGATAGGTACTTGGTATATGACTTTTGCGTAAGCCTCCCCTGCAACGGTGCCAGAAATTCTTCTTGCTACTTCTCGAGCTTGCGTTGTATTCCCTCGAAGAGGAAATGGTGATGCATCACAGTAGCGTAAGTATTTCCCTCAGTTTTTGAGAACCAAGGTATCAATCCAGTAGGAGACCATGCGCGAGTCCCTCGCACATGCACAAACAGATAAGAACATCGCAGCCACGCGATAAGGGGTTGTCAATCCCTTTACGGTCACTTACAAAAGTGAGATCTGATAGAGATGATAGTTTGATATTTTTGGTATTTTTGGATATAAGAACAGAAAGTAAAAGCAGAAAAGTAAATTAGATTGTAGATTGATATGTTGACAATAGACACGGGGGCCATAGTTGTCTCTAGTGGCTTCTCTCATGATAGCGATATTCTACGGCGGGTAAACAAATTACTCTCGAGCAATTGATAGAAAAGCGAATAATTATGAGACTATCTAGGCATGATCATTATATATAGGTATCACATCCGAGACAAGTAGACCGAAACGATTACGCATCTACTACCATTACTCCACACATCGACCGCTATCCAGCATGCATCTAGAGTATTAAGTTCATAAGAACAGAGTAATGACTTAAGCAAGATGACATGATGTAGAGGGATAAACTCAAACATAGTGATATAAACCCCATATTTTTATCCTCGATGGCAACAATACAATACGTGCCTTGCTGCCCCTACTGTCACTGGGAAAGGAGACCGCAAGATTGAACCCAAAGCCAAGCATTTATCCCATTGCAAGAACTATAGATCTAGTAGGCCAAACCAAACCAATAATTCGAAGAGACTTGCAAGGATATTATAGTCATACATAAAGAGTTCAAAAAAGAACCAAATATTTCTCATAGTTAATCTTGATCATAAACCCACAATTCATCGGATCTCGACAAACACACCGCAAAAAGAGATTACATCGAATATATCTCCTCGAAGACCGAGGAGAACTTGGTATTCAGATCCAAAGAGAGAGAAGAAGCCATCTAGATACTAGCTATGGACCCGAAGGTCTGTGGTAAACTGCTCACAACTCATGGTGAGGCGATGATGATGATGTAGAAGCACTCCATGGAAGATCCCCCCTCAGGCGGAGCTCTGGAACATGCCCCAAGATGGGATCTCAAGGGAACAGAAGGTTGCGGCGGTGGAACTAGGGTTTTCTCTGTTGTTCTGATGGTTTCGGGGTACGTAGATATATATAGGAAGAAGGAGGGCACCGGGGGCCAGACGGGGTGCCCATGAGGCAGGGGGGCGCACCTTATAGGGGGCGCCCCCAACCTCGTGGACGCCACGTCAGCCGTACTCCATGGTTCTCAAGTCTTCCGTGCGTATTTTGCTCCAAAAATATCTCTCCCGAAGGTTTCATTCCGTTTGGACTCCATTTGATATTCCTTTTCTGTAAAACCCTGAAATAGGCAAAAAACAGCAATCTGGACTGGGCCTTTGGGTTAATAGTTGGTCCCAAAAATAATATAAAAGTGTATAACAAAGCCCATTAAACATCCAAAACATCATAAATAATAGCATGGAACAATAAAAAATTATAGATACGTTGGAGACGTATCAGACAGCTAGTACAAGCTATCTTGACAAAAGGTGGTCTTCGCCTGCCAAAGGCTCTGGTGGTGACGCTGCCGTGGGCTCCGTGGTGACCTCCACTCTGCCGTCCTACTAGTCTTGGTTTTGTTGCACCAATATGGAAACCTTTGCCTGACACCTCGGGACTCCACGCCTGCACCTGCTCCTTTAGCATCAAAGAGGAAACTGGCAATCTGCACCCGCTGGTGCCTGCCTGGCCTTGGTCATCACTGCTCACGTCATGAGGACCTCGCGAGGTACTCCTTGCCTTGATATCTCCAATCCTCATGAGCCGACCAAGTGAGGCCGCCCCAGGCGATGGATTGCGTCGTCCGCCTCATGAGGCTTGGCCCCTCGTGAGGGTCTTGAGTCGTTGCTGAAGATGTTGGACCGTACCAGGCCGCCTGACGAGCCATGCCCTAGGCCGCAGGCAGGCAAGTTTGGGTAGCCCCGTTCCCAGAACAGCGACAGTAGCCCCCGGGGCCAAGGTGCGCTCGGGCTTGGCTTCGCGGTGAAGCCAAGGGCCAAGTGCGGAGCGCCGCGGGCCCCAAAAGCATGCGGCCTTGACTGTCGCGTGGTATTGATTGGACGTGGGCGTCTCCACTTCCCCACGTAGCCTCGGCGACTGCGCGACTTGACAAGTCCCTGCATGCACAAAAGACCATCATTACCTGTGATTATGGAGGCCGGCAGTTGGCCTTCTCCTGGCTATAAATAAGGTGGTAGGCGGAATCCTTGCTCCCATCTTCTTCTTTCGCTCCTATCGCTTCTTCTTCTTCCTTGCCCTTCGCCCGACCAAGCCACTCATGGCGCCTATCCGGCGATTTTCTGCCGCTGAGAAGGGGAAGACTCCTCGTGAGGATCCAGTAGTGCTCCCTCCTAAGAAAAGACCATTCCGCCCTCATTGCGCCCCCATGAGGTCGGAAGTGACGAGGCCTTGGTAGGAGCGGCCTCCTCCTGGCTACCCGCTACCCCTGTATGCCAAGGCACCCGGCCACGGAGGGGAAGGCGGTGCCCAGCGCCGCCCGCGCCATGACCGCACCGATTGCGCTGTAGTGGTGCACGCCGCCGCCTTGCGAGTGCACGCCAGAGGCTCCTCGCGTGAGTTCGTGGTATGGGCGGCGATGCCTCCTGGATCTTGGATACACTTTCCGCCATTCTTCACCGCAGAGATGCCGCCTAGGGGCCTCTCGAGCTGTGGTTGTGACATGCCGAGTGCCGGGCCCCGGCGATGAGGGTTGAGGTAGAGGTCGTCTCCCCGGGCAAGGTCTTCATGACCCGCGGATGGGGCGAGGTCGCCCGCGTCTGCGGCATGGAAGGCGCCCTCGCCATCCACTTCGAGTATGACGGCGCCTCCGTGCTGCACTTCAAGGCGTTCGACGGGGAGGGACACCGCCTGGAGTGTAGCCCTGGAGGGAGCCGTCGGGCCGACGCTGCGGCTGGCGCCACGCTAGCTGTCGATCCTGCCACTAGTCCAGCAGCAGCGATGGCCTCCGGAGGTCCAGTAGCTCTCCTGAGTCCGATGAGTCTCCGGAGACGAGCAACGACAGCTATGCGCCCCCGAGCTCGCGACATGCTCGAAACGCGTCGGGCTCGTGAGCATGTCGTTGGTGGTGATCTGCTCAAGGTCGGAGGTGGGCCACCATGGCCCACTGTTGATGATGGCGTCGACGATAGAGGCTGTAGTTAGGATCCCCTAAAGTCCTTTTGTGGCATTCCCTGCGAGGATTCGAAGCCAACCCCACATGGGTATGTAAAGAACTTGCAATGCTTTTGCTTCTATCTTGTTATCCCCACTAGTACACTCTACTCGCGAGCCCCGTTCCAGCAATATCACCCCCTTTTTTATCCTTTCGGTCGCATAGTGCTCTACATCGGCAGGCCCGAGTCCCAAGGCAAGCTGAAGCCATCGCTGGTATGCCAGGTCGCGATGCCATGGGAATCTATGCATAGGGGTTGGCACATGTTTTCATCTTGACTCTCCGATAGAAACTTTGGGGCACTCTTTGAAGTTCTTTATGTTGGTTGAATAGATGAATCTATGATTGTGTGATGCATATCGTATAATCTTGCCCACAGATATTTGAGGTGACAATGTAGTATCTTGGTGACATTAGGGTTTTGGTTGATGTGTGTCTTAAGGTGTTATTCTAGTACGAACTCTAGGATAGATCGAACGGAAATAATAGCTTCGTGTTATTTTACTACGAACTCTTGAATAGATTGATCAGAAAGAATAACATTGAGGTGGTTTCGTACCCTACAATAATCTCTTTGTTTGTTCTCCGCTATTAGTGACTTTGGAGTGACTCTTTGTTGCATATTGAGGGATAGTTATATGATCCAGTTATGTTATTATTGTTGAGAGAACTTGCACTAGTGAAAGTATGAACCCTAGGCCTTGTTTCGAAGCATTGCAATACCGTTTGTGCTCACTTTTTTATCATTAGTTACCTTGCTGTTTTTATATTTTCAGATTACAAAAACCTATATCTACCATCCATATTGCACTTGTATCACCATCACTTTGTTCGAACTAGTGCACCTATACAATTTGCCATTGTATTGGGTGTGTTGGGGACACAAGAGACTCTTTGTTATTTGGTTGCAGGGTTGTTCGAGAGAGACCATCTTCATCCTACGCCTCCAATGGATTGATAAACCTTAGGTCATCCACTTGAGGGAAATTTGCTACTGTCCTACAAACCTCTACACTTGAGGGAAATTTGCTACTGTCCCACTATTATTCATGAGAAGAAATTCACTTATGTGGAGAGTAAGTAAATTATATGCTAGGGGATCATGAAAAGAATGCTTTATGTGATGGTTATATTGTTGAATTCATTCATGATGCTGGGAGGAATATATGCTTGTAGGAATTGCAATAATATCAAGTTTCCTCTCTATGTGCTTAAAATTTTGAAGTTTTGCTTGTTTTCCCTTCCTATGCTAGTTGATTCTTGCCATAAGTTATTTTCTCACAAAATCCCTATGCATAGGAAGTGGATTAGGCTTAAATGTGTTAGTCATATTCTTCGTGATGCTCCCTTTATGTTTCAATTCTTATCTTTTATGCGAGCATCATTGCAATCATCATGCCTAGCTAAAAGGCATTAAAGAAAAGCGCTTGTTGGGAGATAACCCAATATTTACCCCTACTGTTTTTGTGTGTTCACATGATTAAGCTACTGTAGTAATCATGTTTTATAGCTTTTGTTTCAATAAAGTGCCAAGTAGAACCTTTGGGAAGACTTGGGTGAAAGTTAATGTGATCTTGCTGTAAAAAAACAGAAACTTTGTGCTCACGAGACTAGCTGCCATTTTTTATAGAAGAGTACTTTTGAGTTGATTCTTTCTGCAGAATATTAATAGCCAAATTCCGAATGTCCACCAATTTATTTCAGAATTTTTTGAGTTACAAAAGTATTCGAAAGTTACAGGTTGCTACAGACTGTTCTGTTTTTGACAGATTCTATTTCCATTGTGTTGTTTGCTTATTTTGATGAATCTATGAGTAGTATCGGAGGGTATGAACCATAGAGAAGTTGGAATATAGTAGATATAACACCAATATGAATTTAGAATGAGTTCACAACAGTACCTAAGTGGTGGTTTTATTTTCTTATATTAACGGAGCTTACGAGTTTTCTGTTGAGTTTTGTGTCGTGAAGTTTTCAAGTTTTGGGTAAAGGTTTGATGGACTATGGAATAAGGAGTGGCAAGAGCCTAAGCTTGGGGATGCCTAAGGCACCCCAAGGTAATATTCAGGGACAACCAAGAGCCTAAGCTTGGGGATGCCCCGGAAGGCATCCCCTCTTTCGTCTTCATTCATCGGTAACTTTACTTGGAGCTATATTTTTATTCACCACATGATATGTGTTTTGCTTGGAGCATCAATTTTTTTTTTTGCTTGAGGTTTGAATAATATCCCAAGATCTTAAATTCTTAAATGTTGGAGAGTCTTCAGATAGTTACATAATTATTCAACTACTCATTGATCTGCACCTATATCTTTTGGAGTAGTTTGTCATTTCCTCTAGTGCTTCACTTATACCTTTCAGAGCACGGCAGTGGTATTATTTTGAAGAAATAGATGAACTCTCATGCTTCACTTATATTATTTTGATAGTATTTTAGAACAACATGGTAATTTTCTTTGGTTATGAATTTAGTCCTAATATGATGGGCATCTAAGAGGGATATAATAAAAACTTTAATATGAAGTGTGTTGAATACTATGATAAGTTTGATGCTTGATGATTGTTTTGAGATATGAGGATGGTGATATTAGGGTCATGATAGTAGAGTAATTGTGAATTTGAGAAATACTTGTGTTAAAGTTTGTGATTCCCGTAGCATGCACATATGATGAATCATTATGTGATGAAGTTGGAGCATGATTTATTTATTGATTGTCTTCCTTATGAGTGGAGGTCGGGATCGCGCGATGATTAACTCCTACCAACCCTTCCCCTAGGAGCATGCATGTACTACTTTGTTTTGATGACTTGTAGATTTTTGGAATAAGTATGTGAGTTCTTTATGACTAAGGTTGAGTCCATGGATTATACGGACTCTCACCCTTCCACCATTGCTAGCCTCTCTTGTGCCGCGCAACTTTCGCCGGTACCATAAACCCACCATATACCTTCCTCAAAACAGCCACCATACCTACCTATTATGGCATTTCCATATCCATTTCGAGATATATTGCCATGCAACTCTCCACCGTTCCGTTTATTATGACATGATCCATCATTGTCATATTTCCTTTCATGATCATGTAGTTGACATCGTATTTGTGGCAAAGCCACCTTTCATACATGTCACTCTTCATTCATTGCACATCCCGGTACACCGCTGGAGGCATTCACATAGAGTCATATTTTGTTCTAAGTATCGAGTTGTAATTCTTGAGTTGTAAGTAAATAGAAGTGTGATGATCTTCATTATTAGAGCATTGTCCCAGCGAGGAAAGGATGATGGACTATGATTCCCCCACAAGTTGGGATGAGACTCCGGACGAAAAAATTTAAAAAAGAAAAAAAGTGGCCATAAAAAAGGAGAAAAGGCCCAAATAAAAAAAATAAAAATGAGAGAAAAAGAGAGAAGGGGCAATGTTACTATCCTTTTACCACACTTGTGCTTCAAAGTAGCACCATGATGTTCATGAGAGAGAGTCTCTTGTTTTGTCTCTTTTATATACTAGTGGGAATTTTTCATTATAGAACTTGGCTTGTATATTCCAATGATGGGCTTCTTAAAAGTGCCCTTGGTCTTCGTGAGCAAGCAAGTTGGATGCACACCCACTTAGTTTCCTTTTGAGCTTTCATACACTTCTAGCTCTAGTGCATCTGTTGCATGGCAATCCCTACTCACTCACATTGATATCTATTGATGGGCATCTCCATAGCCCGTTGATACGCCTAGTTGATGTGAGACTATCTTCCTCCTTCTTGTCTTCTCCACAACCACCATATTCTATTCGACCTATAGTGCTATGTCCATGGCTCACGCTCATGTATTGCGTGAAAGTTGAAAAAGTTTCAGAATACTAAAGTATGAAACAATTGCTTGGCTGATACCGTGGTTGTGCACGATTTAAATATTTTGTGTGATGAAGATAGAGCATAGCCAGACTATATGATTTTGTAGGGATAGCTTTCTTTGGCCATGTTATTTTGGGAAGACATAATTGCTTTGTTAGTATGCTTGAAGTATTATTGTTTTTATGTCAATATTAAACTTTTGTCTTGAATCTTTTGGATCTGAACATTCATGCCACAATAAAGAAAATTACATTGATAATCATGTTAGGTAGCATTCCACATCAAAAATTCTATTTTTATCATTTACCTACTCGAGGACAAGCAGGAATTAAGTTTGGGGATGCTTCATACGTCTCCTAAGTATCTATAATTTTTTATTGTTCCACGCTATTATATTATCCATCTTAGATGTTTTATATGCATTTATATGCTATTTTATATGATTTTTGGGATTAATCTATTAACCTAGAGCCTAGTGCGAGTTTCAGTTTTTTCCTTGTTTTTGAGTTTTGCAGAAAAGGAATACCAAACGGAGTCCAATTGACGTGCCAATTTTTTATGTTTTTTCATGGACCAAAAGAAGCCCCCAGAGTAAGAGTTGGGTCAGAAGAGTCACGGGCCGTCCACGAGGGTGGAGGGCACGCCCTACCCCTGGGCACGCCCCCTGCCTCGTGGACAACTCGGAGACCCCCCCTGACTTGTACCCGCGCCAAAAATTTCTATAAAAACAGAAACCCCCGAAAAGAAACCTAGATCGGGAGTTCCGCCGCCGCAAGCCTCTGTAGCCACCAAAAACCAATCGGGGCCCTGTTCCGGCACCCTGTCGGAGGGGGGATCCATCACCAGTGGCCATGTTCATCATCCCGGCGCTCTCCATGATGAGAAGGGAGTAGTTCACCCTCGGGGCTAAGGGTATGTACTAGTAGCTATGTTTTTGATCTCTCTCTCTCGTTTTCTTGATTTGGCATGATCTTGATGTACCACGAGCTTTGCTACTATAGTTGGATCTTATGATGTTTCTCCCCCTCTACCTTCTTGTAATAGATTGAGTTTTCCCTTTGAAGTTATCTTATTGGATTGAGTCTTTAAGGATTTGAGAACACTTGATGTATGTCTTACGTGGGATGCCCGTGGTGACAATGGAGCATTCTATTGATTCACTTGATGTATGTTTTGGTGATCAACTTGCGGGTTCCGTGACCTTGGGAATCTATGCATAGGGGTTGGCACATGTTTTCATCTTGACTCTCCGATAGAAACTTTGGGGCACTCTTTGAAGTTCTTTGTGTTGGTTGAATAGATGAATCTATGATTGTGTGATGCATATCGTATAATCTTGCCCAAAGATACTTGAGGTGACAATGGAGTATCTTGGTGACATTAGGGTTTTGGTTGATATGTGTCTTAAGGTGTTATTCTAGTACGAACTCTAGGATAGATCGAAAGGAAAGAATAGCTTCGTGTTATTTTACTACGGACTCTTGAATAGATCGATCAGAAAGAATAACTTTGAGGTGGTTTCATACCCTACAATATCTCTTCGTTTGTTCTCCGCTATTAGTGACTTTGGAGTGACTCTTTGTTACATGTTGAGGGAAAGTTATATGATCCAGTTATGTTATTATTGTTGAGAGAACTTGCACTAGTGAAAGTATGAACCCCAGCCCTTGTTTTTAAGCATTGCAATACCGTTTGTGCTCACTTTTATCATTAGTTACCTTGCTGTTTTTATATTTTCAGATTACAAAAACCTATATCTACCAGCCATATTGCACTTGTATCACCATCTCTCCGCCGTACTAGTGCACCTATACAATTTGCCATTGTATTGGGTGTGTTGGGGACACACGAGACTCTTTGTTATTTGGTTGCAGGGTTGTTTGAGAGAGACCATCTTCATCCTACGCCTCCCACGTATTGATAAACCTTAGGTCACCCACTTGAGGGAAATTTGCTACTGTCCTGAAAGACCTCTGCACTTGGAGGCCCAACAACGTCTACAAGAAGGTTGCGTATTAGACATCAATGAAAAATAAACACACTGCAGATTCAACAGATTAATTCAAGCCACAAAGAAAAGCTATTTATCCAAACCAAACATGCTTAAGAACTATGAAATATAGCAATTGTCTATGTTTCTCATGTATTTAGTATAGACAAATTCGTTTTATTCCTCACATGCATAACTATACGAAATTGTACCCACAACAATTGAACATCGCACTGTAGAATTGAACCCAACCGGTAAATAAACACCACAAGAAATAAACCAAACATTAACTGAGCACCACATTGCACAATATAACATACTAGAAGATCAGATAGTTAAACAAACCAAGCAGGCTTAACAACTCAGAAATATAGAAATTGTATTTGTTTCCCATGTATTTAGTACATCCAAATTCAATTTATTTCTCACATAGAAGACAATGCAAAATTGCACCCATAACAATTGGACATCACATTGCAGAATTGAAATAAACAGTTAACTAAACGCCACAAAAAATGAACCAACCATTAACTGAGCACCACATTGCACAATACATAACATACTATAAGATCAAATAGTTAACCAAACCAAGCATGCTTAACAACTTGAAAATATAACAACCATATTTGTTTCTCATGTATTTTGTACAACAATATTTGATTTATTTCTCACATGCAAGTCAATACAAAATTGCATCCGCAAGAATTGAACATCACATTGCAGAATTGAACTAAACAGTTAATCTGAACATGGCAACAAATTAACCAAACAATTAATGACTAAGCACCACATTGCACGATATATAGAACTATACTAGAGGATCATATTGCATAGTAATAATACATAGGACAATTCACTAGAATTTGTAAAGGAAACGCTGGAGCAGCACATGCAATAGGTAAACCAAACATGCTTAACCGACATAGCTAGCTAGCTGAACATAGGTCCTTACAGTGAGCTAAATAGACAAGCTAATCCTCATCGTCGGAGATATCGATGACGATTGGTTCCTTGGACTTGGAAGAGGGTGATGCCTCTACATCGTGGGTGCCCTCCTCATAGTGCCGAGTCACCTAAGCCACTCCAGGAACGAACACTACAGAAAAGACACATCTGTGAAATTATGGCCCAAATGATTTTTCTATCATGGTTATGACACTTCTATGACGATATATGTGACAAAAACACATATCATCATTGATGTGGTAGGCTCCTACTTCTATGACAAAAAGCATGACATAAAATGGGCTTTTCGTCCTCGGCCGGCCGGAGACGCACCTGCATGACATTTTTGGGCCGTCCATGATGTAAAAGATCATGGTAGAAGTGAGGGCGGGGAAAAATTCGGGGAGTTCTTGGTTACCGTGGGTGGTCGGGGCTGAGCGATGCATTGTAGTTTGCGCATTTCTCTTGTACGCACGCGTGTGTGTGAGGCGTTCGCTAACTGAACCCGGACGAGACGTTCGCTTACTGAACCCGAGCCATCGATCTCGCCCTCGTACCACATGCTAGCTACTGTAGCCGATCGATCATTGGCTTCTAACTGAACCCGACCGATTCCTTTGCTGCTAACTAAACCGATCAATCCTTCTCGCTGCTTACTAAAGCCGAACGCCCCCGTCCGCACAGGCGGAGCTCCCGGTAGGGCGATGTGTGGCGCTCGCCCTACCTTGATTGGAGCGATTTTTTAATATAGGTATATATAATGAGCTATGAAAGATTCATCTATGTGGTATATGAGGAGCAGGAGTACGTACTCCCAGGAGTACACAACCATTTTCCTATAAACCAGATCTGACGAATAAATAAATAATCACGAGAAGAAAAACTATCGTCATTTGTGTCATTGGTCCGGATGCAATATGTGCACCGAGCGAATCGCCAATGAGTAGGCTTCTCAACCTCCAGTACACGGTCAAATCTCTGTTCCTTGCTTCAAAGTCCACATGAGAGAGGAGGAACCCTAGCCGCCTTGATAACCCACAAGTATAGGGGATCAATTGTAGCCTTTTTCAATAACTAAGAGTGCCGAACCCAACGAGGAGCTAAAGGTAGAACACATAATCCCTCAAGTTCTGTCGACCATTGATACAATTCTACGCACGCTTGACGTTCGCTTTACCTAGAACAAGTGTAAAACTAGAAGTACTTTGTAGGTGTAACGGGATAGGTTTGCAAGAATATAAAGAGCACGTAAATAAAAACTAGGGGATGTTTAGGTAAAAAAAGCAATGAAGTTAGTATAACGAGTGTGGAAAAGTGGTGGTAGGAGTTGCGAAATTGTCGCTAAGCAATTGACTACGTTACTAGACCGACATCAAGTTTTATGTGGGAGAGGCCACGGCTAGCATGACATCCCTGACTTGGAATTCTATGCACTTATGATTGGAACTATTAGCAAGCATCCACAACTACTAACATTCATTAAGGTAAACCCAACCATAGCATTAAGATATATTGGTCCCCCTTCAATCCCGTATGCATCAATTTCTATGCTAGGTTGAAGCTTCTGTCACTCTTGCCCTCCAATACATAGTCCTATCAACATACAACTAACCCTATGGTGTGATCCACGCGCACGCTCATATGATGGGAACCAAAGAACAGCAACATAACCACAAGCAAATTAAACCAATCATGGCAATTCACCAATGACCGATAGGACAACGAAAATCTACTCAGACATCATAGGATGGCAACACATCATTGGATAATAATATGAAGCATAAAGCACCATGTTAAAGTAGAGGGTACAGCGGGTTGCGGGAGAGTGGACCGCTGTAGATAGATGGGGGAAGGTGATAAAGATGTTGGTGAAGATGATGGAGGTGCTGGTGTAGATCGCCGTCGCACGATGATGGCCCCGGCGGCGCTCCGGTGCCACCAGAAGCAAGGGGGAGAGAGCCCCCTCCTTCTCCTTATTCCTTGGCCTTCTCCCTATGTGGGAGAAGGGTTCTCCCTCTGGTCCTTGGTCTCCACGGCATGGGAGGGGCGAGAGCCCTCCGAGATTGGATCGTTCTCTTTGTCTCTCTCTGTTTCTGCGCTCCCAGATTCTGGCCTTTCACCGTTTCTTATATTCCCGAAGATCCGTAACTCCGATTGGGCTGAAATTTTGACACAATTTTTATCCAGATATTGGCTTTCTTGCGGTGAGAGAAGGGCACCAGCCGCCTTATGGGGTGGCTACGAGGGTCGGGAGTGCGCCCCCTGCCTCGTGGCCCCCTCGGGCATCATCTCGCATTGATTCTTCTTCCCAAAAATCACATATATTCCAAAAAAAAATCTCTGTGCATTTTTATCTTGTTTGGACTTGATATGGATATTCTGCGAAACAAAAAACATGCAACAAACAGGAACTGGCATTGGGCACTGGATCAATATGTTAGTCCCAAAAATAGTATAAAAAGTTGCCAAAAGTATGTAAAAGTTGTAGAATATTGGCATGGAACAATAAAAAGTTATAGATACAGCGGAGACGTATCAACCACCGCAAGCTTAATTCCTCGTCCTCGAGTAGGTAAATGATAAAAAGATAATTTTTCATGTGGAATGCTACCTAGCATAATCTTGATAATGTAATCTAATCATCACATGAATATTAAGACATGAGTGATTCAAAGAAATAGTCTATCATTTGACATAAAAGAATTTAATACTCGGGCATCCCAACAAACAAATCAAGTCTTTCAAGATATCAATGCTAAAGAATGTTATCCCTACAAAATCATATAGTCTTTTATGCTCCCTTTTCTTAACACAAGGTACCCCTCATGCCCATCCCGGTGTCAGCCAAGCAATTGTTTTCATACTTTTACTTTTTTGAACCTTTTCAACTCTTCATGCAATACATGAGTGTGAGCCATGGACATAGCACTATGGGTGGAATAGAAGGTGGTAGTAGACAAAAGTAGGGAGAAAGTCTCACATCGACTAGGCAAATCAATGGACTATGGAGATGTCCATCAATTGATATCAATGTGAGTGAGTAGGGATTGCCATGTAACAGATGCACTAGAGCTATAAGTGTATGAAAGCTCAAACGAAAACTAGTGGGTGTGCATCAACTTGCTTGCTCATGAAGACCTAGGATAATTTGAGGAAGCCCATCGTTGGAATATACAAGCCAAGTTCTATAACAAAAAATTCCCACTAGTATATGAAAGTGACAATATAGGAGACTCCCTATATGAAGAACATGGTGCTACTCTGAAGCACAAGTGTGGTAAAAGGATAGTAACATTGCCCCTTCTCTCTTTTTCTCTCATTTTTTTGTTTTCTTTGTTTTTTTTTCTCTTTTTTTGACGGGCTTCTTTGGCCCCCTTTTTTATTTAGGCTTCTTTGGCCTATTTTTTTCTCACATGGGGCAATGCTCTAATAATGATAATCATCACACTTTTATTTACTTACAACTCGATATTAGAACTCGACACTAGAACAAAAATATGACACTATATGAATGCCTCCGGCGATGTACCGGGATGTGCAATGACCTAGCGTAGCAATGCCATCAAAAAACGGACAAGCCATGGAAACATGATGCTAGCTATCTTACGATCATGCAAGGCAATATGACAATGATGGTGCGTGTCATAACAAACGGAACGGTGGAGTTACTTGGCAATATATCTCGGAATGGCTATGGAAATGCCATAATAGGTAGGTATGGTGGCTGTTTTGAGGAAGGGTATAAGGTGGTTTGATGCATCGGCGAAAATTGCGCGGTACTAGAGTGGCTAGCAAGGTGGAAGGGTGAGAGTGCGTAAAATCCATGGACTCAACATTAGTCATAAAGAACTCACATACTTATTGCGAAAAATCTATTAGCCCTCGAAGCAAAAATACTACGACGCATGCTCCTAGGGGGGGGGGGGTTGGTAGGATTTAACCATCGCGCGCCCCCGACCTTCACGCAAAGATAAACAATCAAAATACGATGCGCGCCAATTTAGTTACATAGTTAGGAGACCATACGTGCATGCTTCGGGAATCACAAACCTTAACACCAATATTTTTACTAAACCACAATCATTCACTAGTACCTCCCACATATTAGCATCTCTATATCGCAAAACTATTGCAAAGCATCAAACATATCATATTCGGCGATCTACAAGTTTATGTAGGATTTTATGACTAACCATGTGAATGACCAATTCTTGTCAACTCTCTAAATAGATAAGTGTGAAGCAAGAGAGTTTAATTCTTTCTACAAAAGATATGCCCACGCTCTAATAAATATAAGTGAAGCAAAAGAGCATTCTACAAATGGCGGTTTTCTATGTGAGGAGAAACATGCAATCCAAACTTCAAATGATATAAGTGAAGTACATGAAGCATTCTATAAAGCTACACTCAAAAGATATAAGTGAAGTGCAAAGAGAATTCTATAAATCAACCAAAGACTATCTCATACCAGCATGGTGCATTTATTAAAAGGAAAAATAAAGGAAAATCACATGACGCTCCAAGATTTACGCATATCATGTGAACGAAATGAATCCGAAAACATACAGATACTTGTTGAAGAAAGATGGGATGCCTTCCGGGGCATCCTTAAGCTTAGACGCTTGAGTATCCTTGAATATTTACTTGGGGTGCCTTGGGCATCCCCAAGCTTGAGCTCTTGCGTCTCCTCCTTCTCCTCACATCGAGACCCCCTCGATCTTCGAACACTTCATCCACACAAAACTTAACCGAACTTTTGGTGGCGGGGTTAGTGTATATGATCAATGAAATCCCATCATGTAGTGCTCTAACATTATTGTATAATTATTAACAAACGTTACCCAGTGTATCGTATCACAATTCTATGGCCCCAAGTCAAGGAAGCTTCAACAAGAATTCAAACATATGCAAATAATGAAGCTATAACAGCAATCTGTGAAAACAGGACAGTCTGTAGTAATCTGAACATTAACCGTACTTATGTAACTCTAAGAATTCTGGAAAAATTAGGAAAAATCAACAATTTGTATATAAAGACTGTGGAAAAAGTTTCAGATCCTTTCGACGTTCCAGTAAGAAATGTAAAATCGCGCACTACAGCCAAAGTTTCTGTTTTTGCACCGCACAAACCAACAAGCAGTTTAATCATCCTAAAGGAAACTCTTGGCACAATATTATCATAATAAAATGGAAATGTACAAGGGGATAATTATTTTTATGAGAAACTTCCATGAAAATTTCTACATTGTTTCCATAAGCAGGAACACAAGTGTTCAAAGTCGACCCTTATTTCCGCAATGCATCACCTTTCAATCGCTTCTCTTTTTGAAAAAGTTTTAGGTTCCCCTCTATATATTTTTTGTTTTTAAACTTATAAAAGAACACAACAGAAATAAATGACTCTCTATAACTTCCGGGTTGTCTCCCTGGCAGCGCTTTCTTTAAAGCCATTAAGCTAGGCATATAGTGCTCAAGTAATGGATCCACCCGGATCCCAAGGTATATCAAAGCCAATTTTAATTAACAATGATTTGTGATTTAGTAGTGAGCACAAAGTAACATATATCATGCAACAAAGAAGTCTAACTCTCTTCCTATGCATCGGCATGTCATAAAAGAACAATTCATGCACACATAGTAAAGGCCAATGCATAGTATAAACAGTTTCTAGCAATTTTATCATATTAGAAACATAGAGAGTCGGAGATGTAGTTCATCTCTCATAATAATTGCAAGTATGAGCAGCAAACACATGCATGTTATATCTATCAAAATCATCATGTGTAGTAGTGAGACGCAACCCATCAATATAATCCTTAATAAGAGCAAACTTCTACGATATAGTGTAGTTGGGAGAATTCACAAAGATAATATGACTATCATGTGTGGGTGCAATAGCAACAATTCCATTCATAATATAAGGAACTATAGCAAGTTCATCTCCATAAGCATAATTCATATTGGCATCTTGGCCACAATCATAGCAAGCATCAAGTTCATCAAAAAGGGATATTTCAAAAGAATCAAGGGGATCATAGCAATTATCATAGCAATCATCCTTCGGTAAGCACGAAGGGAAATTAAACAATGTATTAGTTGTAGAGTCACTTTCATTAGAAGGTGGGCACGGGTAGCTAATCCGCTCTTCCTCCTTTTGTTTTTCACTCTCCTCCTCATCTTTACCATCTAATGAGCTCACAGTGTCATCAATTCCTTCTTCCATAGTTTCCTGCAAAATATTAGTCTCTTCTTGGACAGCGGAGACCTTCTCAATAAACACATCAATATTGGCATTGTATTTATAATTCAAATAGCAATAGTTAAATATAGCAAGATTTTCATATCTATAAACAACATCATCATAATTTTCATACTCTTCAAACAAACATTTAATTTCACAAGCACCCATAAAAGCAAGAAATTCTTCTATTCGTTCAACATCATAGTAATTATATATACCATCATCATAAGATGCTAAGGTTTCATTATCATTAAATTTGCATGAAAAGGGAAGGTGTGGAGCCTTCATCCTAGAGCAACAAGTATAATCATATCTCAAGCATAATTGCCGAGCATACCAATGCAACATATGAATTTGTTCCCATAACAATTTCCCTTTATGAGTCAAGCGATAATCCCTAGAGTATTCACGTTGATCCAACATGTCTCCCATTATATAATTGAATGGGGTTTTCTAAGGATTATTAAAGTAGTACATAATATCTTTCACATAATGAGCATTGAGGGTTTTAGGAGGTTCCCCATCTCCATGAGTAGTAAGTACACCTAATTTTTTTGGTATTTCTTGTTCCATATCCATAACTAAGGATAAAGAACAACTTAGAACAAAAAATAAAATCTACATAGTGATAAAGCAAACAAGCACACACGAGAATATTCATCCCATGCTATTGCTCCTCGGCAACGGCGCCAGAAAAAGGTCTTGATAACCCACAAGTATACGGGATCAATTGTAGCCTTTTTTGATAAGTAAGATTGTCGAACCCAACAAGGAGCTAAAGTTAGAACAAATATTCCCTCAAGTTCTGTCGACCACTGATACAACTCTACACACGCTTGACGTTTGCTTTACCTAGAACAAGTATGAAACTAGAAGTACTTTGTAGGTGTAACGGGATAGGTTTGCAAGAATATAAAGAGCACATCAATAAAAACTAGGGGTTGTTTAGGTAAAGAATCAATAAATTTAGTATAACGAGTGTGGAAAACTGGTGGTAGGAGTTGCAAAATTTTCCCTAAGCAACTGACTACGTTAATAGACCGATAGCAAGTTTTATGTGGGAGAGGCCACTGCTAGCATGCCATCCTTGACTTGGAATTCTATGCACTTAAGATTGGAACTATTAGCAAGCATCCACAATTACTAATGTTCATTAAGGTAAAACCCAACCATAGCATTAAGATATATTGGTCCCCCTTCAATCCCGTATGCATCTATTTCTATGCTAGCTTGAAGCTTCTGTCACTCTTGCCCTCCAATACATAGTCCTATCAACATACAACTAACCCTATGGTGTGATCCATGGGCACGCTCATATGATGGGCACCAAAGCACAACAACATAACCACAAGCAAATTAAACCAATCATAGCAATTCACCAATTCCCCGATAGGACAACAAAAATCTACTCAGACATCATAGGATGGCAACACATCATTGGATAATAATATGAAGCATAAAGCACCATGTTCAAGTAGAGGGTACACCGGGTTGCGGGAGAGTGGATCGCTATAGATAGATGGGGGAAGGTGATGAAGATGTTGGTGAAGATGACAGAGGTGTTGGTGTAGATCATCGTCGCACGATGATGGCCCCGGTGGCGCTTCGGTGCCATCGCGAGGGGGAGAGAGCCCCCTCCTTCTCCTTCTTCCTTGGCCTTCTCTCTAGGTGGGAGAAGGGTTTTCCCTCTGGTCCTTGGTCTCCCTGGCATGGGAGGGGCGAGAGCCCTCCGAGATTGGATCTGTCTCTTTGTGTCTCTCTACTTCTGCGCTCCCAGATTCTGGCCTTTCACATTTTCTTATATTCCCGGAGATCCGTAACTCCGATTGGGCTGAAATTTTGACACGATTTGTATCCTGATATTTGCTTTCTTGTGGCGAAAGAAGGGCACCAACCGCCTTACGGGGTGGCCACGAGGGTCAGGGGCGCGACGCCCTGCCTCGTGGCCCCCTTGGGCATCGTCTTGCGTTGATTATTCTTCCCAAAAATCACATATATTCCAAAAAAATCTCCGTTCATTTTATCCCGTTTGGACTCCGTTTGATACGGATATTCTGCGAAACAAAAAACATGCAACAAACAGGAACTGGCACTGGGCACATGATCAATATGTTAGTCCCAAAAATAGTATAAAAAGTTTCCAAAAGTATGTTAAAGTTGTAGAATATTGGCATGGAACAATAAAAAATTATAGATACGACGGAGACGTGTCAACTAGCTGGAGCAAGCACCACACGTTCTCGGCGTCCGGCAGCAAAGGCTCGCGATTCCGACGGCTACCAGCCGCATCTGTCGTTTCCGGCGTCCAACAGCAGCGGCCCACGTTCTTGGTGGCAAGCAGCAGCAGCCAACAGGAGCGCGCACATGGGCGACATGTTGGAGATATGCCCTAGAGGCAATAATAAAAGCATTATTATTATATCTCCTTGTTCATGATAATTGTCTGTTATTCATGCTTGAATTGTATTGTACGGAAACAGCGATACATGTGTGAATACATAGACCAAAATGAGTCCCTGGTAGGCCTCTAGTAACCAGCTCGTTGATCAACAGATGGTCACGGTTTCCTGACCATGGACATGAGATGTCAGTGATAACGGGATCACATCATTAGGAGAATGATGTGATGGACAAGACCCAAACTTGAGCATAACACGCGTATAGTTCGTAATGCATAAGCTTTTCGGTGTCAAGTACTTATTCCTTAGACCATGAGGTTGTACAACTCCCGGATACCGTAGGAGTGCTTTGGGTGTGCCAACCGCCACAACGTAACTAGGTGGCTATAAAGGTACACATCGGGTATCTCCGAAAGTGTCTGTTGAGTTGGTACGAACCGAGACTGGGATGTTGTCACTCCGTATGACGGAGAGGTACCTCTGGGCCCACTCGGTAAGTCATCATCATAATGAGCTCAATGTGACTAAGTAGTTAGTGACGGGATGATGAATTACGGATCGAGTAAAGAGACTTGCCATAACGAGATTGAACAAGGTATTGGGAATACCGACGATCGAATCTCGGGCAAGTACCATACCGATGGACAAAGGGAATAACATACGGGATTGAGTGAATCCTTGACACAGTGGTTCATCCGATGAAGATCATCGAGGAACACGTGGGAACCAACATGGGTATCCAGATCCCGCTGTTGGTTATTGACCGGAGAGTGGTCTCGGTCATGTCTATGTGTCTCCCGAACCCGTAGGGTCTACACACTTAAGGTTCGGTAACGCTAGGGTCATAGAGATTAATGCACGTGGAAACCCGAAATTTGTTCGGAGTCCCGGATGAGATCCCGGACGTCACGAGGAGTTCCGGAATGGTCCGGAGGTAAAGATTGATATATGGGAAGTCCAGTTTCGGCCAACGGGTGATCTCCGGGGGTCACCGGGAGTGTCCCGGGACCACCGGAGGGGCCCCGGGGGTCCACCGGGTGGGGCCACCCCTCCCGATGGGGCCCCTAGGCCGCAAGGGGATGCGTGCAGCCCTCTGGGCTGGCGCACCACAAGGGGGCCCCACCTCCCCATGCGCATAGGGATAAAACCCTAAGGGGAGGGGGGGCCACCACTTGCCTTGGGGGAGGGGGACTCCTCCCTGGCCGCCGCCCCCCCTTGCAGATTGGATCTGCAAGGGGCTGGCGCCCCCCCTGGCCCCCTATATATATGTGGGGGGGGAGAGGGCAGCCGCACCTCAGCCCTGGCGCCTCTCCCGCTCCCGTCACACCTCCCAACTCCTTTGGAGGGCAGCCCGGCGAAGCCCTGCTGCGATCTCCACTGCATCCGTCATCACGCCGTCGTGCTGCCGGATCTCTGACGACTTCTCCTCCCCCCTTGCTGGATCAAGAAGGAGGTGACGTTGCTGCACCGTACGTGTGTTGAACGCGGAGGTGCCGTCCGTTCGGCGCTAGATCATCGGTGACGAAGAACGTGAAGAGTACGGCTACTTCATCCTTGCTTCGTTGAAAGCTTCCGCACGCAATCTTCATAACGGTATGTAGATGCACTCTTAGTTGCTCGTTGCTAGATGTCTCCATAGTTGGATCTTGGTGAAGACGTAGAAATTTTTTGAATTATGCTACGTTCCCCAACAGTGGCATCTGAGCCTAGGTTTTATGCGTAGCATCTTGGCACGAGTAGAACACAAAGCAATTGTGGGCATATGATCTTGTTCAACTTTCTTACCGTTACTAGTCAATCTTGATTCGGCGGTATTGTGGGATGAAGCGGCCCGGACCGACCTTACACGTACGATTACGTGAGACTGGTTCCACCGACAGACATGCACTAGATGCATAAGGTGGCTGGCGGGTGTCTATCTCTCCTACTTTAGTCGGATCGGATTCGATGAAAAGGGTCCTTATGAAGGGTAAATAGAAGTTGACAAATCACGTTGTGGTTTTGGTGTAGGTAAGAAACGTTCTTGCTAGAAATCATATAGAAGCCACGTAAAAACTTGCAACAACAATTAGAGGACGTCTAACTTGTTTTTGCAGCATGTGTTTTGTGACGTGGTATGGCCAAGAACGAAGATGTGATGAATGATATATGTGATGTATGAGATTGATCATGTTTTTGTAATAGGGAATCACGACTTGCATGTCGATGAACTTGACAACTGGCAGGAGCCATAGGAGTTGTCTTTATTATTGTATGACCTGCGTGTCACTGAATAACGCCATGTAATTACTTTACTTCGTTGCTAAATGTTAGCTATAGTAGTAGAAGTAATAGTTGGCGTGACGACTTCCTCAAGACACGATGATGGAGATCATGATGATGAAGATCATGGTGTCGAGCCGGTGACAAGATGATCATGGTGCCCCGAAGATGGAGATCCAAGGAGCAAGATGATATTGGCCATATCATGTCACTATAATTGATTGCATGTGATGTTTATCATGTTTTTGCATCTTGTTTACTTAGAACGACGGTAGTAAATAAGATGATCTCTCACTAAAATTTCAAGTAATGTGTTTCCCCTAACTGTGCACCGTTGCTAAAGCTCGTTGTTCCGAAGCACCACGTGATGATCGGGTGTGATAGGTTCTAACGTTCACATACAACGGGTGTAAGACAGATTTACACACGCGATACACTTAGGGTTCACTTGACGAGCCTAGCATGTACAAACATGGCCTCGGAACACGGAAGACCGAAAGGTCGAACACGAGTCGTATAGAAGATACGATCAACATGAAGATGTTCACCGTTTTTGACTAGTCCGTCTCACGTGATGATCGGACACGGACTACTCGATTCGGATCGTGTATCACTTAGATGACTAGAGAGATGTCATTCTGAGTGGGAGTTCATTAAAATTTGATTAAGATGAACTTAATTATCATGAACTTAGTCTAAATTCTTTACAATATCTCTTGTAGATCAAATGGCCCACGCTCCAGTTTCCCTCAACTTCAACGCGTTCCTAGAGAAAACCAAGCTGAAAGACGATGGTAGCAACTATACGGATTGGGTCCGTAACCTGAGGATTATCCTCATAGCTGCCAAGAGATCATATGTCCTAGAAGCACCGCTAGGTGATGCACCTGCTCCCGATGCTGACCAAGACATTTTGAACGTCTGGCAGTCCCGTAGCGATGCTTATGTCAAGAAACTTCAACCTGAAAAGCTCGAACCCAAATCGGAGAAATGCGTCTTCATAGGATACCCAAAGGAAACAATTGGGTACACCTTCTACCACAGATCCGAAGGCAAAGTCTTTGTTGCCAAGAATGGATGCTTTCTGGAGAAAGAGTTTCTCTCGAAAGAAGTGAGGTGGAGGAAAGTAGAACTTGATGAGGTGATAGTCACCACTCCTGTACCGGAAAGTAGCGCAACGCAGGAAACTGTTCCTGAGGTGCCTGCACCGACAAGGGAGGAAGATAATGATAATGATCATGAAGATACAGATCAAGTTACTACTGAACTTCGAAGGTCCACAAGGGTACGTTCCGCACCAGAGTGGTACGGCAACCCTGTACTGGAAATCATGTTGTTAGACAACGGTGAACCTTCGAACTATGAAGAAGCGATGGCGGGCCCAGATTCCAATAAATGGCTTGGAGCCATGAAATCCGAGATAGAATCCATGTATGAAAACAAAGTATGGACTTTGGTGGACTTGCCTGATGATAGGCACGCCATAGAAAATAAATGGATATTTAAGAAGAAGACAGACGCAGATGGTAATGTGACCATCTATAAAGCTCGGCTTGTCGCTAAGGGTTATCGACAAGTTCAAGGGATTGACTACGACGAGACTTTCTCTCCCGTAGCAATGCTGAAGTCAGTCAGAATCATGTTAGCTATTGCCGCATTCTATGATTATGAGATATGGCAAATGGACGTCAAAACAGCATTCCTTAATGGCTTCCTCAAGGAAGAGTTGTATATGATGCAACTGGAAGGTTTTGTCGATCCAGAGAACGCTAACAAGGTATGCAAGCTCCAACGCTCGATTTACGGGCTGGTGCAAGCATCTCGGAGTTGGAATATTCGCTTTGATGAGGTGATCAAAGCGTTTGGCTTTATACAGACTTATGGAGAAGCCTGTATTTACAAGAAAGTGAGTGGGAGCTCTGTAGCATTTCTCATATTATATGTGGATGACATATTGCTGATGGGAAATGATATAGAATTCTTGGAAAATGTAAAGGCCTATTTGAATAAAAGTTTTTCAATGAAGGACCTTGGAGAAGCTGCTTACATATTAGGCATCAAAATCTATGGAGATAGATCAAGACGTCTCATTGGTCTTTCACAAAGTACATACCTTGACAAAATATTGAAGAAGTTCAATATGGATCAATCTAAGAAAGGATTCTTGCCTGTTTTGCAAGGTATGAGATTGAGTAAGACTCAGTCACCGACCACGGCAGAAGATAGAGAAAAGATGAGTGTCATTCCCTATGCCTCGGCAATAGGTTCTATCATGTATGCCATGCTGTGTACCAGACCTGATGTAAACCTTGCCATAAGTTTGGTAGGGAGGTACCAAAGTGATCCCGGTACGGAACACTAGACAGCGGTCAAGAACATCCTGAAGTACCTGAAAAGGACTAAGGATATGTTTCTCGTTTATGGAGGTGACGAAGAGCTCGTCGTAAAGGGTTACGTCGATGCTAGCTTCGACACAGATCTGGATGACTCTAAGTCGCAAACCGGATACGTGTATATTTTGAATGGAGGGGCAGTCAGCTGGTGCAGTTGCAAGCAAAGCATGGTGGCAGCATCTACATGTGAAGCGGAGTACATAGCTGCTTCTGAAGCAGCGCGGGAAGGAGTCTGGATGAAGGAGTTCATCACCGACCTCGGAGTCATTCCAAGCGCGTCAAGCCCGATGACTCTCTTCTGTGACAACACTGGTGCTATTGCTATTACCAAAGAGCCCAGGTTTCACAAGAAGACCAAGCACATCAAGCGCCGTTTCAACTCCATCCGGAATTATGTTCAGGATGGAGACATAGATATTTGTAAAGTGCATACGGATCTGAATGTAGCAGACCCGTTGACTAAACCTCTTTCACGAGCAAAACATGATCAACACCAGAACTCTATGGGTGTTCGATTCATCACAATGTAACTAGATTATTGACTCTAGTGCAAGTGGGAGACTGTTGGAGATATGCCCTAGAGGCAATAATAAAAGCATTATTATTATATCTCCTTGTTCATGATAATTGTCTGTTATTCATGCTTGAATTGTATTGTACGGAAACAGCGATACATGTGTGAATACATAGACCAAAATGAGTCCCTGGTAGGCCTCTAGTAACCAGCTCGTTGATCAACAGATGGTCACGGTTTCCTGACCATGGACATGAGATGTTAGTGATAACGGGATCACATCATTAGGAGAATGATGTGATGGACAAGACCCAAACTTGAGCATAACACGAGATCGTATAGTTCGTAATGCATAAGCTTTTCGGTGTCAAGTATTTATTCCTTAGACCATGAGGTTGTACAACTCCCGGATACCGTAGGAGTGCTTTGGGTGTGCCAACCGCCACAACGTAACTTGGTGGCTATAAAGGTACACATCGGGTATCTCCGAAAGTGTCTGTTGAGTTGGTACGAACCGAGACTGGGATGTTGTCACTCCGTATGACGGAGAGGTACCTCTGGGCCCACTCGGTAAGTCATCATCATAATGAGCTCAATGTGACTAAGTAGTTAGTCACGGGATGATGAATTACGGAGCGAGTAAAGAGACTTGCCATAACGAGATTGAACAAGGTATTGGGAATACCGACGATCGAATCTCGGGCAAGTACCATACCGATGGACAAAGGGAATAACATACGGGATTGAGTGAATCCTTGACACAGTGGTTCATCCGATGAAGATCATCGAGGAACACGTGGGAACCAACATGGGTATCCAGATCCCGCTGTTGGTTATTGACCGGAGAGTGGTCTCGGTCATGTCTATGTGTCTCCCGAACCCGTAGGGTCTACACACTTAAGGTTCGGTAACGCTAGGGTCATAGAGATTAATGCACGTGGAAACCCGAAATTTGTTCGGAGTCCCGGATGAGATCCCGGACGTCACGAGGAGTTCCGGAATGGTCCGGAGGTAAAGATTGATATATGGGAAGTCCAGTTTCGGCCAACGGGTGATCTCCGGGGGTCACCGGGAGTGTCCCGGGACCACCGGAGGGGCCCCGGGGGTCCACCGGGTGGGGCCACCCCTCCCGATGGGGCCCCTAGGCCGCAAGGGGATGCGTGCAGCCCTCTGGGCTGGCGCACCACAAGGGGGCCCCACCTCCCCATGCGCATAGGGATAAAACCCTAAGGGGAGGGGGGGCCACCACTTGCCTTGGGGGAGGGGGACTCCTCCCTGGCCGCCGCCCCCCCTTGCAGATTGGATCTGCAAGGGGCTGGCGCCCCCCTGGCCCCCTATATATATGTGGGGGGGAGAGGGCAGCCGCACCTCAGCCCTGGCGCCTCTCCCCCTCCCGTCACACCTCCCAACTCCTTTGCAGGGCAGCCCGGCGAAGCCCTGCTGCGATCTCCACTGCATCCGTCATCACGCCGTCGTGCTGCCGGATCTCTGACGACTTCTCCTCCCCCCTTGCTGGATCAAGAAGGAGGTGACGTTGCTGCACCGTACGTGTGTTGAACGCGGAGGTGCCGTCCGTTCGGCGCTAGATCATCGGTGACGAAGAACGTGAAGAGTACGACTACTTCATCCTTGCTTCGTTGAAAGCTTCCGCACGCAATCTTCATAACGGTATGTAGATGCACTCTTAGTTTCTCGTTGCTAGATGTCTCCATACTTGGATCTTGGTGAAGACGTAGAATTTTTTTGAATTATGCTACGTTCCCCAACACGACACCGGCACCCAACAGGACTAAGATACTGATATGTGAGTTATGTTGGTCAGTAATTATGCTTTAGTAAGAATATTGGTGTTATGGGTTGTGATTCCCTATGAAAGCGTGTCAAGTCAATAGTTATGCAATGAAATTATATCCTACTTTTGTTGTATTATTCGGTGTTAGTTATGTTTAATGTTCTTTTATGGTGGTTTTCGTTCCTTGGTTAGTCGCTTCTCAATCTATTTGCTAGCCTTCACTCGTACTAAGCGTGAATGTTGCTTGTGCATCCAAATCCTAAACCCAAGTTGTGCCAAATGAGTCCATCATACCTACCTATATGCGGTATTTCCATGCCGTCCTAAGCCAATTTGTGCATGCCACTCTAATTTTTAAAATAAATTTATCTTTTGTGTGCCCGTGCCGCTCATGAAGCGGCGAGGGGTGGCTGATATTTTCCATGCTAAGTAGATTATTTTCAAGATGATTGTTTATTTACTTGTCATTGCACGAGAATGTGGTGGTAATAGGGATGCCCTATCCCGAAATGCAAAAAAATACTACAAATAAATTCCTTGATATGTGTTGGTATGGAAGGCACCTGTGAATTCGGCTAGCCATGGATTGTGAAAGGATGGTGGAAAGGAAATAAACTTTATTTTATGTTTGGGAAACGTCTATGATTTATTTAGCATGGAAGATATTGGGAACTCTTAGTCGTTTTCGTTTACGAGAAAAGCATGCCACCCAAAATAATTTTATCTCCCAATTTAAGCTTTGAGCTCTGGCACCTCTACAAATCCCTACTTCCCTCTGCGAAGGGCCTAGCTATTTACTTTTATGCAATTTTTTTTTGTTGAGTCCCATCTTCTCTTATAAAGCGCCATCTACGGAATGCTATTATCACACTTGAGCATTCGATGTAGCTAATATTTGGATGGGTTGCATGAATGGATCAATGATTGAGCATAATGGGCTAGGGATAACTTTATTTAGCGTTGATATTTTGAAAGACATGGTTATTTTTTGATATTGCTTGAGTATTAAACTATTCATCTCAAATTATAGACTATTGCTTTGAATCATATAAAAGTCCATATTTCCATGCTACAAGAAAAGAATGTGATGAACATGTTAGGCATCATTTCACATCAAAAATTCTGTTTTTATCATTTACCTACTCGAGGAAGAACAGGAATTAAGTTTGGGGGTGATGATACGAGTCCAACTTATCTATAATTTTTTATTGTTCTATGATGTTATATTATCATTCGTGGATGTTTTACAATCATTTTCTAGCACTTTTATATCATTTTTGGGACAAACCTATTGACATAGTGCCCAGTGCCAGTTGTTGTTTTCTGCGTGTTTTTTACTCCGCAGAATATCAATATCAAATCAAGTCCAAATGCAATGAGACTTTTTGGAGATTTTTTTTGGACCAGAAGACATCCTAAGGGCCAAAGAAGTGCATGAGGGGAGGCTTGTGGGACCCACGCTCCACCAGGGCGCGCCAGGAGGCCCAAGCGCGCCCTAATGGACCATGGGGCCCACGGGAGTCCTTTCCACCGCCTCTCAGCTCTATAAATTCCTAGATATTCCAGAAACCCTGGAGGATTTGGAGAAAAATTGTTCCAGTCGCCACAAGTTCCATAACCATGAGATCCAATCTAGAGCCCTTTTCTGGCGCTTCGCCAGAGAGGAACACGATCACGGAGGGGTTCATCATTTCCATTGGTGCCTCTCCGTTGATGCGTGAGTAGTTTACCACAGACCTACGGGTCCGTCGATGGCAGCTAGGTGGCTTCTTCTCTCTTTTTGATCTTCAATACAATGTTCTCTTCGAAGATCTATTTGATGTAACTCTTTTGCGGTGTGTTTGTTGGGATCCAATGAATTTTGAGTTTATGATCAGATCTATTTGTAATTATATCCATACATGATTATTATAACATCGTATTTCACTACAAAAAAAGACACATATGTGACATTTTGGCCGAACGAATTTTTTCTGTCATACTTATGACACTTCTATGATGATAATTGTGACAAAACCCGTATCATCATAGATGTTGTGGGATCCTACTTCTATGATAAAAAATCATGAAAAATGGGCTTTTTGTCCTGGGCGGGCCAGAGATGCAGATGCATGACATTCTTTGGGCCGTCCATGATGGAAAAAACCATGGTAGAAGCGAGGGCGAGGAAAATTTCAGGGAGTTCCCGATTATGGTGGGTGGTCGGGGTAGATCGATGCACGGAGATTTGTGTGTTTCTCTCGTACACATCGCGTGTATGTGCAAGGCGTTGGGCTCTAACCGAGTGAGGCGTTCACTTACTGAACCCGAGCGATTGCACTAGCTACGTTACTGAACCCGAGCGATTGATCCCTTGGCTGCTAAGTGAACCCGAGCGATTCCTTCGCTACCGCTGCTAATTGAACCCAATCGATCGCTGTTGCTGCTTACTGAAGCCAATCGAACATGTTGCCTCTTGATGAACAATGAACATGGGGTTGGTTGAACAGGTCGAGACGTACGTGGTTGGGGTTGGATGAACAGGACCCATGGGGATTGGACATTGCAGTTGTCGCTGGATGAACAAGACCCCGAGACGAGGCCGCCACAGCCGATGCGTTGGGGGTGGATTAATAGGACCCCGTAGAGGGCTGGTTGAACAGTAGTCGGGGGAGGGCTGATAGGATGAACAGTACCCCGTGGAGGGCTGGATGAACAGGACCCCGTGGAGGGCTGGATGAATAGGACCCCGTGGATGGCTGGATGAACAGTAGCCGGTGGAGGCAGAGGAAGATGCGCTGGATGAATAGTGCATGTGGAGGCTGGAGGAAGTCGACGGTGGGTGAACAGTAGCCTGTGGAGTCCCGTTTTGCGGTACACCACACCCCTCTGGATGAACCGGACCCTCGTTTCGATCGTAGCGCTCCAACCACTGTTCAAGAATTCACCCAATTAATCAGTTAACGGGGCAGTTAATCGCTACTCATAGCGTGGCCGGATCGAATAGCACCTATTCATCGTGTTAACTTGTCAGGCCGATTAATTGGCCTGTTAGACCGATTAATCAGTTGGCATGCCGATTAATCCCTACTGGCCCATTAACGGGTGGGCGAACGAAGCCCAAAATTTTGTCCCCTAACCCCTTCCAGCCCCATCCCGCTCCTTAATAGCTATGATTAATAACTTTACCTCCTCTTTATACTTTTTATAGGTGTACATCACCATATTTTTGTGTATTGCATAGCTGGGACCAACAGCGTATGGTACAATGCATGAGAAAAACTAGATATATGTTGGTAGGTTCCTATTCAATTTACCGATTAATGGTCGACCGATTAATCCAGTTAATAGGCTGATTCACCGATTAATCTCTACTCCTAAATCGACCGAGCAGCTACCAGTTAACGATTTCTTGAACATTGGCTCCAACACAACTCTGTTTCCTCCGTTTTGCGGTACGCCAGACCCCTACCGATGAACAGGATCCCGTTTCGACCGTAGCTGGTCGAGCAGAAGGCCGTTTCCTTCGTTTCGCGGTACGCCAGACCCTTCCCGATGAACATGACCCCGTTTGGACCGTACACGCTCCAGTAGAAGGCCGTTTCCCCTCCGTTTTGCGGTACGCCACACCTGGTTTCGGCTATTCCGTCTAGGCCGATGAACACGATGACGTTTCTCCGTTCCGACCCTGCAGGTTGGCTGCCGATGAACACGACGCCATTGCGGCCGTCCGCTGCCTCTCCATGTACACCAGCCCTGGTCGTACGTATGCACGAGTACACATTCGAGACTCCGCCCGTATGTACGTACGTAGCCATGTTTTTTCCCTGTGGCTGTATGTATGTGTACGCAGGTTTGACCGGATTGCCTGAACTGCTACGTCGGGGGCTCTAATACTACACGTGCCACTTCTTGCTCGGCCACGGTTCATCGTTGCAGAGAGACCGATCGACCAGTATGTATGTACACGTCCACGACCAGAATTACAACACTACGTACACTTCGACCAACTGGGTCCCGGATGTCAGGGAGGATAAGGAGGCACTTCCTTGCATGCGAAGATATAGCTAGCGGGTCCGAGCTGTCAGGGGGGCATTCATTTTTTCCGCGCCTAATATAGAGACACTTTCCTTGTGTCCGAAGATATAGCTGGTGGGTCCCAACTATCAGGGGGAAAACATTTTTTCGCAAAATATAGCTAAGCCAAAATACACAGCCCTTCCGGTAGGTCCCTGCTATCAAGTGGAGCAATCATAATTTTGCACGTAATAAGGAGGCACTTCCTTGCTACGGCCGTGGACCCAGCTGTCAGCCTCTCCACGTATAGTCCTCTTCCGATGTAAGTCGTTCCTTGACCACGTTGACCACACCACACCGAGAGCACCAAGGCGGTGGACGACGGCGAGGCCTAGTAAGGGAACGACAGGTAGCCGGGGAAGACTCGGCAGTTGTTTCCCACGCGGAGGGGCGTACGAGGGTTTACTAGTTGGGTTGTAGTGTGAGGCTGTCATCGCAGGAGAATAAAAGCAGGTCTGGGTGAGTACAGGGATGGCCAGGCCAGTATTGGGAGTAGGGTGGGGCGGTGCGGCCTGCGCGGCAGGAGAGCCGGCCACGGGAGGCAGGAGCAGGCGGCACGACCGGCGGTGGTTTGGGCGGCTGGAGCAAGAAGACCAGATGTTGGAGAAGCACTATGGCCGTTGGATGGAGATCGTACGCTCACTAGAGCTAGAATCATTCATATTGACTAATAAGTTGACAAAGCCCTCCGTCCACGTCAACTTAGTAGGCCCACAAGTCAACCTCCTACTACAGTGGGTCCAAGATAGCAGGGGCAGTATTCATTTTCTTGTGCGTAACGAGGAGGTAGTTCCTTGCGTGCGAAGATATTGCTGGTGGGTCCGAGCTGTTAGAAGGACGAACGTTTTTTCCGTAAAATATAGAGGCCCTTCCGCTGGGTCCCTGCTGTTAGGAGGAGGAATCATTATTTTGCATGTAATAAGGAGGCACTTCCTTACATGCGGTCGTGGACCCAGCTGTCAGCCTCTCCACGTATAGTCCTCTTCCGATGGATGTCGTTCGTTGACCATGTTGACCACGCCGCGCCGAGAAAACCACGGCGGTAGACGACGGCAAGGCCTAGGAAGGGAATGACCAGGAGACGGGGAAGACTCGGAAGTTGGTTCCCATGCGGAGGGGAGTACGAGGGTTTACTACTTTGGCTGCATTGTGAGGCTGCCATTGCTTGAGAATAACAGGAGGTCTGGGTGAGTAGAGGGATGGCTAGGCTAGCGATGGGAGTATAGTGGGGTGGTGAGGCCTGCGAGACAGCACAGCCGGCCGCGGGAGGATGCAGTAGGCAGTCCTTCCGGCGCTTATTGAGCGGCTGGAGCAGGAAGAGCAGATATTGAAGAAGCACAACGGCCGGTGGATGGACATCCAACAGTCACTGCTCTCGTGTGTTGACTAAATTGACACGACGTTGCGTGCACGTCAACCTTTTTTTAAGGAAAGCGTACCTGTCAACCTATAGTAGTCGCACAAGTTAGCCTCAAATCTGTGGAAAACAGCATACATCCCATCTGTCATTTTTTCTAATAATTTACAGCCCATGTGCTGATTCTTAAGGATGTTTTTGAGCCCATATTCTTTTTCTTAGCATTACAGCCCATATTGTGGCCACGGTTAAAACATTATACAAAATTTTGCATATTTCGGTGCGGCAGGAACTGTTTTTAATCCCGAAATTTCTAGTCACATTCACACTAATTTGAAAAATAAATTCATATCAATATAAAATCCAAATAATTGTCCACGCATAAAAATCAATGGAATTTAAAATCTCAAAATGAAAAAAAAATTTGAAACTAATTGCCAGTTTAATGTGTTTTAAAAATGTACAACCCATTTCTCATTGTTGATAGCCCATTTTTTGGGCAAGCCGTATGAAGCTCTCCACGTAGAAAGATTTGTAGCCAAGCAGGGCTGACAAAGCAAGTAGGCCTCGGTTGGGTATTCTGCAAAATAACAAAAAAAATTGGGCTAGTCATTTTCAGAATGAAAAAAAACTACTAGGCTGGTGTTGTGGTAAACATAAAAGAAAAGGCTGGCTAGACAGGCCAGAGTGCCCCGCACAACCCAGTTGACACCCTACTTCCGTCTCAAAAACAAAAATAACTAGGCAAGCTACTGGGTCCCTGGTCTCAGTCGCTCGTTGTGCAATTCTCTTGTTTATTGACTACATTGACAATGGCATGGGACCCAGATGCCACAAATCCATTAGGAGGAACCAATTTTTTGGCTTGAAATAAGGAGGCACTTGCTTGCGTACTGCCATGACCCAGGTGGGTCCCTGATGTCATCCTCTCCACGTACAATCATCTCCTGATTGTGTACGCGTCAACCTAGTAGGCTCACAAGTCAGCCTCTAAACTCGTGGTAGACAAATACAGCCCATTTCAAAAAATAACAGCCCATTCCATACATTCACATGGAAAGTTCAACATTCAGAGAAAAGTAGCAGGTCTGATCAGATATAGAGTACTGAACTTCCATGTTGACAACCATAATAGCCAAGTTAACTATCTACTCCAACTAATACTCTAGTGTACAAGTACTAACTTACTCCTAGCTAACTAGAAGATGTCGGCCGCCATCTGCGGTACACGCTAAATGTCGGCACCGGCGTCCTCCTCCTCGCCTCATACTTGCTGGAGGTGCGATAGGGTGCGTTGCTCAAGTGCGTTGGCCCTTTCCATGCCGGAGTGATCCACCGAAGCTTCGGCTTCTAAGCCGAGAACCCACTTGACGAGATGGTAGTAAAATTCGGCATCGCGCGCCCGTGCGTGCCCGATAGCCTCTAAGGCTATTTGCCGGGTGTCGGCCTCCACATAGTCGGCCCAGCCGCAGGCACTCTGCTCGCGACTCAGAGCGGTGGTGCGCTGCTGCTCCATGCCCCGCTGGCGGCACAAATCATTGATAAGATGCTCCTCCGCCAGGCATTCGTGCTCCAACAAATCCTCGTACTCCACATTGCCATCTAAAGACCAATAGAATGCCTCCTCCCTCCATCTTCCTTCCGGTGAATAACCGAACTCTACCTCCGGCGGTGAGTACCTCTGGTGTCGCCTATTGCGGATGGTTGGGGGCATGACGGACGTGGTGAGAGCGAGGGCAAGTGGTGAGTGATGTCGGCTCGGTGGGGGTTGTGAGGGGAGCCGATAGGGCGAGTTAGGTGACGGTGCTACCGGAGAAGGCCGGGAGCTGGTAATTATAGGTGGAAGGTAGGTGAAGCAGCGTGTCACGGGAAACGGGATGATCACCGAAATTGAATGCATAAGCAAGCATGGCTTAGCGAGCCAGCTTACCGTGGAAAATTAGAAAAACTGAAATTATGACTGTGCCATCCCGTCCCCCTCAAAAGAAAATTGTGTTGTCACATCCTGTCCGTGCTGGGTCGCACATCGGCATGACGGTCAAATGAGTGCACTCAAATCATCCAGATGAGGTACTCCCTCCCTGTCAAAAATTAATCCACCACTCATCATCTACCTTGGTTGGTGAGATTTTTTAATAGAGCCCTGCAAACCGGAAAGGAGGTAGTATATGTGTGATCCGCTATTTATTCATGTAGGATCGAGTAGGTCGGATAGTGTACGTGTAGGATCACATTAGCTGATGAACGTTCGCTGGGAGAAAAGGCATTTGCAAACGTTTTTGCTGGCAGTATCTTCAGATTCATGGCATTTTCTTCAGAATAGCTTGTCAGTTCCTTAAGAGGTAGGCATTTTTATTCAAAAAACTGCCACCTTTGGATCTTGCATCGCAACTAAAACTGCCAGGAGCGTATTGGTAGGATATCTAGTGATCGACCTGTAACTTGTAAACACTAAGAGAACAGAAATAGGGAATGCCTAATAACTTGTAAACACTGAGCACACATAAATAAGGATCATGTTGTGCACACTAAAAGAGTCGATCCGATCGAAATGTTGACGCGAGACTCACAAGCCTGGCTTTGTATTATTTCCCATTAATAGCCCAAATTCACAACCAACTAGTACCATTCCCATCCGTAAGATCAACATGTTAATGCATATCAATGATTCACGGATCATATACAACATGTAGCTCCTAAAGCAAAGATCAAG
This sequence comes from Secale cereale, assembly GCA_902687465.1. Taxonomy (NCBI): domain Eukaryota; kingdom Viridiplantae; phylum Streptophyta; class Magnoliopsida; order Poales; family Poaceae; genus Secale; species Secale cereale. The sequence goes on along the minus strand of LR738710.1, from coordinate 533,569,505 downwards.
AAAATACATTTGTTCTTGCTACTCACGTGGATGCTTCTCTGGGCCAACATTTAGTACAAAGTGAAAGACAAACATGATCATGAAGTATACATTTCCACTTGCAAACATAAGTGGTTTCACAAACAGATGGAACCATAAGAGTGAACCACACATGATGGAGGAACATCCACTGAAATATGAGTTGGTCATCTGTCGATCACACGACGAGACTATTTTCGGACTACAACATTAACGTTGGAAAAATTATGCCCATTGGACAATCAGAACAAAGCAATGAAGCACCTAGTGTTGGCCAATAAATAGTACAGTACTACTTTTGTGCAGTCCATGAAGTGACTATCCAATCTTTCTGTGTCTATTTTCAAATGGCGCTGCATGCAGTGACTATACTGTGCAGTTCCACAAAAATTGGACTCACTTTGTTTGTTCGCCAACTAGCAACGGGCACCCATTTGTTTGCACAAATATCAACCAGCTAGTTAACATATACCCCACCTTGTATTTTCGGTTTAAACATACCTCTGCTAGTCGTTTCCGATTCCATCTATCATGTTTTGCACTGGACAATTTGATATTGTCATGTTTTACCCTCGAAAATTTCGTACTGAATTGATTTGCTGGTACATAGCAGAAATATAGCGCCTATTCTTCATCAGACCAAGGATATCCATGTTCGTAGTGATGAAAGAGGACAAATCGATACAACAGAAATTGAGCATCCAATCATTGAGTCATGTCTTGCACCTCCAATGTAGGTCCACTCTGCCAATAAATTCACATGCAAACCACTACTATTACTATCTAATGACAGGACAAAAGAGTAGCAAGATAGCAGCAAATCATGTACCTTCGTAATGAACAGCTCATTGTGCCACCAATTGGATATGATGGTTTGGAAGAAAACATGCTCATAATGTTGAACCATTTGGACCTTTTGTGCAGTTCCACTAAAATCGAGCATCCCTGTTTGCGCAGATATTGAAAGTGTGATTACTATAAAATTGGCACTAGTTGAAGCATAGACTCACAAATATAAGCATTCCAATTTCTTAATGGGAAAAGGTAGCAGGACTGTTTCTAACCACCCATCTGAAGGAATAAATAAGGCAACATCGGCTGATGTCAGGAAGGCATACATATTTTCTGAAAAACCGAACCATTCCCAACCTTTCCTCTTCTTTTAAGCATATTTTGTGCAGTTCAACTAAAATAAAATGCCGTCACCGCATTGACAATTCAGTGACACTATACAAAAAGAAATGACTTATCATTACATCATGATGTCAGGTATGTAATCGACAGGCATTAGAGACAAACATGCAGACCTCCTCCGATAACATAATGAACATTAATTTTAACAAAGGCGTGTCTAGATTTACAGGTGGTATTTTAGTGAACTCTACACCCTCTGTACTAATGCTGAAACTTGTTGCACATCTAATATACCAATGCTAAAACTTGTTGCTCTGGGAAAGCTTCCCACACCTTATATATGTCCATACGCTAATGCAACACCATTCGAATAGTACAAATATACACTAATCCAGTGGCTAGTGCAACAGTGGAGTAATTTTTTTATTACGGGGTATAGTATAATGGTTTTACTGAACTGATATTTATAAGCTAGCACTGGAAGATTTCTATAAGAAGTAACAATACAAAATGTAAAGGTAACAAGTTTCAGCATTGGTATACTAGCTGGCAACAGCATTAAACCAAATACAAAGGTCTGAAGGTAACTAGCACTGTGAACTAATGATAGTATAATTTTTTAGCAAACCATGTACCTTGAAGGTATATATCATTTCAAACTTGAGATGACCTGAAAATTGCTATCCCAATCTTGATAGTCGATTAAACATAAAACTTGATCAACCAAATCAAAGAAAACAACCGGAGAAGGAGGTACCCACTCTTGACCTTTCCTCTTCTCTTCATAATTTTTTGTGCGGTTTAACCAAAATAGAATGACATCAGCGCCTTGGAATTCCGGAGACACTGTACAAATTTTTTTTGACTTATCTCATGAAAGTGAGGTATGTAATCTATAAGCATTAACATTGCAAAAATCTGAAGGTAGTAACAAGTTTCATCATTGGTATACTGGTTTTGCAACATCATTATAATGCCTTAGCTGAAAAATCTTTAATACATCCACAATCAATATGTACCTCCATGGACGCATAGAGTGGTGAGGAAGGGATGGTTGCCCAGAGGAACAAATATCCAGGCAGCATATGTGGATTGCGTCCCATTTTTGTTTTCTTTAGCCACCTTTTTCCTGTTTGAGGAAAACAAACTGATTGACCTGGCATTTCTACCCCTTTTCAACCAAGAGACACCACCATGTAAAAAAACAAGATACACGAAACTTGTTCCTTAGCTACTGATTTTCCCCTTTTCAACCTAGATGCGGGTTCGATACCTATTCTCTTCGACAGTACTTTCTTCCTTACTTTCCTTATTCAACCCAGACATGGATTAGTCTGCATGAAGTAGGGTTTCCTTTAATAGTGCAAATTATTTCTATGCGACCAGTAGAGCAGAGGATAGCAAATTGGGGAGATGGTGGAGTGGAAAAAGATCCGCATGCAGCGACATAACAGATGGGGGCAATAGAACAAGGGTATGGTTTAAAAAGAGGTGGCATACCTGAAGGTCGGCGGGAAGTGTCTTCGCTCGTGGTCATCGTCCTCCACACACACTACGGCTGCGACCTTGGGGACGAAGGCCATCCCGCGTGGGCACTAGGTCTGAGAGGACGGCCTTGTCATCAGTGTGTGACCTCGCTTGTCGACGACGAGTGCGTCAACGCTGCATGTCCTTTTCTTCCCCGGCGGACAGGTTCCTGGCAGATCTGTGACCACCGGTGAGGGTGAGGAGGGAGAGAGAGGGACCACCGTCGTCCTTTTTAGCTCTAGAGAGAGGGTGATAGTGTGAGAAGCAAGTGGGCAGCCCTTAGCAAGCAAGCGCTGAAGCTCCAACATATATATCTATTTTGATACTAGTACAAGGTGGAATAATGGTACTGTGGTAGAGTAGTTTAATATTTTCTCTACATACAATACTAATTAGTGGTGCTTCAAAACTGAATGGCACGCCATTAAAAAATAAAGTCGAGAAATAACGCGACAGCTCGGGCCAACACAACTACATCGCATTTTGCATGAGAAATTTCACACCATGTTTCATTGACATGTGGTCCCGTTCCAACATGTTAGTGAGACGATGGCGACTCCTTTTGTGCAATTTCCGAATGGAAGTTTGTGTAGGCCAGGTGCCTCTTCCTGTACCGTGGCAACCGTCCACCGCCTATTCGCCTTTCCCTCTTGATCTGGAACTGCTGTCGCACGCTCTTCCTTCCTCCATTTGCCTTCACCCTTCCTTCTGCCATTGTTCGATTGTCTTCTCCATGGAGGGAACAGGCCAGAAACGACCCAGTTATTCTTGCCCCGATGTAAAAGATGACGTGGTAGAGGAATTCATTGCTCGGTGCGACGTCATCACCTTGGCTAGCATGGCAGGTTCGTACAAGACCAATCTCGACTCAACAAATAGGATCATTACAAAGAACCCAAGGGTTCAGGAGCGGTTTGATCTCCCCTATCTTCTTCGCCATGACCCTGCTTGCCGTTGCGAGGACTATGGAAGCCTTGCCTTGTGCAAGTTGATGCTGCTTGATATTGATACGTGTGATGTTAAGATGCAATCGCTTAAGGGTAAGGCCTGGGCAGGCACAAATGGAGATTGGGTTGCTTATATTGGGAACAATTGCGAGTGGGAACTTGTGAATGTGTACACTCGTCACTGGGTTCCACTTCCAAAAATCTTAGACTGCCTTGAGGTTTAGCACACAGATAGTCTACGTGCGTTCAGATACAATCATCATGATTGTCGTCTACAGAAGATAGTAATTTCTCGAGTTCCCAACCGCTCTTGGGATTACAAGAACTATGATGTTGTTCCTATCTTCGACAAGCTTGTTGCCATCTCTGCTTCCACGGATGGATGGCTATTGCTCAAAAATCAATTTATGTACACGAATGAGTACTATGATGCAATTCAATACGAGCGTCTTCCCAACCGTTCAGTATTGATAGTCTTGGAGAAAACTCACTCTTCCTTGGACAAAACTATCTAATGATGGTGAAAGGCGATCCAGCTGCTGTTGACAAAACATTACTACCATTTATGAGAAGCAAATGTATCTATACCTTGTACATTGCTATGGTTCCCTACCCTGGCTATCACAATATGCGTCCTGATATAGGCCGCTTCAGCCTGGATGATCAGTCCTGCATTGGTCTCAAGATTGACAATAGCTGGCCCTTCCGAGAGAATCAGTTATGATTCAAAGCAAGCGTTTCCAACGCCAAGGATTGGTTGAGCTGAAGTTCATTTCATCGCTTTGTTATTTGTTGTGTGAGAAAACTTTACTTTACTAGAATCTTTTGTTGGAAATAATATATATACCAACATGCATACTTGTTGTCGTTGTGTGTTGATGACTTGCTGTATGTAATGAATGGTACATTTGCATAAGCATGTGATAAACTAAATTTATGAATGGTTTGTGAGTCACTTCTTGGAGTGTGAGTACCGTAGTAGTAAAGCAACATCCGGTTATATGAAGTTGCCACATCACGTAGAGACAGTAGTAGTATGCTACTAGTACAATAGTTAGTCCTAGTAGTAGTAGTAGTATACCATCTACTAGAGCTAGGTGTGGCACGGAGGCTGAGAAATATGGTGATAGCATGAGGTGGGCTTGTACAGTACGTACGTATGATGTAGGCATAGGGCTTGCTGTGTTTCCTACTTCTCCGGTCTAAATATGGAGAAGATTTGGTCGAGTTCTTCCTCATTTTGCCGACATGTGGAACATCCAGCATGTCGTGTCATGCAAGGAGATGGAGTGCTAGTTGAAGGCACGTGATGTGCATCTTGGGTTAAACTGTAAATAGAATCTTACTCTTGAGTAACTCAAAAAACGGCCACCGAAGATCTTTATTGGATTTGTTTTTCATCACCAGCACATCGAGGTGAAAGATGTGCAGGTTCAGTGGGTCATCTTGCGTTTTCACTGACACGTGGGACCGAATGTGAGCAAACAGACGATAGGAACACTCCGCGCGTCTGCTGACTGGCTGAGAAGAGAGAGGAGGGCTGAGCATGGACTACAGTAAATTTTGCGACAATGTCAGTAGTACTAGTGGTGTACCGTACTCCTGGAAAGATAATGTGTTCGCTCTACGTAACCAACACCTCGATATAGTGGGGTGGCATGGGCCATAACTAGCATTCACGTCTAGCAGTACATCACACACCACCCACACTAGTCCCATATGATACCAATTTTCTTGGAATCCATGCTACAACTATCTCTTTTGCCTCCTGTTTTCTCTAACTCAGCCATCACGAGGTGGGAGGGGTGGGGGTTTGCCGATAGTCGGTTTACTCAACTGCGGTCCCACTTGTAAGTGAAAATGCAACACAACACGCATCCCCCCTTGAGCGGTGTGTCGTACCAACCGTGTGGAGGTGTGACGCGAACATGGCAGGCTTTTCCTTTTGAAATTGTAACATGTAAAATTTGGTTCTGCTCCTTGGCCCGACCGATAGATAGTAATGAGAAGTTGATGCCAAAAAATTTGAGAAGTTTGGTTCTAGCGCGATTCATGCATGGTACGTACAAAAAATTATGAAGTTGATGCGAAAGGTAAGATAATTACTAGTATAATAAAGTCCTTCCATTCCTAAAAAATTGTCTTTTTCGGAAAGATACATATGGATCCACCAATGACATCCTCATGCCCTAGTGCGCCCGGTCACCAACCGACGGGTGAGGAGCAGCAGCGTTGGCGGCGAGCTCAACATGCTTCCGAACAATGCCGTCCAAGGTTGCTCTGCGTTCCAAGAAGTCCAGCGTCCTATCGTCCTCCTCTGGCATGTAGCAGTCCTTGTGGATGATTTGCACGTAGACGTGGGTGATTATGTCGATGGTGTCTCTACGCCAGGCACTGCGCAGCGAGCGCGACCTCAAGGTGGACAATCTCCGACGTGACGGCAGGAAGTCGTAGGGCCACCAGTGCATCGAAGAGGTTGTCACCATAGAGAACGTTTAGGGTGGCAGGCATCGCAGAGCCTGGGCGCATGGGCTGGAGGCGTACGTCAAGGTCATCTGCGAGCTTCTTAACGACAGTGAACTTGTCGAGGAAGCCAACGAGGACCTCGTCGAGTAAGGGGACGAAGTAGTTGTCCAAGAGGCCTCTCGCCCTGGCGGCCTCAAGCACGACCTGGAGACGTTCCTCGGTGCCGGGCCGCAGGCCGGCGTCGTGGACCATCTGGCACAGCCGCCTGATGCTCGCGCTCATCGCCTCCATGGGTATAGCTTCTACTAGTCAATTGATCTTGCGATTGGAGTGATCACTCTTGCCCTTGGTTAGGGTGTGTAGGTGCGTAGGATTTCATAGATTGGACTGGCGGGGAGCCTTTATATGAGAAGTGCAGACTGCATTGCATTCATGTGTGTGTTAGCCATATACTCCTCGGTCCTCCCTGCCCTCCCTCCGTGCCGGTGCAGTATAGTCATCTCATCGAGACCAAGTTGGGGAAAAACGAGAGAGCTTTGATGTTTACTGGTTTATTGGTCCCCTTTGAATTTTTCTCCAATTTTGACCTTTGATTTAACTAATAAAATGTTAATGCATGTAACCAAAAATAATATCATTGGAAACTACTCCCTCCTTCCATCTATATAGGGCCTAAGTTTTTAATCTCTCATAGTACCAAGGCTGTTGCATAAAAGCAGAGCAAATATTGGGAATAGTACTTGGCTGTGTAGCCCGCTCTCATCCTCTCTATTACTCCCTCGCATGCAACTTCCTCTCCCCCTTTTTATGCATGCAGCCCAACAATAACTCATCCACTCATGCATGCATTGTCCAAAGAAATACCTGTTTGGAGAAAAAAGATGAGGAGGTGAGGTGAAGCACGCCTAATAGCTGGTCTGTGCATGCATGCAAATCAATGCTGCTGCCATCTCATTTTCACGAGGACGACCAAGCGCAACCTGCGAGGGGCAATTAAGTGGGAGATGCATTGGTTAGCTCGTTAGGCCTTTGATACATCTCCAATGTATCTATAATTTTTTATTGTTCCATGCTGTTATATTATCATTCTTCGATGTTTTACAATCATTTTAAAGTCATTTTATATCATTTTTTGGTACTAACCTATTGACATAGTGCCAAGTGCCAGTTGTTGTTTTCTGTACCACCTCTGGTGGGTTGTGCCCACCTCGGTGGCCTCCCGCACCACCTCTTTGCTCTATAAATACCCCAATATTCCATAAACCCTAGGGGAGTCGACAAAATATTCATCCTGCCGCCGCAGTGTCCAGAACCACCAGATCCAATCTAGACACCATCTCGGATGGGGTTCAGCACCTTCATTGGTGCCTCTCTGATGATGCATGAGTAGTTCTTTGTAGACCTACGGGTCCGTAGTTAGTAGCTAGATGGCTTCATCTCTCTCTTTTGATTCTCAATACAATTGTCTCTTGGAGATCCATATGATGTAACTCTTTTTTTGCAGTGTGTTTGTCGGGATCCGATGAAGTTTGAGTTTATGATCAGATCTATCTTTTCATATCCATGGAAGTTATTTGATTTTCTTTGATCTCTTATATGCATGATCTCTTATAGCCTCGTATTTCTTCTCTAATATTTGTTTTTTTGGCCAAGTTGATCTATTTATCTTGCAATGGGAAGAGGTGCCCGGTAGTGGGTTCGACCTTACGGTGCTTGATCCCAGTGACAAAAAGGGAACCGACACATATTATTGTTGCTACTAAGGATAAAATGACGAGATCCATATCTAACGCCATAGATAAACGGATCTTGTCACATCATGTCATCGTTCTTAATGCATTACTCCATTTTTCCATGAACTTAATACACTAGATGCATGCTGGATAGCGGTCGATTTGTGGAGTAATAGTAGTAGATGCTGGCAGGAGTCGGTCTACGAATCTTGGACATGGTGCCTATGTAATGATCATTGCCTGGATATTGTCATAATTATTTGAGGTTCTATCAATTGCCCAACAATAATTGTTTTACCCAATGTTTGCTATCTTTCTTGAGAGAAGCCACTAGTGAGACCTACGGCCCCAGGGTCTTCTTTTTCATATATTTGCCTTTGCGGTCTACTTTTTCCTTGCATTTATTTTTAAATCTATTAAACCAAATATACAAACATATCTTTCTGCAATTTATTCTTATTTATTTTATTTGGCGTTCGATCTACCAATCTACTACAAATTCCACACGTCCGTTTTGCCTATCTTGAGGTGTCGTACCCCTAAAGGGATTGGCAACCCCTTTAACATTTCGGGTTGCGAGAAATTGTTATTTGTGTGTAGGTGATGTTTATGTTGTCTTGCTTGGTTCTCCTACTGGTTCGATAACCTTGGTTTCACATATGAGGGAAATACTTACCGCCGCTGTGCTGCATCATCCCTTCCTCTTTGGGAAAAACCGACGTAACTTTAAGCAACATTAAAAGGAATTTATGGCGCCGTTGCCGGGGAGCACCTTCAACATATACCAGGTTCCTAATCACAAATCTCATCTCCTCACAATTTATATTATTTTCCATTTACCTCTCATTTTCCTCTCCCCCACTTCACAAATATTTGCCGTTTTATTCGCCCTCTTTTTCGTTTGCCATTTTCTCGTCAGATCTATTTTTGTTTGCCCTTATGTCTTACTTGGTTACTTTGCTTGGTTGTTTGGTATAATTGGGTTTTTTATTGGAAATCATAAGGAAAGCATTTATGGATCCTCATGCACTTGCCAATCTTTTTAAAATATCCAATTATGTTGAACCAATTGCTAGTGAATTGAGCGCACTAGATTATCTTTATGAAGTTTTGCTTGAGATTCATGAATCTGATAATTGTGATGAAGTGATAAAAGAAGAAATTTATGAAGTGATTCATGATAGCTCCTTGTATGAAAAGCATGATTGCAATGGTGTTATACTAAATTCTATTAATGTCAATTATGCTAGTAATATGCAAAACCTTAAGCTTGGGGATGTTAATTTTGATATGTCCTCTACTTATTGCAATGATCATGATTGGGGTGATTATTGCCACGATCTTGAAAAATTATTTAAGCCTCATGATGAATATGTTTGCAATAATATTGAAAGTGGGTTTGGAGAGGTCATGAATTTATTTGATGTTAGTCCCACTATATTGGAAGATTATAAGACTTTTACGCATGTTGATCATGACAAGAAAATTTTATATGATTGCTATATTGTTGAATTTGAGTATGATCCTACATGTAATTATTATGAGAGAGGAAAATATGGTTCTATAAATTTTCATGTTACTAAATCACCTCTCGTTATGTTGATATTTTCAATGTTTTATTCCTCTCCTTTGCATATGCTAGACATTTCTTGTCCTGATAATTTATTTGCTTATAAAATTCCTACGCATAGGAAGTATGTTAGACTTAAATGTGTTTGTCACATATTTTATGATGCTCTCTTTGTGCTTCAATTCTTGTCTTTCATGTGAGCATCATTGAAATTCCAAGCCTATCTTTATGGCTATAAATAAAGAGCTTGTTGGGAGGCAACCCAACGAATAAAATAAAATTTTGCTTTTTATTTTCTGTTCTTTTGAAAAAAAACCTTTAATATCTCTGTTGAGATGTGTTTTTGTGGTTTGAATAAAGGCATGCCAAGCAAAGCCTTAGGAACACGTTGGGTGTTAGTAGATTTGGTCTTGCTGAAAAAGCCGAAACTTTTGCGCTCACGAGAAAAATTCTCATTTTTAACAAAAAAGTGCTTTTTAGTTGATTCTTTTAGCAAAAGATTAATATACAAATTTACCATGTGTCCCTATTTTTTTCAAGATTTTTAAAGTTCTAGAAGTATTCGAAACTTCCAGATTACTACACACTGTTCTGTTTTTGCAGATTCTGTTTTCTTTGTGTTGTGTGATTATTTTGATGGCTCTATGGTTTTCTTTGATGACTTTTTGCCATAGAAAAGTTGGAATACAATAGATATAATACAAAAATAAAATATGAATTGTTTTGATACATCACTTATAGTAGTGGTTTGCTTTCTTATACTAACGGATATCACAAAGGTTTTGTTGAAGTTTTGTGTGATTGAAGTTTTCAAGTTTTGAGTTATCTTACGATGGATGAATGAACGATAGAAGAGCCTAAGATTGGGGATGCCCCGGCATCCTAAGCTATTATCCACAAATGAGCAACCAACTAAGCTTGGGGATGCCCCCGAGTGGCATCCCGGCTTTCTTCCAACAACTATCGGTATTTCACTCGAGGCTATATTTTTATTCATCACATGATATGTGTTTTGCTTGGAGCGTCTTGTATGATATGAGTCTTTGCTTGTTTTGTTTTGCTTTTTAAGCCATCAATCCTTGATGTACACACTCATTTGAGAGAGCCAAAATTATTCCATGACTTGCTACAATTGCTCTCTATGCTTCAGTTAAATTTTTATGAGCAATGGACTTGCTCTAGTGCTTCACAAATATCTTTTTGAGCACGACGTGCTTAGTATTTTTGAAGAAATACTCTCTTGCTTCACTTAGATTTATTTGAGAGTTAGTAAAATTTCAAAGAAATTCTCTCCTGCTTCACTTAAATTATTTTGAGAGAATGAAGAAAAATTATGCTCATGATCTTCACTTATATTTGTTTGAGCTTATCAAAAGCAACACATGAAAATTAGTCCCAAAGTGATAGATATCCAAGAAGGATATAATAAAAACCTTCATGAAGATCATTGGACAAAATAAACATGATTCCTTGTAATAGTTTTGAGACATACGATATGATATGTGAGTCATGTTAATGAGTAATTATGCTTTAGTAAGAATATTCATGTTAAGGTTTGTGATTCCTGAAACATGCACATATGGTCTCTCGTTATGTCGGGAACTCGGAGCACAATTTATCCTTGATTGTCCTATCTTTGTGTGAAGGTCGGGGGCGCGCGATGGTTAACTCCTACCAACCTCCCCCCTATGAGCATGCGTAGTATTACTTTGCTTTGAGGGCTAATAAACTTTTGCAATAAGTATGTGAGTTTTTTATGACTAATGTGAGTCCATGGATTATAAGCAATATCACCCTTTCATAATTGCTAGCCTCTCTCGTGTCGCACAACTTTCGTCGGTGCATAAACTTTATTAAACCTTCCTCAAAACAGCCACCATACCTACCTATTATGGCATTTCCATAACCATTCCGAGATATATTGCCATGCACTTCCATCATATAGTTGACTTGAGCATTCATTTTTCATCATATAGAGTCATGCTATGTCATAGGTATCGAGTTGTAATTTTTATCTCTTTTTGAGTTATAAGTAAATAGAACTGTGATGATCATCATTATCCATTATTAGAGCATGTCCCAATGAGGAAAGAATGATGGAAACTATGATTCCCCCACAAGTCGGGATGAGACTCCGGACAATGAGAGAAAGGAAAAAATATATAAAAGAGGAAAAGAAAAAAAGAAAAGAAAAGAGAGAAGGGGCATGCTAGTTCCACACTTGTGCTTCAAAGTAGCACCATGTTTTTCATATAGAGAGTCTCCTATGTTGTCACTTTCATATACAAGTGCGAATTTTTCCGTAGAAGAGTTTCATGCATACCAACTTAGTTTCATATTGAGCTTTTATACACTTATAGCTCATAGTGCATCCATTGCATGGCAATCCCTACTCCTCACATTGATATCGATTGATGGACATCACTGTAGTCCATTAGCTTGCCTAGTTGATGTGATACTTTCTTCCCTTCTTTTTATCTACTACCATTGCATTCTATTCCATCTATATTGCTATATCCATGGCTTACGCTCATGTATTGCGTAAGAGTTGAAAATGCTGAAGCATGTTACAAAGTATGAACCAATTGCTTGGCTGACACCAGGATAGTACATGATTTATACTTTGAGCGGGGAAGACAGAGCATGACAAGACTATATGATTTTGTACGGATAGCTTATTTTAGCATTGATATTTTGAAAGATATGGTTGCTTATTGATATGCTTGAGTATCTAAATTATTATGTCAAAACTAGACTATTGCTTTGAGCCATATAAAAGTCCAAATGTCCATGCTATAAAGAAAAGAATATGATATGACATGATAGGCAGCATTCCACATCAAAATTTCTGTTTTTATCACTTACCTACTTGAGGACGAGCAAGAATTAAGCTTGGGGATGTAGATACGTCTCCAATGTATCTATAATTTTTTATTGTTCCATGCTGTTATATCATCATTCTTCGATGTTTTACAATCATTTATAGTTATTTTATATCATTTTTTGGTACTAACCTATTGACATAGTGCCAAGTGCTAGTTGCTATTTTCTCCATGTTTTTACATCGCAGGAAATCAATATCAACCGGAGCCCAAACAACGCGAAACATTTTGGAGAATTTTTATGGGCCAAAAGACACCTGATGGGCCAAGGCAGCACCTGGGCCCAGTGCACCCCGGTGGGTTGTGCCCACCTCAGTAGCCTCCCGCACCGCCTCTTTGCTTTATAAATACCCCAATATTCCAGAAACCCTAGGGGAGTCGACGAAATATTCATCCAGCCGCCGCAGAGTCCAGAACCACCAGACCCAATCTAGACACCATCTCGGATGGGGTTCACCACCTCCATTGGTGCCTCTCCGATGATGCGTGAGTAGTTCTTTGTAGACCTACGGGTCTGTAGTTAGTAGCTAGATGGCTTCCTCTCTCTCTCTTTTGATCCTCTATACAATGGTCTCTTGGAGATCCATATGATGTTACTCTTTTTGCGGTGTGTTTGTTGGGATCCGATGAACTTTGTGTTTATGACCAGATCTATATTTTTATATCCATGAAAGCTATTTGAGTTTATTTGATCTCTTATATGCATGATCTCTTATAGCCTCTTATTTCTTCTCCGATATTTGGGTTTTGTTTGGCCAACTTGATCTATTTATCTTGCAATGGTAAGAGGTGCCCGGTAGTGGGTTCGATCTTACGGTGCTTGATCCCAGTGACAGAAAGGGAACCGACACGTATGTATCGTTGCTACTAAGGATAAAACGACGAGATCCATATCTAACATCATAGATAAATGGATCTTGTCTACATCATGTCATCGTTCTTAATGCATTACTCTGTTTTCCATGAACTTAATACACTAGATGCATGCTGGATAGCGGTCGATGTGTGGAGTAATAGTAGTAGATGTAGGCAGGAGTCGGTCTACTAATCTTGGACGTGATGCCTATGTAATGATCATTGCCTAGATATCATCATAATTATTTGAGGTTCTATCAATTGCTCAACAGTAATTTGTTTACCCACCGTTTGCTATCTTTCTTGAGAGAAGCCACTAGTGAAACCTACGGCCCAAGGGTCTTCTTTTTCATATATTAGCCTTTGCGATCTACTTTTTCCTTGCATTTATTTTCAGATCTATTATACCAAAAATACAAAAATATCTTGCTGCAATTTATTCTTATTTATTTCATTTTGCATTCGATCTACCAATTTACTACAAATTCCTCATGTTCGTTTTGCCTATCTTGAGGCGTCGTACCCCGAAAGGGATTGACAACCCCTTTAACATGTCGGGTTGCGAGAAGTTTTTATTTGTGTGCAGGTGCTTATTACGTTGTGTTGCTTGGTTCTCCTACTGGTTCGATAACCTTGGTTTCACATCTGAGGGAAATACCTACCACCGCTGTGCTGCATCATCCCTTCCTCTTTGGGGAAAAACCGACGTAGCTTTAAGCGACAACAGCCTTCTATAGATAGAAAAATGAAATCCTTTGAAAATAGAACCTCTAAGTTTACAATGTTATGTTTTTTTTTAATATATGACTTCTATTAGGTTGGTTAAATTGACGACTTAGGATTACGCGCACGCCTTGTAAACTGAGAGAGAGGGAGCATATTTTGAAATTAATGTTAGTATTGCATAAAGAGAATTGAGCACTGCATGGGGTGCATATTTTGTAATTAATTTCATTACATAAGAGCAAGTATAATAAGTCCTACTCAGCGGGCTATAAGATCTGCCATGTCATAAAAATCCTAGGTGGAAGAGAGAGAAGTGAGGAGGGAGAGAGAGTAGAGCTGGCGCTTGAGCAGTCGCCCACCTATACGCAAGGCGCGCGGCACAGCAGCTAGCTTGCATCCCGAGCTGCTAGCTGTAAATTGGTGCTTTGCCTTTCCTCCCAATCCTAGCATGCAGATATTAATAGTTAAATCCAACCCAACAGCCAACCTATAGCTATCCTATTATATGGTCTTGGTTGTACGAAGACTGTAGATGACATGGACATGGCTATAGAGCCGGCTACTGCCTCGTAGGCGGGCTGTAAGGCTTAAAATATTGTATTATATCTTTGCTCAGTCGGATGAGAGAGAAGATAAGCGGGTCGTAGATTTACAGCCGGCTGTAGCATGAGCTCCAAGCATATATGTAAGAGTGAATGATGCGTCATGTTGTAAAAAAGTACTACTCCCTCCGTCTAGGTGAATAGTCATTTTGCGCACCGCAACCAAGGCGGAGTGGAAAACGAGAGAACTTAATGTTTACTATTATACATGAAATGAATAGTACTCCCTCCATTCCTAAATATTATTTATCTTTTTGAGATTTCAACAAGTGACTACATACGAAATAAAATGAATGAATATACACTCTAAAATATATCTATATACATCCGTATGTTGTAACCATTTGAAATGTGTAGAAAGACAAATATTTGGGAACAGAGAGAGTATTTGTTAATTAATAGCATTGCATGCAATGAAATGACCACTGTTATGTACTACATGTTTGCTATAGATGGCATGGCAACATGTTATAGCCACCCGTCGGCTATAATATTACCATGCTCTAAGTAGTCTCAAGTGATTGAATGAATACGCACCCCACGTCTCCAATTGGGTGATTTCTTTTTTCGTGGAAAAAACAGGGAACGAGGTGGGTAGTTAATGAACCATGCCTAAAAGTTATGGGATTATTTGGTTTTCGTAACGTGACTAATGCACCAGTACGAAGGGAGTACAGACGGAGTAGTAGTATTTGATTGCAAAAAAATTGTAACTTACCAAGCTGACCGCTCGGTAAGTACAATAGTAGTATACTAGTCTGATTGATGAGATTTCGGATTTGAGCCATCTACCGGAAGGGAGAGTGTATAATATTATCCGGAACTACGTTCAAAACTAAATAAATCAATACTCCATGTAGTATTTATTTACAGAGGGAGTAGTATATTTTTTGTAACATGCATTACCAAATATTGCTAGTCAAATAAACGGATGTGGTAGTACTACTAAATCCAGACGATGGTGCTACTAGTAGTAGTACCAATGTAGTAGTACTATACTACCGGTTGGTCAAATTATTACGTGCTGCTCTCGCTGACACAGTGACCATATAATCCCTTGGTATAGAGAGATTGAGTGAGAGGGGAGGCCGTGAGAGATAGTAGAGAGAGAGAGAGAGAGAGAGAGAGAGAAAGAGAGAGAGATACTGCCTCCGTTCGCTAATGTAGTGCCTGTATTTCTTTTAAAGTCAAACTTTTGAAACATTGGCCAAGTTTATAAAGAAATTACTTATATCTACAACACCAAAGATAAATGATAGTATGAAGTAAGTACATGTTGTGATGAATTTAATGATCGTTCCAGATGTAAATGTTTTTCTCCACATATACCTGGTCAAACTTTTCTGAGGTTTGACTTTTCAAAACATCCATATGTTTATGGACGTGAGAGAGTACCCAACTAGAGAGGGAGTGTGTGTGTGAAATATAAAGAGTGGGTGAAAAAAGTGTGTGTGCGTGTGTGAAAGAGACATGGACAACACACGATAAAGTAGAGAAAAAGTGTGTGGGTCTTATGCAAACATATCACACATGCATCTTCGACAACAGAAGCGAGGTGATCAGGAGATAGTGTGTGGTTGTTTGCAATCAAGAGATAAATAACCCTAGCATGTGGCCAAGAGAGGTCTGACTAATAAGGGAGACATGTCGAGAGAGACGTATGGAGAAAATGGAGACAATGGGAGCAGAGAGGGTATGTTTGTGACAGAGAGATCCCTTGGAGATCGTGATGGGACTACATGGGTGGGAGATTGAGTGACAAGGTGTGTGCATGATAGAAGATAACCCCAGAGATGTCGAGATAGACGTATGGATGGAACGAGACAATATGTTTGTTCCTGAGGGGGGAGTGTGTGAGTGTTAGATGAGTCTATGTACCACGAGCGAGATATATGTGTGTGTGAATCAGGGAGATATAAAGTTTGAGAGAGATAGAGGAGCCCCGATACGGCTGATCAGTCGTGCGTCAGATAGCTGAGAGGGGGAAAGAGATACTCCATCAGTTCGATAATGAAGTGCATATAATTTTGTTAGAAGTCAAACATTGGAAACTTTGACCAGGTTAAGAAAATATTATTTATATTTGCAGTACCAAAGATACATCATATGAAATTACATCTCATGATGAAACTAATGATATTTGTTTGTCATTCTATATGTAAATGTTTTTCTCCACGTACATGGTCAAACTTTGTGATGTCTGACTTTTCAATGAATTTATATGATATGGACCGACGAGAGTGCGTAAGTCGAGAGAGATCAAGTGCGTGTGAGAATGAGTGAGTGTGCAAAGAGAGAGTGTGTGGGAAAGGGAAGGGGACAACAAACAATAAATCAGAGAGAGAGAGCGAGAGAGAGTTCGTTTCTCATGCAAACATATCACGCATGCATCTCCGAGATAGAACAGTGAGGTGAGGAGATACATGAAGATAGCTAGTGCATGATTGTTTGCAACGGAGAGAGACACCCCTATAGCACATGTCCAATAGAGGTATGTCCAACAAGAGACAAAAGTTGAGAGGGACGCATGGAGAAGATGGACGCATGGGGAGGGAGAGAGGGTATGTCTGTGATAGAGAGATCCGCTCGAGATCGTGAGGGGGCTATATGGGTGGGAGATTGAGGGACGAGGTGTGTGTGTGATAGAAAGATGCCCCGAGAGAAACTGAGATAGACCAAGTGAGGAAAAGAGACAATGCACATGTTTGTGATGAAGACTAAGAACTAGTCATATACGTACATATAGGAGGGACTGCATCTGCCTACAATTGAGTGAGGGACAATCATACTTGGATATGGTTGAGATTGTGTGTGTGTGTGTGCGTGTGAGATGGAGAGAGGACGAGGGAGAGAGGGAGAGTTTTAGATGGGTCTATCAAGTGCGGGTGAGATATGCATGTGTATGTGTGACCCATGGAGATGGAGAGTTCGAGAGAGAGAGGGAAGAGCTCCGAGATAGCAAAGTGGTGTGTGAGAGAGTTACGGGCAACGAGCCAGGGAATTTGTGTGTGTACGATGAGTGCCCAAGATATTTAGCTTGGACTAGAAAACCATACATAGTGTGCCAGAGAGACACATACATGGAGTGTACATGCGAACTAGAAAGACCGCCCCCCCCCACACACACACAAGGAGAGAAATAAAGAGAGAGGGGGAGGGACTGACAAGGTCTGTGTTTGGATGCATGCGATAGAATTGAAGATTGTCGGCGAGAGAGAGAGAGAGAGAGAGAGAGAACACGAGCCCGGGAGAGGGGGAGGTCGCATTTATGCATCAAATATTTGAATTGGAGAACATGTTGTATGCAATACACACATGAATGGAGATATGCGTATCAAACAAGTTCATTAATTTGACTTTCAACATGTTCATGGAGTACTATAATAATATACAACATGCTACTCAGTTGAGGTGTTCAATTTTGGATTTAGTTCACTACTTTGACCTGGTGAATGAGCTATTTCGTTGAATCGACATATTTCATTTTGGGTTTGATTTCCATTTTTGAGTGGGTCAACTATTTGTCATATACTAAATCGTTAGCAACGAGCATGTAAAAACACATTAGTGCCGAACATCATCTCACCATCTAAAAAAGAAGTGGCAAGCTAATATTTCAAAATTTGATTCGAATTGACTTGGTAAGGTAGAAGTGGATGCTCATTCTCCCGAAATTTGAATGAACCACTAAGCACCCTCTGCTCCGTGGAATTCGCCCAAGCAAATAAATGGGAGACGCGAAATTTCCGGCCTATGTGGGGACATGCATTAATTGGCCCATTGTATATCGAGGGTAGGCTCGTAACTTCATCCAAGCGCGGCTTCTCCTCGGCTGAAATGACACGTGCCGAATAATTCATAAACCATGGGCGGCAAGACACCCTCTCCTCGGCTGAAATCGCTTGCGCCGACTATTTCAAAACACGCCTGAAATCGCTCGTGCCCACTATTTCAAAACACGCTGATACGTCTCCAACGTGTCTGTAGTTTTTTATTGTTCCATGCTGTTATATTATCATTCTGGGATGTTTTACAACCATTTTATAGTCATTTTATATCATTTTTGGTACTAAACTATTGACATAGTGCCAAGTGCCAGTTGCTGTTTTCTACATGTTTTTTACATCGCAGGAAATCAATATCAAACGGAGTCCAAACACCGCGAAACTTTTTGGATATTTTTTATGGGCCAGAAGACACCCAATGGGCCGGAGCTGCACTTGGGGTGCCTAAGGGGGGACAACCCACCAGGGCGCGCCAGGCCCCCCTGGCACACCCAGGTAGGATGTGCCCACCTAGGTGGCCTCTCGCACCGCCTCTTTGCTCTATAAATACTCAGATATTCCAAAAACGCTAGAGGAGTCGACGAAATTGTATTCCAACCACCGCAAAGTCCAGAACCACCAGATCCAATCTAGACACCATCACAGAGGGGTTCACCATCTCCATTGGTGCCTCTCCGATGATGTGTGAGTAGTTCCTTGTAAACCTACGAGTCCGTAATTAGTAGCTAGATGGCTTGCTCTCTCTCTCTCTCTCTTTTGATTATCAATACAGTGGTCTCTTGGAGATCCATATGTTGTAACTCTTTTGCGGTGTGTTTGTTGGGATTCGATGAACTTTGAGTTTATGATCAGATCTATCTTTTATATCCATGAAAGTTATTTGAGTCTTCTTTGATCTCCTATATGCATGATTTCTTATAGCCTCGTATTTCTTCTCCGATATTTTGATTTTGTTTGGCCAACTTGATTTATTCATCTTGCAATGGGAAGAGGTGCTTTGTAGTGGGTTCGATCTTACGGTGCTTGATGGTAGTGACAGAAAGGGAACCGACGCGTATGTATCATCGCTACGAAGGATAAAATGATGGGGTTTATTTCTATATAAATAGATCTTGTCTACGTCATGTCATTGTTCTTATTGCATTACTCCATTTCTCCATGAACTTAATACACTAGATGCATGCTGGATAGCGGTTGATGTGTGGAGTAATAGTAGTAGATGCAGGCAGGAGTCGGTCTACTAATCTTTGATGTGATGCCTATATAATGATCATTGCCTGGATATCATCATGATTATTTGAAGTTCTATCAATTCCCAATAGTAATTGTTTTCCCATCGTTTGCTATTTTCTCGAGAGAAGCCACTAGTGAAATCTACGCCCCCTTGGTCTCTTTCTCATATTATTTGCCTTTACGATCTGTTTTTCTTTGCTTTTATTTTCAGATCTATTAAACCAAAAACCTAAAAATGACTTGCTGCAATTTATCTTATTTGGCGTTCGATCTATCAATATTTACAACTCTATCACGTCCGTTACCCGAAAGGGATTGACAACCCCTTATAAACGTCGAGTTGCGAGTATTTGTTATTTGTGTGCAGGTGCTATTTACGTTGTGTTGCTTGGTTCTCCTACTGGTTCGGTAACCTTGGATTCATTACTGAGGGAAATACCTACCACTGCTATACTGCATCATCCCTTCCTCTTTGGGGAAATACCGACGTAGTTCTAGCAGTCATCAAAAAGAAATTTCTGGCGCCGTTGCCGGGGAGCACCTTCAACATATACCAGGTTCGTAATCACAAATCTCATCTCCTCGCAATTTACATAATTTTCCATTTGACTCTCATTTTCATCTCCCCCACTTCACAACTATTTGCCATTTTTATTCGCCCTCTTTTTCATTCGCCGTTTTCTCGTCAGATCTATT
The DNA here is from genome assembly GCA_902687465.1 of Secale cereale. Classification (NCBI taxonomy): domain Eukaryota; kingdom Viridiplantae; phylum Streptophyta; class Magnoliopsida; order Poales; family Poaceae; genus Secale; species Secale cereale. Next base: position 533,549,331 of record LR738710.1, on the reverse strand, counting down.
TCTTTGCTTGCAATCATGAGTGATTTCGGTATGGCACCAACGGATGATGGCCTAACTCCTAAGATTGGACGTACGGGCAATCTGGATGCTAAAACGTTTATCTTGGGGCTAGGTAGTGTTATGGGAAAAGAACGTATCCAAGAGTTTTTCAATTGTGTTGAGAATCTAAGTCTTGATGATGCTCCTATACTTAAAACTACTAGATCTTATGTGGATGCTATTTCAACACTAGTTCTGAAACTTGAAAGTAAATTTATCTATACTCATCCCACTTTGCAAAGATTTTTTTTGAGCTTCCCGATATAAAAATCCTAGAGCTAAAAAGTTGGCCACTCTTGTCCTTATGAATGAATTTGAATACATAATATGGGAAGCTAGAGAAATCTTTGGTTTTTATGGTATGAATCTTGAAAAACCCGTGATAAATGAAATTCTTTACAATAGTGATTATGCGTTAAGGCATTTTCTTGGGGATAATATAATCTTTGATGAGAATCTTAAGAAGGAAGTCCCCGTTTTAGATATAATCCAACAAGTTTTCAATAATGTTAACCAACATCACTCTTGGATTGTTGCTGGAAATCAAAGGGGATATGATGAAAACCAACTTAGAAATGCTAAGGTGTCTATGGATAATATGTTCTATGTTGTCTTTACGAAACCTCATGATGAGAATACCCCTATGGAATTAGCCAACAAGGATGAGAAAACTTATATCCTTGCCTTATGCCTAGCTAAGGGCATAAAACGATAGCGCTTGTTGGGAGGCAACCCAACTTGTATCTTTTTGCTTTTTTGATTTCCTTATTGTTTTCAGTAAAATACCATGTAATACATATGTTCAGATGTGTTTTTGTGGTTCGAATAAAGGTTTGTGCCAAGCAAAGCCTTAGGATCATGTTGGGTGTTAGTAGATTTGATCTTGCTGAAAAAACAAAAACTTTTGCGCTCAAGAGAAAATTATCATTTTTACCAAAAGAGTGATTTTAGGTTGATTCTCTTTTCATAAGATTAATATACAAATTTCCCACATGGCCCTATTTGTTTCAAGATTTTTAGAGTTACAGAAGTATTCGAAACTTCCAGATTACTACATACTGTTCTGTTTTTGACAGATTCTGTTTTTATTGTGTTATGTCCTTGTTTTGATAATTCTATGGTTTTCTTCGATGAGTTTTTGCCATAGAAAAGTTGGAATACAGTAGATATAATACAAATACAAAATATGAATTGGTTTGCTACAACACTTATAGTAGTGATTTGTTTTCTTATACTAACGGATCTCACGAAAGTTTTGTTGAGTTTTGTGTGATTGGAGTTTTCAAGTTTTGGGTTATCTTACGATGGATGAAGGAATAAGGAGTAAGAAGAGCCTAAGCTTGGGGATGCCCCGGCATCCCAAGCCATTATCTAAAACAGAAGCAAGCAACTAAGCTTGGGGATGCCCCCGAGTGGCATCCCCTCTTTCTTCTAATGATCATAGGTATTTTACTCGAAACTATATTTTTATTTATCACATGATATATGTTTGGCTTGGAGTGTCTTGCATGATATGAGTCTTTGCTTATTTTGTTTTGCTTTTTAAGTTATCAATCCTTGTTGTACACACCTATTAGAGAGAGCCAAAATTATGCCATGACTTGTTAGAATAGCTCTCTATGCTTCACTTAAATTTTCATGAGCTATGGATTTGCTCTAGTGCTTCACTTATATCTTTTTGGGCATGGTGTGCTTTAACATTTTTGAAGAAATACTCTCTTGCTTCACTTAGATTTATTTGAGAGTTAGTAGATTTTTAAGAAATTCTCTCTTGCTTCACTTAAATTATTTTGAGAGAAAGAAAATTTATGTTCATGATCTTCACTTATATTTGTTTGAGCTTATCAAAAGCAACACATGAAAATTAGTTCCAAAGTGATAGATATCCAAGAAGGATATAATAAAACCTTTCATGAAGATCATTGGACAAAATAAACTTGATTCCTTGTATAGTTTTAAAACATGATGATATGATATGTGCGTCATGTTAATGAGTAATTATGCTTTAGTAATAATATTAGTGTTAAAGTTTGTGATTCCTTATGCAAGCACAAAAGTCAATAGTCATGCAATGAAATTACATCCTAATTGTGGTGCATTATTCGGTGTTATTTATGCTCAATGCTCGCGTATGAGATTATTTGTTTCATGGTTGGTCGCTTTCCAGTCTTTTGCTAGCCTTCATTTTGCACTAAGTACGATCACTACTTGTGCATCCAAAATCCTTTATCCTGGTTTTGCCACATGTGTCCACCATACCTACCTATATGCAATATTCCCTTGCCGTTCTAAGAAAATTTGTATGTGCCATCTCTAATTTTCAAAATAAATTTCCCTTTTATGTGCATGTACCGCTCGCGAGGCGGTGAGGGGTGGCCAATATTTTCCATGCTAGATGTGTTATTCTTACGATGAGTGTTTATTCACTTGTCATTGCACGAGAGTAAGGCAAAGGTATTAGGGATGCCCAGTCCCGAAATTAAAAAAAAAATTATGTTGTCAAATAATAAATTCCTTGGAAAGTGTTGGTATGGAAGGCAACCATGGATTCGACTAGCCATGGCTTGTGAAAGTTTGGTGGAAAAGGAATAAATTTATTTTATGTTTGGGAACCGCCTATGATATATCTAGCATGGAAAGTGTTGGGAACCTTAAGTCATTTTCGTTGGTGGGAAAAGTATGCCTCCCAAAATAATTTTATCTCTCAATTTAAGCTTTGAGCTCTAGCACCTCTACAAATCCCTACTCCCCTCTGCGAAGGGCCTTTCTTTTACTTATGCAATTTTTATTTTGAATTTGAGTCTCCATCCTCTCTTATAAAGCACCAACTAGGAAACACTATGATCGTACTTGAGCATTGGGTGTAACTAATATGCGAGTGTGTTTCATGAATGGATAAATGGTTGAGCATGATGGGCTAGGGATAATTTATTTTATCATTGATATTTTGAAAGACATGGTTGCTTGTTGATATGTTTGAGTATTTAAATCTCATGTAAAAACTAGACTATTGCTTTGAACCATATAAAAGTCCAAATGTCCATGCTATAAAGAAAAGAATATGATATGACTTGATAGGCAGCATTCCACATCAAAAACTCTGTTTTTATCATTTACCACTCGAGGACGATCAGGAATTAAGCTTGGGGATATTGATACGTCTCCAACGTATCTATAATTTTTTATTGTTCCATGCTATTATATTATCATTCTTGGATGTTAACATTTTATAGTCATTTTATATCATTTTTTGGTACTAACCTATTGACATAGTGCCAACTGCCAGTTGTTGTTTTCTGCATGTTTTTCACGTCGCAGGGAATCAATATCAAACAGAGTCCAAATACCGCGAAACTGTTTGGTGAATTTTTATGGGCCAGAAGACACCCAATGGGCCAGAGCTGCACCTCGGGGGTGCCCCGAGGGGGGGGCACAATCCACCAAGGCGCGCCAGGCCCCCTAGCGCGCCCAGATGGGATGTGCCCACATCGGTGGCCTCCCGCACTGCTTCTTTTCTCTATAAATAAACGAATATTCCAGAAACCCTAGAGGAGTTGATGAAATTCTATTCCAGCCGCCGCATAGTCCAGAACCACCAGATCCAATCTAGACACCATCACAGAGGGGTTCACCATCTCCATTGGTGCATCTCCGATGATGTGTGAGTAGTTTCTTGTAGACCTACGGGTCCGTAGTTAGTAGCTAGATGGCTTCATGTATCTCTTTTGATTATCAATACAATGGTCTCTTAGAGATCCATATGATGTAACTCTTTTGCGGTGTGTTTGTTGGGATTCGATGAACTTTGAGTTTATGATCAGATCTATCTTTTTATATCCATGAAAGTTATTTGAGTCTTCTTTATCTCTTACATACATGATTTCTTATAGCCTCGTATTTCTTCTCCGATATTTGGGTTTTGTTTGGCCAACTTGATCTATTTATCTTGCGATGGGAAGAGGTGCTTTGTAGTGGGTTCGATCTTACGGTGCTTAATCCCAGTGACAGAAAGGGAACCGGCACATATGTATCGTTGCTACTAAGGATAAAACGACGGGGTCTATTTCTATATAAATAGATATTGTCTACATCATGTCATCGTTTTTATTGCATTACTCCATTTGTCCATGAACATAATACACTAGATGCATGTTGGATAGTGGTCGATGTGTGGAGTAATAGTGGTAGATGCAGGCAGGAGTTGGTATACTAATCTTGGACGTGATGCCTATATAATGATCATTGCCTGGATATCGTCATGATTATTTGAAGTTCTATCAATTGCCCGAAAGTAATTGTTTTCCCACCGTTTGCTATTTTCTCGAGAGAAGCCACTAGTGAATTCTACGGCCCCCGGGTCTCTTTCTCATATTATTTGCCTTGGCGATCTATTTTCCTTTACTTTTTTCAGATATATTAAACCAAAAGCCCAAAAATACCTTGCTGCAATTTATCTTATTTGGCGTTCGATCTATCAATATTTACAACTCTATCACCTCCGTTACCCGAAAGGGATTGACAACTCATTTTACATGTTAGGTTGCGAGTATTTGTTATTTGTGTGCAGGTGTTGTTTACGTTGTGTTGCTTGGTTCTCCTACTGGTTTGATAACCTTGGTTTGATTACTGAGGTAAATACCTACTGCTGCTATACTGCATCACCCCTTCCTCTTTGGGGAAATACCGACGTAGTTCTAGCGGTCATCACACGCCCTCCTCGCCCCAAATCGCTCGCGCCCACTATTTGGGAGAAGCAAAGTTACTCTACTATCCCCGACCCTCAGTACACAGACCCAAGCCCAGAAGCCTAAAGGCAGGAGTAGAACTCTAACTCCCCCCATATTTCAGACAAATGCGTTCGTAAGACATGGTTCCACCTCCCAATTCCCATTCATACATCATGGACGCCAAATCACCTTCTCCCCGGAAGCTCCCTTCTCCCCAGCCACGAAACCTCAGCCCCTCCTCCATGGTGCCCCATTGCACCAAATTCACAGCTGCCCTCCTACCCAATGATGGAGACAATTTCCATTTGCTGTCGTGCACGGGCCTGTGGGCCTCTTCCTCCGTGCTGCCGGAGCTGCCTCGATAACGACTGCGTGAACTGTATCGGAGCCGATTCAACCCCTCCATTGTGCACAGCGCCGGAGCGGCTCAAACTTCGGATGAGTCCAGGGCCCCAGCGCCGCTTCCCCGTAGTCGTAGACCGTCGCGACATCTCTGCTTTCCTGCCACCGGTATCCACCGCAACCGTGTCGGCCTCACTGACTCGGTAGATGGAGTTGCCTACTTCATCGGGCCGCAAGATAGATCATACACTCATCTCAAATCACTTTATTTAGGCGTCAGTTGTCTGAATTTTTATTCTAGGTTGCCGGTTGGCTGGTGTCTAATGTAAGGGTGCGGGGGCACAAGTTCGCCGCGGAAGCAGTGCTTAGGTGGCTATCTTAGAGTTGTACTGCCGCCGCCGAGTCTGGAAGACGGTGAGTCTTTGTGGATTAACCAGGGGCGGCGCAACCACGGCAATGCGGTCAGACGGGAGCGGGGTTTTGGTCGGAGCTCTCACCGCCAGGGACGGCGGAGGCAGGTTGCTCTGCCTATGGTCGCTCAGCCGGGAGGCATAAGATGGCCATCAAGCCGTCTGACGTAGATCAGACAGTACCAAAATAAAATAAAATCGTGTGACCCCATTTTAGTTTTCAGTCAACAGACATGTGACCACTCTCGTATCTTACTTCATATCAGACATATGTGTCGTTCTTTACATTTTTCCTTTTCTGCATCTTCAGCCACACCGCATTCCTTTTCACCGCAGCTACTCCAACAAGGGAAGCATACACGAGAAGGGATCTATAGTCCCCACTCAACAGTTCCCTGCATCAAATGTGTGTGCCCTACTGTGACAGCCACAACAACTGCAGGGCCATCGACAAGTTAGCACATGATGCTCACTCCTATGGATGGCGGCCCGATAGGTTGTACCCTTATCTTACTTGTGTGCACCATTTATGGCATTGTTATTCGTCTAAGCATGGAAAATAGATTATCACATTTCACTGTATATTCATGCTGATCTCTTAAGAGTCTTGTTCAGGAGTTAACGATGTTCCATCGTTCAAATGAGAGACTTGTTCTTTAGGTAACGTTATTCCTTAGTTATCATCCATCAGCCAATGTTATCCCACAAACTGGTGATTATACCACTTCTAGTAGTACCTATGTTGTCCTTTAATACTTTTGTGTGCCATCTTGTTAAGCTCGAGTACAAACGATACATATTTTGTAGCTTTCATCTGTGTTCTCCCTTCAGTTTTTGAGACATGTTGCTGCTAGCTAAACCTAGTCCTACTATTTATGTCGTCTCCTACAAGAACTCATTATATAAATCTAACTACTAGTTGTCTTCGATGCATGTCAGATGTAATTGCACACACAGATGTATCCACAAGAACCTCAGGGAGAAATGTAACGGCCCTCAAACTTGACGTCAGTGATACCCAATATGATGGAACATGTAAAGGCAGTTCTTCAGAAGACTTGCAGAATGATGTCGAATCCTATTCACCCCACAAGGTCCTTGCTCTAACTCCACCCGTGATATGGGTACAACATGCATATAATGTCCTTGTAACACCCCATATGTGATACCTTCCATTTATGGCAATATATCCAACGTTGACTTATTCAATTCCATTCGGGGCTCTTCCTTCTTTTTGGGTTTCTTGTTTTTGCATGTGCGTATGAGCATATCTTCCTTGTCATGTCATCATGTGTATTGCATTCCACTCGTGTTGTCGCTTGCACCCGGTCATGCTCGTCTCTTCCGTTGTCCGTTTCGAGTTCCGACACTCACACACGTGCCCGTGGCACCTCAGAGTCCTTCTTTTGTATGTGGCCGTAAAACGTTCTCGGAATGAGGTGAGACTTGTCGTGCGTTGTTGTTTTAGTACGTGTAGGCTGCCTATCAAGTTTCATCCCGTTTGGAAGTCGTTTGATACTCCAATGGTTAACCTAGTGGGCTAAAAGCTCCTCTTCCTTTTCGCCCGAGATCCCCTCCACAACAGCCAACTAACCTAGCACAACCACTCCCATCCTCTCGGTCTTCAGATCGTGATCATGTGGGCAAAAACTGCACCCCATTTGGACCTTCCTAGCTCCCAGAATCTATAAATTAGCCCCCACCCCCGAGATTCACGGGCAAAAACCCTAGCTCCTCCCTCCTCGCGCCGCCGGACACATTCGGGACGGACCGGACACGTCCGCCCGAACGCGCCAGACGAATCCGCAGCCGTCACGTGGCCACGCCACCGGCGGCCTCCCACCGCGCCGCGGGGGCCCGCCGCGGCCCGTCCCCGGCCCCCGCGGCTCGATCCCCCGCCGCCGCCAGCCCACTTCGCCTCGGCCCCACGGCCGCCTTCCCTCCGGCCGCCGACGCGCCCCGCTGCCGCCGCCGCAGACCTCCGCCGCCGGTGCACCTCGCCTCGACCCCGCCGCCGCACCACCTCCGCAACCCCGCCGGCCGCGGCCAACTACACCCGCCGCCGCCGCCGCCGAGGGCTGCTCCGGCCACTCCGCCGCCACCGGCCGACCCCACCTCGTCCACCGCCGGGCTCCTCCTGTCCCGCCGGCTGCTCCGCCGCCGCCGGCCGGCCCCACCTTGTCTACCGCCTAGCTCCTCCCGTCCCGCCGGCCGCCGCCTTCGCCACTCCGGCGAGCCGCCGCCCCGGCCGGGCCCGATCCGGTGGATCCGGTCCAGGCGGGACCAGATCCTCCACTCCCTCCATCCAAACACGCCCCCGAGCCGGATCTCCTCGTCCCGAGATATCCCCATCCTATTGACTTTTCAGAGGGTAAAATCTGCTAACTCCCAGATCTGTTAAATTTATTGCCTCCTTCTCCATGTGATAACTTAGTGCTCGGTGCTCCGTTTTGCGCATATGATATATCAAAATGTTCGTCTCGTCGTGCTTTACATGTCAGCATTAGTTTCATGCATGTTAGAGTTCACCTAGTTGACTTAAACTTCGTGGAAAGAGTGCTTCGTGCTGAAAGTGTTTCAGCCCTTGTTGTATGTGTAAATTTGTTGGCATGTTCATGAGCTAGTAACTTTGTGCATGTTGGTCCAAATGGAGTGAATGATATGTCCATATATTCATTGTGAAATGCTCTACATGATGGTTGTTGTAGCATTCATGTTAGATGTCATATTTCCATGTTTATCTCTGTTGCAAAAGTGCATTTGGCTGATAAGTTTTTGAAGTTGTTATGCGATGATGTTTTCTCTTGTTTGTGCATATTAATCCATGTGTCATATGAGCTAGGTGTCAAGATGAGTTTTGCTCTTTGGTATGTGTTCTACATGATAGATTCATTTTCATGCCATGATATGTCTGGAAATGAGTGCAACAAGCTTGTTAACATGTCATCATGATGTTAAATTTCTGCTAAGTGTGAATCTGGTAATTTTTATGCCATGCATCCATGATGCCACCGTCTTTGTTGTGCATGGTTAGAGTTGTCCAGTGGGTGTTCCTTGATGTATATGTTATGCTCTAGCTATCCATGCTCTTGTGCCATGATGTAGCTTGTTGTTATGAGGCCCTCAAGTTGCTATAAAATGTTTCTGACAGCATGCCCAGATTTTGCTAAGTCTGGATAAACTTTTGCACTTTTGCCATGGTGTTTGGGACATGTTCTAGTATGTTGTAGAAGTAGCATGTGGTTATTCTTGAAGAGCATGTTATGTATGTTATTGCCATGCATTTTGCTTGCATGATGGCTTGCTGTAGCTTGTTGTTTTCATGCTCTCAAGTGACTATAAAATTTATCTGCCAGCATGTTATCAACAAGTTCAGTTTTGCCACGAGTGTAGCTAGTGTTCTATGCATCCTATGAGCATGTTCTTGCTTTGAGTAGCTTCTCAAATATGTCTTCTTTCTGTTGGTTACCTTAACTTGCCATGCTATGCTTTGAGTTGAGTTGCACAAGCTTGTAAACATGCCTATTCGTTGTAATTCTGCCATGCCTTGTTTTTCACGTTGTAATTCTGCCATGCCTTGTTTTCACTAAGTCTGAGAATTCTGTAAATTTATTCCAACTTGCCATGCTTGTTTAATTGTATTCCAGCAATGTTTTGGGTGTGCTCTAAGTTCATGCTTGTTAAGTATTATGTCTATTTCACATCCATGCCCTTTGTCTCCATGTTTGGGTGATGTAGCATAATTATTTCTTGCTCCAAAGATGCCATGTTGTTGTAATCTGAAGTTTTGCTTGAATCTTGTTTTCCTTGTCATTTGCAAACCGTGCATCCGTTTCCGGTGATATTTATATCGGTTTCAACCGAAATCTTCCCCTCTATCCAGTGGCTTGCTTGGTTTCCCAAGATGAGGCCATTTCCATCATCTTTTCCTTAGGCTCGAGAGCATCCTCATGCAAACGCACATCATACTTGCATCCCCGTGATATGTCTTGCATCATTTTGTTTGTGCATTGCACCGTGTTTGATATTCTGACTTTGTTATGCTTGGGTAGAGCCGGGAGATGATACCGAGTTCGAGGATCTTGCCGAGACTGAGTTCGAGGAGCTGTCTTACGATCCCACCGATGACTTACCAGGCAAGATGACCATTCCCAGATATCACTTCTATGTTTGCCTATGCTAGATGTCTCGCTCTTTAGATATTGCCTCGATGCCTATTCCTGTTTGGCAGCCCTCCTATTGTTGCCATGAAACACTCTAACCACCTTCCTAGCAAACCGTTATTTGGCTAAGTACGCATCGCTCAGCCCCTCTTATAGCGTTGTTAGTTGCAGGTGAAGTTTTGAAGATGTTGCTCCATGATGGACTTGTTATTGGGATATCACAATATATTACCTGTTAAACTAAATGCACCTATATATTGGTAATGGGTGGAAGGCTAAGCCTTTCTGCTTGGTGTTTTGCTCCACTCATGCCACCTTAGGAACCGATAAACCGGTGTTATGTTCCTTGATTTTGCGTTCCTAACATGGTTGGGGTTTATGGGCCCCCCTTGATAATTCGCTCTGTTTGAAGCTTTTCCATCAAGGCCCAACATTGGTTTTACATTTGCCTAACAACTAAAAATTTGCATAGGGACAAGCTACCCCGAGGCCTTAATTAACAAACTCGGGCCAGTTCTCCTCATGAGTGTTAGTCCAACCTAGAGCAGCTTGCGGCACCGCCCCTTGGCAACTTGGGGTATTTTGGATGCTGTAACCATAGCTCATCCGGTCGTGGCCTGAGACGAGATACGCGCGGCTACTATCAGGGTGTCGGCACGCCGGGAGGTCTTGCTGGATTAGTTTTACCTTTGTCAAAATATCTTGAGCACGGGATTCCCGGAATACTCGGGTCTTCCCACTTTGGAGTTGCGACTCCACAGATCATGAGCTTGTGATGGGCTAAGTTGGGACACCCCTGAAGGGTTTGATCTTTCAAAAGCCGTGCCCGCGGTTATGTGGTAGACGGGAATTTGTTAATATCTGGTTGTAGATAACTTGACACCTTATTCATGAATGCACCACCTGCGTGAGTAACCGTGATGGTCTCTTTCCGAAGGGCTTCGGTAATTGAACACAGTGGGGTTATGTTTGATCGTGAGTAGCTAGGATCACTTCTTGATCAACTTGGCAATCGTTGGCACTTATTCTCTTCTCGGATTAAGCTCGTTGGCTAGTGCTTAGTACATGCTGCAACCCATGTTTATAGCCTTTCCTCACCTAAGGCTTTGGTAGTTTTGATACCCGGGAACGGGATTGCTGAGTCCTGTGTGGCTCACAGATTCAACACACACCAGATGCCGGTACCGCTCAGACCTATGCAGGAGATGGTCCGGAACTTCAGTGGGAGTTCGATGAAGAGCGTGGCTGTTACTATGTGTCTTATCCCGACGATCAGTAGTGGTTCTTACTAGGAGGATCCAGGCTTGTGTTATTTATTGTATCTTTTCGTTTGGATTTCGTCCATAGTCGGACCGTGATGTTATTTGGATTATGTATGCTATTGTATTCATTGTGTGACGTGGCTAGTGTAAGCCAACTATCAGTTTACACTTTCATCCCTGAATTTTACATGAGTTGTGCAAAGATACCATACTTGAGATCATTCTAGTGTGCGTTTATGTCCTTAAGTCGTGCCTCGACTTGTGGGGGACATAGCCGCATACTGGGCATTATAAGTTGGTATTCAGAGCCTTCTCCAACCTAGGAGCCCCATGATTGATCGAATCATTGACGGTTGAGTCTAGGCACACACACAAAATGTTTTGAGTCCTATATGTATATCAGAGAGTAGGATTTTTTTTTACTCCTCATCCCTTCATCGCTCTGGTGAGGACTCCTGACGTTGTTCTATCTCCTCTACTCTCAAAAATTCACTAAAAAAAATTTTAGGATCACGCGAGTATTGTTTGGATTGTTTCGATATCTTTGTGACGAGAACATTATTCTCGATGCCTCCTGTCATTTAGGGGTTGTGGCAGTGTCCCGGGGAGTTGAGCTCCGAGGTGTTGTCGTCACAAATGTATCGTAGTGGTTCTAGAATACTTAAGACGGCCGACATCGAAAACTCTTCTATGCGGTTAGTGGTGAGATAACCCCGACGTCACCCAGTACTGGTGAGATAGTTTGGGAGTATTGCCACAGCTAGTATAGCGGATGCGTTTTGAAGGTCTAAGGTAAACATTTTCCGAGGATGACTGTTATGTGTTGACGGATGGATACAGCTGGATGTAGGTTTAGAATTGAGTGCGAGGTGCTTCCCCTGTATCCCCAACACCAGATTGCATAACCGGAAACCTTCGGGAATTAATAGGTGGGTTCTTCAAGTAGCTCGTAGGCATCCTTCCAACGAGTGCGTGGTTTGAGGTTTGGGGTTCAACATTGAGTGAAGAGGTTTCATGGGCGTTGTTCCAATTGGGAGTTGCATCTTAAAGGGTCCTTGGCTATGCTAATCCGGGGATTGCAACACCCTTTGTAACACGTTCCATGGGGCATTCAGCACGAACATGTGGGACGGAGCTTCTATCATGTATTTGTTCCATCTGCACCTTGTTGTTTTTTATTTATCTTTTGTTCTCCCAAGTGGCTTCTCGATAAGATTGGTGTACCATTAAACTGTGGAATTCATTCGTTCATTTTGTTCGAATGTTCATTGTGAAGACTTATGTTGCAAATATCTAGCCGTTGATTCAGCTTACCTGTTTTGCATCAATGGCTAACTATTGTCATCATATTCAGGATGGCTCCCAAGAAGGTTCCCAAACCTAACCAAGAGGATGAAGAAGAGCGTCCTCCTTCCTCTCCTCCTCCGTCTGAGGCATGGAGAGCAATTATGCAAGCGACCAACCAGAACACTCAGATGCTCATGCAAATGATGCAGAATTTTCAAGCCAACCAAGCAAATCAAGGCAATCATGGGAACCAAGGCTAAGGCAATATGTTCAATCAACCTCACTTTGCGACACTGAACGAATTCCTGGCAAACCAACCGAAGTCGTCTAGTTACTGTGTGGACCCGCTAGATGCTGAAGATTGGATCACAGACATCAAAAGGCACTTTGAATGCAGTAATGTGAGGCCTGAGGATTATGTCAAGTTTGCCGCTTTCCAACTCAAGGATCAAGCTGCTGATTGGTGGCAACAGTACAAAGACTCTAGAGGTGATCGTGAGATCTCGTGGACTGACTTCTGCAAAGATTTCCGCTCTCATCACATTCCAACCAGTGTCATTGAAGGCATGCGTGAGCAATTCCGCAACCTGAAGCAAGGCACCATGTCTGTCTATCAATACAATGTCAAGTTCGAGAATCTTGCCCGTTATGCGAAGCAAGACATCCCCGATGCCAAGAGCAAGATATATCAGTTCCGAGGTGGTCTGAAAGATGAACTCCAACTTGCTCTCACCTTGTTCGAGCCGGATGAATTTGACCAATTCTACAATGTGGCTCTCAAGCAAGAGGCAGCTCAGCTCAAGTGTGAAGCTTCCAAAAAGAGGATAAGAGATGTTGTTCACTCCTCCTCTTCATCTCAAGTGGCTGCCAAGCAGCAGAAGTTCTAGCTACCGCCTCCTCCAGTGCTCCGTCCTCCAAGCAACAACAAGCACTCAGGTGATCGTGGATTCTCCCACCCACCCAACCCAAGCAACCTGTCCAAGTCTCAATTCCAAGCTCCAAGACCAAGCGGTCCTTATCATCGGCCTCTTTCAGAAGTTACTTGCAACAAGTGTGGCCAGAAGGATCACTATGCAAACAAGTGTACTCACAGACGCCTTCCGCCTCCTCCACCTGTCAACAATGCTATTGTCAAGCATAATCCCAAGTCAGCAAGAGTGAACCTGATGAATGCAACTCAAGCAGAGAATTCTTCTAATGTGATATTGGGTAATCTTCCAGTTAACTTTGTTCCTGCAAAAGTTTTATTCGATTCAGGTGCATCGCATTGCTTCATCTCAAAACCTTTCTTATCCAAGCATGAGTTGCCTACAGAAATTTTGCAAGATCCTTTTCATGTGGTTTCTCCGGGAATGAGGATGAGCTCTCATACGGTAGTTGCTGACATTACTATCAAGATGGGAAATTATAAATTTCTGGCTTCTCCTATTGCTCTCGGTAATTCGGATATTGATCTTATTCTTGGGATGGATTGGCTATCCAAGCATGATGCAAATATTGATTGTGCAAACAAGGAGGTCAAGATAACTCATCCTGACGAAGACGTGATTATCTTCGCAGCTCGAGATAACAATATTAGGCTATTCTCTCTCAATGACAAGGGCAAGATTAATGCCATTTCTCAGATACCGGTGGTTCGTGAATATGAGGATGTATTCCCTGAAGAGCTTCCAGGCATGCCTCCACATCGCCAAGTTGAATTCGTCATTGAACTCGAACCCGGTACCGAGCCAGCATGTCGGCAGCTGTACAAGCTTTCTCTTGATGAGTTGAAGGAGCTGAAGAAACAACTCGATGAGCAAGAACGTATGGGTCTAATTAGGCCTAGTACTTCTCCTTGGGGCTGTGGTGTTCTATTTTTCAAGAAGAAGGATGGCACGGTATGCCTTTGCGTTGATTACTGGCCATTGAACAAGAAGACAATAAAGAATAAGTACTCGTTCCCCAATATCTATGAATTGTTCGCGCAGCTCAAAGGAGCAAAGGTGTTCTCGAAGCTCGATCTCCGGATGGGTTACCATCAGATTCGTATCCGTGAAGAGGATATTCCCAAGACCACATTCAGAATAAGCTATGGCTCCTATGAATACACGGTCATGTCTTTCGGCCTTGCAAATGCTCCACCCACCTTCTCTCGGATGATGCACTTCATATTCAGCCCCTACACCAATGAATTTGTTCTCGTCTATCTGGATGATATCTTGGTATTCTCCAAGAAGGAAGAAGACCATGTCAAGCACCTCTGTTTGGTCCTTGACAGGCTCCGTGAACACAAATTCTATGCGAAGTTCTCCAAATGTGAATTATGGCTGGATAAAGTCCTCTATCTTGGCCATATTATCCCTGCCGAGGGCATTTCTATGAACTTCGAGAAGGTTGAAGCTATTGTCAACTGGGAACCTCCGCAGAATGCCAAGCAACTCCGAAGCTTCCTTGGTCTTGCTAGCTATTGCAGAAGGTTCGTTAAGAACTTCTCCAAGATTGCCATGCCTCTTTCCAACTTGTCGCAGAAGAATGTTAAGTACTCATGGACTCCCGAGGGCATTTCCAACTTCGCATTCAATACCCTCAAACAGAAGCTCATTTCTGCTCCGGTCCTTACTCCTCCGGATGAGTCCAAGCCTTATGAAGTCTTTTGTGATGCTTCATTGCAAGGTCTTGGTGGTGTTCTCATGCAAGACAAGAAGATTATTGCATACACTTCATGTCTGCTGAAACCAAATGAGAAGAATTATCCCACACATGATCTTGAGGTAGCAGCAGTTGTACATGCCTTGATCACGTGGAGACACCTTCTGTTGGGCAGAAAAGTGGACATCTTCACCGATCACAAGATCTTGAAGTACATCTTCACTCAGCCAAACCTTAACCTTCGCCAGACTCGTTGGGTTTGAGATGATTCAAGAGTACGATCCAAGCATTGAGTACACTCCTAGCGAGGCCAGTGTCATTGCAGATGCCTTGAGCAGAAAGGCGTATTGCAACAGTCTCCTTCTCAAACAATTCCAGCCTAAACTTTGTGAATCATTCAGGAAGCTCAACCTCCAAGTCGTTCCGCAAGGCCTTCTTGCAAACGTTCAAGTTGCTCCTACCTTGGAAGATCAAATCTGTGAGGCCCAACTCAAATATGCTATGTTGCAGAAAGTGAAACATGGTATTGCTAAGGGTACTCCCAAGTACAAGTGCTATTGCGTTGATGAGAAAGACACCTTGTTCTTTGAGGACAGGATCGTGGTTCCCAAAGGTGATCTCAGGAAGCTCATAATGAACGAAGCACATGACTCACTCCTCTCGATACATCCAGGAAGCTCCAAGATGTATCATGATCTCAAGCAATCATATTGGTGGACTCGCATGAAAAGGGAGGTTGCCCAATTCGTGAATGAATGTGATCTCTGCAGAAGAGTGAAGGTAGAGCATCAATGTCCAGCCGGACTCCTTCAACCTATACCTATTCCCGAGTAGAAATTCGATCACATTGAGATGGATTTCATCACCGGTTTTCCCAAGTCCAAGAAGGGAAATGATGCTATCTTTGTGGTGATTGACAAGCTAACTAAAGTAGCTCATTTTGTTCCCATCAAAGAATCCATCAACGCAGCTCAGCTGGCAGAGCTGTACACCTCCAGAATTGTTTCTTTGCATGGCATTCCTCAAGTGATCTCCTCAGACCGTGGAAGCTTGTTCACCTCCAAGTTTTGGGATTCTTTTCAGTCAGCCATGGGCACAAAGATTCGCTTCAGCACTGCGTTTCACCCTCAGATTAGTGGTCAAGTCGAAAGAGTGAATCAGATCCTCGAAGATGTGATAAGAGCTTGTGTCATCTCCTTCGGTATGAAATGGGAAGATTGCCTTCCGTTTGCCGAATTCTCCTACAACAACAGCTTCCAAGCAAGCGCCGGCAAAGCTCCTTTTGAAATCCTCTATGGCAGAAAGTGTCGTACCCCTCTCAACTGGTCCGAGACTGGTGAATGTCAACTTCTTGGAAATGATTTGATCTCAGAAGCCGAAGAAATGTGCAAAGTCATACGTGAGAATCTCAAGGCCGCGCAATCGCGTCAAAAGAGCTACTATGATGGCAAGCATCATGAATTGGCTTTTGACATTGGAGACCATGTCTATCTTCGTGTTTCTCCCATGAAGGGCACTCAGAGGTTTGGTATCAAGGGCAAGCTTGCTCCAAGATACGTGGGCCCTTTCAAGATTCTTGGCAAGAGAGGCGATCTAGCCTACCAACTCGAGCTTCCCACCAACTTTGCTAATGTGCATGATCTGTTTCACGTGTCTCAACTCCGCAAGTGCTTCAAGACGCCTGAACGCACCATTCCGTTCGAAGAGATTGATCTTCAACAAGACTTTTCTTATCATGAGCACCCCGTTGCTATTCTTGAAGCAACTGAGCGCAAGACCCGCAACAAGTCCATCAAATTCTTGAAAGTGAAGTGGTCACACCATACCGACTGAGAAGCTACACGGGAACGAGAAGATCATCTCTGTTCTGAGTATCCCTCCTTCTCTCAGTCCTAGATCTCTTGACGAGATCTTTTTGTAGTGCAGGAGAGTTTGTAACACCCCATATGTGATACCTTCCATTTATGGCAATATACGCAACGTTGACTTATTCAATTCCATTCTGGGCTCTTCCTTCTTTTCGGTTTTCTTCGTTTTTGTGTGTGCGTGTGTGCATATCTTCCTTATCATGTCATCATGTGCATTGCATTGCATTCGTGTTGTCGCTTGCACCCTGTCATGTTCATATCTTCCGTTGTGCGTTTCGAGTTCCGACACTCACACACGTGCCCGTGGCACCTCCGAGTCCTTCTTTTGTATGTGGCCGTAAAACATTCTCGGAATGAGGTGAGACTTGTCGTGCGTTGTTGTTTTAGTACGTGTAGGCTGCCTGTCAAGTTTCATCGCGTTTGGAAGTCATTTGATACTCCAACGGTTAACCTAGTGGGCTAAAAGCTCCTCTTCCTTTTGGCCCGAGACCCCCTCCACAACAGCCCACTAACCCAGCACAACCACTCCCATCCTCTCGATCGTCGGATCGTAATCGTGTGGGCGAAAACCGCACCCCATTTGGACCTCCCTAGCTCCAAGAATCAATAAATTAGCCCCCATCCCCGAGATTCACGCGCAAAAACCCTAGCTCCTCCCTTCTCGCGCCGCCGGACACGTCCGGGACGGACCGGACACGTCCGCCCGGACACGCCAGACGAATCCGCAGCCGCCACGTGGCTACGCCGCCGCGCGGGCCCACCGCGGCCCGTTCCCGGCCCCGGCGGCCCGATCCCCCGCCGCCGCCAGCCCGCTCCGCCTCGGCCCCGCGGCCGCCTTCCTTCCAGCCGCCGGCACGCCCCGCTGCTACCGCGCCACCGCGGACCTCCGCCGCCGGCGCGCCTTGCCTCGACACCGCCGCCGCGCCTCGCCTCGACCCCGCCGCCGCGCCTCGCCTCGACCCCGCCGCCGCGGCAACCCCGCCGACCGCCGCCAACTACACCCGCCGCCGCCGCCGAGGGCTGCTCCAGCCGCTCCGCTACCGCCGGCCAGCCCCGCCTCGTCCACCGTTGGGCTCCTCCCGTCCCGCCAGTCGCCGCCTCCGCCACTCCGGCGCGCCTCCCCGGCCGGGCCCGATCTGGTGGATCCGGTCCAGGCGGGACCACATCCACCACTCCCTCCATCCAAACACGCCCCCGAGCCGGATCTCCTCGTCCCGGGATATCCCCATCCCGTTGACTTTTCGGAGGGTAAAATCTGCTAAGTCCCAGATCTGTTAAATTTATTGCCTCCTTCTCCATGTGATAACTTAGTGCTCGGTGCTCTATTTTGCGCATATGATATATCGAAATGTTCGTCTCGTCGTGCTCTACATGTTAGCATCAGTTTCATGCATGTTAGAGTTCATCTAGTTGACTTAAACTTCATGGAAAGAGTGCTTCGTGCTGAAACCTTTTCAGCCCTTGTTTTATGTCTAAATTTGTTGGCATGTTCGTGAGATAGTAACTTTGTGCATGTTGGTCCAAATTGAGTGAATGATATGTCCATATGTTCATTGTGAAATGCTATACATGATGGTTGTTGTAGCATTCATGTTAGATGTCATATTTCCATGTTTATCTCTGTTGCAAAAGTGCATTTGGCTGATAAGTTTCTGAAGTTGTTATGCGATGATGTTTTCTCTTGTTTGTGCATATTAATCCATGTGTCATATGAGCTAGGTGTCAACATGAGTTTTGCTCTTTGGTATGTGTTCTACATGATAGATTCATTTTCATGCCATGATATGTCTTCAAATGAGTGCAACAAGCTTGTTAACATGTCATCATGATGTTAAATTTCTGCTAAGTGTGAATCTGGTAATTTTTATGCCATGCATCCATGATGCCACCGTCTTTGTTGTGCATGGTTAAAGTTGTCCAGTGGGTGTTCCTTGATGTATATGTTATGCTCTAGCTATCCATGCTCTTGTGCCATGATGTAGCTTGTTGTTATGAGGCCCTCAAGTTGCTATAAAATGTTTCTGACAGCATGCCCAGATTTTGCTAAGTCTGGAAAAACTTTTGTACTTTTGCCATGGTGTTTGGGACATGTTCTAGTATGTTGTAGAAGTAGCATGTGGTTATTCTTGAAGAGCATGTTATGTATGTTATTGCCATGCCTTTTGCTTGCATGATGGCTTGCTGTAGCTTGTTGTTTTCATGCTCTCAAGTGACTATAAAATTTATCTGCCAGCATGTTATCAACAAGTTCAGTTTTGCCACGAGTGTAGCTAGTGTTCTATGCATCCTATGAGCATGTTCTTGCTTTGTGTAGCTTCTCAAATATGTCTTCTTTCTGTTGGTTACCTTAACTTGCCATGCTATGCTTTGAGTTGAGTTGCACAAGCTTGTAAACATGCCTATTCGTTGTAATTCTGCCATGCCTTGTTTTTCACGTTGTAATTCTGCCATGCCTTGTTTTTCACTAAGTCTGAGAATTCTGTAAATTTTCTGCAACTTTCCATGCTTGTTTAATTGTATTCCAGCAATGTTTTGGGTGTGCTCTAAGTTCATGCTTGTTAAGTATCATGTCTATTTCACATCCATGCCCTTTGTCTCCATGTTTGGGTGATGTAGCATAATTATTTCTTGCTCCAAAGATGCCATGTTGTTGTAATCTGAAGTTTTGCTTGAATCTTGTTTTGCTTGTCATTTGCAAACCGTGCATCCGTTTCCGGTGATCATTATTTGTTGTAATCAACCGAAATCTTCCCCTCTATCCAGTGGCTTGCTTGGTTTCCCAAGATGAGGCCATTTCCATCATCTTCTCCTTAGGCTCGAGAGCATCCTCATGCAAACGCACATCATACTTACATCCCGTGATATGTCTTGCATCATTTTGTTTGTGCGTTGCACCGTGTTTGATATTGTGCCTTTGTTATGCTTGGGTAGAGCCGAGAGATGATACCGAGTTCGAGGATCTTGCTGAGACTGAGTTCGAGGAGCTGTCTTACGATCCCACTCATGCCTTTCTGCTTGGTGTTTTGCTCCACTCATGCCACCTTAGGAACCGATAAACCGGTGTTATGTTCCTTGATTTTGCGTTCCTAACATGGTTGGGGTTTATGGGCCCCCCTTTATAATTCGCTCTGCTTGAAGCTTTTCCAGCAAGGCCCAACATTGGTTTTACATTTGCCTAACAACTAAAAATTTGCATAGGGACAAGCTACCCCGAGGCCTTAATTAACAAATTCGGGCCAGTTCTCCGCATGAGTGTTGGTCCAACCTAGAGCAGCTTGCGGCACCGCCCCTTGGCAACTTGGGGTATTTTGGATGCTGTAACCATAGCTCATCCGGTCGTGGCCTGAGACGAGATAAGCGCGGTTACTATCAGGGTGTCGGCACGCCGGGAAGTCTTGCTGCCTTAGTTTTACCTTTGTCGTAATATCTTGAGCACGGAATTCTGAGAATACTCGGGTCTTCCCACTTTGGAGTTGCGACTCCACAGATCGTGAGCTTATGATGGGCTAAGTTGGTACACCCTTGCAGGGTTTGATCTTTTGAAAGCCGTGCCCGCGGTTATGTGGCAGATGGGAATTTGTTAATATCCGGTTGTAGATAACTTGACACCTTATTCATGAATACACTACCTGCGTGAGTAACCGTGATGGTCTCTTTCCGAAGGGCTTCGGTAAGTGAACACGGTGGGGTTATGTTTGATCGAGAGTAGCTAGGATCACTTCTTGATCAACTTGGCGATCGTTGGCACTTGTTCTCTTCTTGCACTAAGCTCGTAGGCTAGTGCTTAGTACTTGCTATAACCCATGTTTATAGCCTTTCCTACCTAAGGCTTTGGTAGTTTTGATACCCGGGAACGGGATTGCTGAGTCCTCTGTGGCTCACAGATTCAACACACACCAGATGCAGGTACCGCTGAGACCTATGCAGGAGATGGTCCAAAACTTCAGTGGGAGTTCGATGAAGAGCATGGTCGTTACTATGTGTCTTATACCGACGATCAGTAGTGGTTCTTACTAGGAGGATCCGGTCTTGTGTTATTTATGGTATCTTTTCGTTTGGATTTCGTCCGTAGTCGGACCCTGATGTTATTTGGATGATGTATGCTATTGTATTCATTGTGTGACGTGGCGAGTGTAAGCCAACTATCATTTTACACTTTCATCCCGGAATTTTACATGAGTTGTGCAAAGATACCATACTTGAGATCATTCTAGTATGCGTTTATGTCCTTAAGTCATGCCTCGACACGTGGGGGACATAACCGCATACTGGGCATTATAGTCCTGGAGTGCATCTACTCTGTTGCAATGACATGCGCTTAGCGTGCTGACCATGCATGTAAATATGTCATGCCTTCCTGTTTTCAGTACCTATTCCATTCATGACAACATGTTTTCAAATTCAAGTACTATCATTATACTCTGTTGCAATGCCATCTGCTTAGTTTGGACATCATGCTTCTGAATATCTTATGCATTGTTATTCATCAGTATGTACTTTATCTGTCTATCATACCATGTTTTTTTACATTAAAGTGTTGTTCTAGTGGTCTGTTGCAATGCCATCTTAGTTTCCCAATCATACAAGCATATGTTGCCTTAGTGTTTTTCTGTATGTATTCTGCTATCACGCAGTTTTGCATTTAACTAGTGTTTTTTTACTCTGTTGCCCTGTCGTATCCCTAAATCTTACATCATACTCCCTCCGTTCGGATTACATGTCGCAGAAATGGATAAAAATGGATCTATCTAGAACCCAGGTCATTAAGCGTCCAAAACCCAGGTCTGACTGCAAATGGCCCAACTCATTTATGGGTCGTTAACAGGCCAAAACCCAGGTCCAACTACAAATGTCCCAACTCATTTATGGGCCTTTAACGGGCTGAAAGACACACCGGGCTGGGAATTGGCCCAACACTTAAATGGGTCGCTAACAGGCTGAAAGGTGTACATCCTGAAAATTTGCCCATCCCTCCAATGGGCCGTTAACAGGCCAAAACTACATATGGCCTATATTTAGCCCAAATATATAGTGGGCTGTTAACAGGCTCGAACTGACGATGGGCTATAATGGTGTCAAATAGTTAATGGGCCGTTGACGGGCTGAATTGGCACATCTCGTATGGGCCGTGGCTTAAATTAATCAGACACTAGTAGGCCCTATATGGGTCGGCCTGCTAATTTTGACTGGGTCGGCCTCTTTCACCTAAATGGTCCATTGTTGGGCCTTGCCATATGCCAACGTATCTGTAATACCCAGGATGTGACCATAGCTCCTACGTGTTGAGGCACGAGTTAGAGACACAATCACATTGTGGAATGATCTCAAGCATGGTATCTTTGCACAACTCATGTAATGAATAGGGATAAAAGAGATAAATAGTTGGTTTACACTCGCCACATCACACAATTAATTAACATTCATACATTCATCCAAATAACACAGGGTCCGGCTACGGACGAAATCAAACGAGAAAAGATACCACAACCACAAGCCCTGATCGCCCCTAGTAGGAACCACTACTAATCGTCGGGATACGTCACATACATATGACCACGCTATTCATTGAACTCACAGTGAAGTTCTTGTCCATCTTCGGCGTAGTACTCAGTTGTACCTGCATCTGGTGTGTGTTGTAAACTGTGAGTCACAAGGAGTAAGCAATCCCATTCCTGGGTAGCAAAACTAACAAAGCCCTTTAGGTGTGGAGAGGTAATAAAGTGTCTGGAGCAAGCACTAAGCAACTAGCTTACGAATTCAGAGCGAGATGAGGATATGTGCCAACGGTCACCAAAGATGATCAATAAGTGATCCTAGCTACTCACGTTCAAGCATAACCCCACCGTGTTCACTTTCCGAAAACCCCTTCGAAAAGAGACCGTCATGGTTACTCACACAGGTAGTGTATTCTTAAGGATCTGGCATCAAGTTATCTACAACCGGATATTAACAAAATCCCATCTGCCACATAACCGCGGGCACGACTTCCGAAAGTTCATAACCCTACAGGGGTGTCCCAACTTAGCCCATCACAAGCTCACGATCCGCGGAGTCGCAACTCCATGTTGGGAAGACCCGAGTGTTCTCGGAATCCCGTGCTCAAGATATTTCGACAAAAGGTAAAAATAATCCAGCAAGACCTCCCGGTGTGCCGATACCATGATAGTAGCCGCGCGTATCTCGTCTTAGGTCACGACCGGATAGGACATCCTACAGGTATATACCAGCCCTCGGGTTTCCCCAAGGTGGCCCGAAAGTTTGCCTAGTTTGGACCAACACTCATGAGGAGCACTGGCCCGGGTTGTTGATTAAGAACTCGGGTTAATTACTCCCTCTGCAAGTTTTAGTTGTTAGGCAAATGTAGTACTCCCTCTGTTCACTTTTGTAAGTCCTTTAGGATAGCTGAAATTGAACTATTTTATGTGCTGTCTTAAATGTCTAAACGGTCTTACAAAAGTGAATGGAGGGAGTACCAAAGTTGGGCCTTGCTGGAAAAGCTTTAAGCAATGCGAATTATCAAGGGGGGCCATAAACCCCAACCATGTTAGGAACGCAAAATCAAGGAACATAACACTGGTTTATTGGGTCCTAAGGTGGCATGAGTGGAACAAAACACCAAGCAGAAGGCCAAGCCTTCCACCCATTACCAATATATATGTGCATTAATTAATTCATATATATATATATATATATATATATATATATATATATATATATATATATTGTGTTATCCCAATAAAGAAGTCCAAACATGGAGCGATCTTCCAACTTCACCTACAACTAACAATGCTATAAGAGGGGCTGAGCAAAAGCGTACTTAGCCAATCAACGGTTTGTTAGGAAGGCGATTAGAGTGTTTCGTGGCAACATAGGAGGCTGACAAGACAAGAATAAGCATGGAGGCATAACTATAGAGCGAGACAACTAGCAAGGCAAAGGTAGAGGTGATACCGGGGAACGGTCATCTTGCCTGTTATGTTCACGGTGGGATCATAAACTTGCTCCTCAAACTCAGTCTCGACAGGAACCTTGAACTCCGAATCGTCACCGGGCTCTAACCATCACAAGAATACAAACAATGGAACAAGATCAATCATGGTGCAATGCACAAACAACATGATGCATATGAGCATGGACATGATATGATGCATCACAAAAGGAACATGATGAGTCCAACATGTGGCAATGGCATAATGCAAGAACACAATTCATTTAAGGGAACACATCATGCAAAAGAAAGCAAGAACAACATAGCCACACATGTGGTATTTAGTTTGTAACTAGCTAGGCACCCAACAAGTTTAGTATGTTTCTTATCATGGCAACTAGTGCTTCACAAGACCAACTACAACATGCAAGCAATTTAAATGGGCCGGAAGAAACAAACAACAATTCCGGAAAATCCCATGTGCATATATCAAATTTGGTGCTGATCTTCTACAACCATATTTTAGAGTTGTTAAACATGCAAAGTAACAGCACCATGTTATCCTACACATTTTTCCATCCCATCTACATATAAAGTTTGCTAAACTAGGAGCTACGGTTATTTAGTTATGAAATAAACCAATTTATACATGTTATTTACAAAACATGAGCAAACAGCATTTTAAATGTGTTTAACATGGCAACAAAATGCATATTATTAATCTACACTAAAAACTAAGTAGTTTTCATATATAGATCATTTAAAACGGATGCATAGTTTAAAAGATATGAGCAAAACAAAATGCAAACAAAACTGAAAATAAAACAAAACAGAGCATAAAACAAAAGGGACTCAGCCGGGGCTAGCCACTGCCTATGACAAGTGGGCCAGGGGGGCATTTAAGTGGCAAGGCTAGGTGTGGGAGTGTGTTTGTGCGCGTGCAGAGGCTTACATGTGGTTCCCTGGTGTCAGGGGGTGCGCGAGCTCACCACGAACACGCTCGCGTAATCGGGACGACGGGAGGAGGACGGGGACGGCCGGAATCGTGGGAGAAGCAGAGACTACCGCAGGGGAATAAGATGAAGTGGACGTCGAGGAACTTGGCGATTCACGTGCTGTAGCGGACATCGAGGAAGCAAAAGGACAAGGTTGGCGAGGCGGAGGTCGTCGAGGTTCACGCCGGCGACGAGCTCATGCTCCCAGATGCGCTCGGACGGCGTTGGAGCGGCGGATCTGGTGGTCTAGGTGGTCTGGCGGCAGACGAGGAAACGAGGAGGGAAACCCTACATCTCCTTGGACATGGGGGGTGGCTAAGTAGGGGGGCCAGGGCGACGGAACGGAGCGGCGACGCGCTCGTGCTCACTGTCCCCATGGCGAGAGCGGGAGCTTGACGAAAAGGTGGCGCGCGGGTCAGTTGTAGTGAGAGGCTGACTGGTGGGGTCGCGGTGGCCACGTGGGTGTACGGGCGCCTGGGTAGCGGGGTGGCTGGGTGAGAAACGGCTCAGGTCGCGAGCGGGGCAGGTGAGCTGGGCTGCGGCTCGCGCTGGCTGCGGGGTCGGCCAGGTGGCCAAGGCCAAGGTGGTACTGCTGCGGCTGGGCTGCTTTGCTGGCTGTAGCTGCACTGCTGCTTCTTTTCTTTTTCTTTTTCTTCAGGCAGAAAAACAAAATGAAAAGCCCAGGCAGCTAGGAAAAGAATTAGGGAGAAGTAAAAATATCCCTAAGCTCCTGGAATTATGCCTGATTTACTAAAATTGCCTTGGACATTTTTAGAGGTAGAAAAATAAAACAAGTTTGAATATAATTCAAACTTGGATCATTTTTGAACCTGACCAAAACAACTCCAAATAAGGTAAAATTTTGCATAGAGGTTAAAGGCATAGTGCAAGATTTGTTGGGAGAAGATGAACACTTATAGGGAAGGGAACATGGCACTTTCAAAACAACAAGAAAAAAGAAAGGGAAGGAGAGGTGGTGAAGCTTGGAAGTGATCATGCATGGATCACACATGGATCAAGCATCAAGATAACATGCAATAAACCACATGCACATGGTGAGAATGAGAATCCAATATGACATAGGCAAGTGTGCAATATGATGTGACCATGATGCATATGATGGTAATGAAGCAAAGGCATGACAATGCAATAATGAAAAGGAAAATCCCCAAGGAAAGGATAGGGCCAAATGGAAATATATTGTCATACAAGGAAGTTTTACATCTGGGGTGTTATAAAATCTCCTCCACTACGAAAAGATCTCGTCCCGAGATCTAGGACTGAAAGAAGGCAGGATACTCGGAACGGAGATGATCTTCTCGTTCCCATGTAGCTTCTCGGTTGGTATGGTGTGACCACTTTACTTTAGGATTTTGATGGACTTGTTGCGTGTCTTGCGCTCAGTTTCTTCAAGGATAGCAACGGGGTGCTCATGATAAGACAGGTCTTGCCGAAGATCAATCTCTTCGAAAGGAATAGTGCGTTCAGGCGTCTTCAAGCACTTGCGGAGTTGTGACACGTGAAACACATCGTGCACATTTGCAAAGTTGGAGGGAAGCTCGAGTTGGTAGGCTAGATCTCCTCTCTTGCTAATTATCTTGAAAGGGCCCACGTATCTTGGAGCAAGCTTGCCCTTGATACCGAACCTCTGAGTGCCCTTCATGGGAGAAACACGGAGATAGACATGATCTCCAATTTCGAAATCCAAGTCACGGTGTTTTCCGTCATAGTAGCTCTTCTGGCGCGATTGTGCGGCTTTGAGATTCTCACGTATGACTTTGCACATCTCTTCGGCCTCTGAGATCAAATCATTGCCAAGGAGTTGATGTTCACCAGTCTCGGACCAGTTGAGAGGGGTATGGCACTTTCTGCCATAGAGAGTTTCAATTGGTGCTTTGCCTGCACTTGCTTGGAAGCTGTTGTTGTAGGAGAACTTGGCAAATCGAAGGTAGTCTTCCCATTTCATACCGAAGGAGATTACACATGCCCTGAGCATATCTTCAAGAATTTGGTTCACTCTTTCGACTTGGCCACTAGTCTGAGGGTGAAAAGTTGTGCTGAAGCGAATCTTGGTACTCGTAGCTGACTGGAAGGAGTCCCAGAATTTGGAAGTGAACAAGCTTCCACGATTTGAGGAGATTACTTGAGGGATACCATGCAAAGAGACAATTCTGGAGGTATACTGCTCTGTCAGTTGTGTTGCGTTGATGGATTCCTTGACTGGAAGAAAATGAGCCACTTTTGTGATCTTATCAATCACCACAAAGGTAGCGTCATTTCCTCGCTTGGACTTGGGAAAATCAGTAACGAAATCCATCTCAATGTGATTGAATTTCCACTCGGGAATAGGTAGAGGTTGAAGGAGTCCGGCTGGACATTGATGTTCTGCTTTCACTCTTCAGCAGACATCACACTTGTTCACGAATTGAGCAATTTCTCTCTTCATGCGAGTCCACCAATAGGATTGCTTGAGGTCATGGTACATCTTGGAGCTTCCTGGATGTATCGAGAGGAGTGAATCATGTGCTTCGTTCATTATGAGCTTCCTGAGATCACCTTTTGGAACCACAATTATGTCCTCAAAGAACAAAGTGTCTCTGTCATCAATGCGATAGCACTTGTACTTGGGAGTACCCTTGGCAATACCATGTTTCACCTTCTGCACCATAGCATCACTGAGTTGGGCCTCACGGATTTGATCTTCCAAGGTAGGAGCGACTTGAAGGTTGGCAAGAAATCCTTGCGGGACAACTTGAAGGTTGAGCTTCCGGAATGCTTTATAGAGATCCGATTGGAACGGTTTGAGGATGAGACTATTGCAATAAGCCCTTCTGCTCAAGGCATCTGCAGTGACATTGGCCTTGCCATGAGTATATTCAATGCTCGGGTTGTATTCCTGAATTATCTCAACCCAACGAGTCTGACGGAGGTTAAGGTTTGGCTGGGTGAAGATGTACTTTAGGCTCTGCTGATCGGTGAAGATGTCCACTTTTCTGCCCAACAGAAGGTGTCTCCATGTGATCAAGGCATGAACAACTGGTGCTAGCTCAAGATCATGTGTGGGGTAATTCTGTCGGATTACGGGCTCCGCAAACCCAAGAAGTTCGAACACAGGGGCGTGAACGAAGATCTCTCCCACTCACGTCTACCTAGCGTCTCGCCCTCGTCAGATGAAGAGATTCAAGCGAACAACAAGTAAAACACACACGAATTTACCCAGGTTCTGGCCACCTTCCGGTGTAAAACCCTACTTCCTGCTTTGGTGGATTGGCCTCGGGAGGGCTTGAGTATGAATGAGTACAGTGGTTCCTGAGCTCAGGAGGGGAGCTCAGGAGGGTCAGGAGGCAAGGTTCTTGCTCCTTTGTGTGCGGGCGGAGTTTCTGGATCTGATCGGGGTTGCCCGCATAGTGTAGATCCTAGCTATTATATAGGCGGCCAGGGTCCTCTTCCCCCGAAATGTTTAGGCGGGAGGGTATCCCACAACGGCCATTTTGAGCGGGAACACAAGGACGTTCCTATCCTGACAAAAGCGGTTTTTGCCTGCAAAGGGATCATGCGGTGACGCGGTGGTGGGCTCGGTGGTGACATCCTCCGTGTCGTCCTTGTGGTCTTCGGTCTTATTGCACCGAAGGGGAAACCTTTGTCCCGCCCCTCGGGAACATGCGTTTGTGTTATCTCCTTTGCACTAAAATGGCAACTGCCCTGCTGGCACGCGCTGATACCCGTTAGCGCGGTGCGTCACTACTTGCGTGACTGCCTCCTCCGGAGGCAGGCTTGGCCTTGGATTCTCCGGCCCTCTGGAGCAACCTAGCCGAGGCTGTTCTTGAGGGGGTCTTGATGTCGTTCTCCCCGCGAGGTCTAGCCCCCTCGCGAGGGTCTTGAACAGCTGGTCGATCAGCTAGGTCGTACCAAGCCGTATTAGGAGCGCGTTGCAGCCCGCAGATAGGCAAGTCTGGGTAACCTGGTTCCCAAGACGCCGACAGTAGCCCCCGAGCCCAAGGCGCGCGCGGAGTTGGCTTCGGGGCGAAGCCTTAGTCGAGGACGAAGCACCGCGGGCCCCAAAAGGCTGCAGGCCAGGCTGGCGCGTGACGGTTGGATGGGACGTGGGTGACTCCACTTCTAGGCAACCATGCAACTTGACAAAATGGGCTGCCTTCCCTGCAGAGGGGTTATCGCCTCCTTTCCTTCCTGCTTAGATCCCCTTCTTCTTCGCCTCTGGCCTCCCCAAATCGCCTCCATCCTCCAGCACCTCCAGTAATGGCGAAGAGAAGCAAGGGTGCCCCGTAGGCATCCGGATCTGCTTCTTCTCTCGAGGCGGCGCTCGAGGAGTCCACCATCACCGAGGAGGGGGACTACTCGGAGTTCTCGTCTTTCCTGTCGAGCGTCCACAACGAGCATGGCCCAACAAAGATTTGGGTTGGATCCACCGCAGTGCGGATCTTGCCGAAGTCTTGCTACCCCTTCTTCCTCCACAGCATCTCCGTCGGGCTCGTGCCGCCCTTCTTGGAGTTCTTCTACGCCATCCTGAACCATTACTAGGTGCACGCCCTCCACATCCAGCCTCGCTCCATCTTCGTCCTATCGCTCTTCGCCTTTTACTGCGAGGCGTTTGTGGGGGTGAAACCAACTGCCGCCCTCTTCCGGCTCTTCTTCTCCATGCGGCAGTACGACGAGGGTCCGTGCTCGTGTTGTGTCTCCTTCGTCTTCCAGCGCCAGGGCTGCCGGCTGATTACAGCCAGGAAGAAGATAGACACCCACCAGAAGAGGTGGGTCTATCTGGATGCCCAACGCGTTCACCTGCTGCTGGTGCTGCCTACCTCCCGTCCGGAGAAACGCGCCGGCTGGAGCTACGCGAAGCTCAACGACCCCCTTGCCGAGCCTGTATTGGCAAGGATCGAGGCCGACCTGGGCTCGAGGCTTCAAGGGGCCCAGATCGTGAAGGAGTTCCTGAGGCAGCGGCTGGCGCTGCTCCAGGCACACTTGTGCCCCATGTCGGAGCTGATGGAAGATGACGACAGGCTTCGGCTGCGCTCGGGGACGCTGGCCGAGGCCGACCTGGACCTCATCTCGATCACCCTCCTGGGAATGGTTCCTGAGAACCTCTCGGGGGCCCACCTGTCGTTGTACAGTCGTCCTGACAAGGCCGAGCTACTGAAGGCCGTGTCACGTTTCGGGGTGCTCGTGGCTGCTCCGCCCACGTTTGACGTGTCCTCCGGTGCCGATGAGGGGAGCGACGAGGAGGACTCGGAGGAGACCCTGGGCGACGAGGACCGGGTTGACGAGGGGGACACCTCCGAGGCGTCCGCTGAGAAAGTGGCGTCAGGCGCAGGTGCTGCCGGACGGCCCCAGGCGACCACTCCGCATTGATCCGGACGCGCTGCGTCTAGGGGGAGCAATGCGGTGACCCCGCCGAGGAGCGCCGTGCCACCGAAACTGGTGACTGCAGCCGCACCCAAGTCCGTGGCCTCACGCCTTGCCAGCATCCGGACTGCCGGCACGCCCATAGCATCAGCGGCCACGGCCGATCTGCTGATGAAGAGGAGGGCCCGCCTCGCCTCCGATGAGTAAGTGTGCAATCTACTGTTATTCCTTGGTCGCCGTGTTCCTGACGTACTTCTCTTGGCGCAGCAGCCTGGGTGGCGTGATGAAGAAGGTAAAGGGGGAGGTCGCGTCGCGGTACCCCGCTCCACCTGTCGCTGCCGTCGCCGCGAAGAAGGGTGCCACGGCTTTGCGCGCCTCGGCCAGCCGGGCCACAGAGCGAGCGGTGGTGGCGTTGCCTGAGGGCGTCGTTGCTGTTTGCGAGGCCGCGGCGGATCCTGCTCTGGCTGCTCCAACGAGGAGAGCCGGAGCCCCCAAGCCCCTGGTCGAGCAGCCGGTCTCGTCGGCGCTCATCCTCCAGTTGATGCAGCCTGGCCCTGAGACCTTGGAAGCCGCTTCCGCTGCACTTGGTCGGCTCCGTGCTGAACTTTAGGGTGGTGACGGCCGCGCAATGGAAGGACGCTGGGCCTGATCTCTGGGTGGCTCCTGGCAGACGAGTCTGCGCGAGCCTCTTGGAGCCAGGCCTCAGCGGTCGCCGCCAAGGGTCAAGAGGAAGCCGCGGCAGCCACGCGGGCACGTGACGCCGCGCGAGCCGACGCGGTGTCCTTCGAGAAGCTCTACCACAAGGCGGAGAGCGAGCTAGAGGCCTTTCACGAGGAAGGCACCAGGCGCGCCCATGAGCTCGAAAGGTTGGAGAAGGAGCTCAAGGCACAGAATGCTAAGACATCCCGACTGCAGCAGGAGCAGCTCGCTGATCGCGCGAGCCTGGAGAAGCTGAAGGCCGAGTCCGAGCAGGCCAAGGCGACCCAAGCTGTGCACGAGAAGGAAGACGCCCTTGCGGCCTCGGCAGCGGTGAGTTGCGAGGCCCTCTCTGCCTGCGAGCTCGATGCCCGCACGGCGCTGCAGATTGCTTACGGGGAAGGGTTAGAGAAGCCGCTGGCCAACCCGGAGGATGGCCCCGCCAGGCTCCTCACCGTACTTGTGAAGTCCCTGCGCGAGGTAACGGTCGCGATCGACCAGTTAGCAGACATTGAAAGCCGCACGCTCCTTACCTTGGCCCTGACACAGGTGTGCAGCCACTTAAGTCTCCGTGATCCCACTATTGACCTGGCCTCGCTGTCTGAGCCCGTGACCGCGAGCATAGAGGGCGCGGCTGCTGAGGTCCTGGAGGCGAAGGTCAAGGAACTGGTGGAGGCGTTCCTCCGGGTTGCTGCTACCGCGGCCGAGGAGGCAGAGGCTGGTGGTGATGCACTTGGTGATGCTTGACCTGTTCCTGTCCAGATGAGAGAAATGCAAGTGCCTTGGGGAGGCGTAAGAACTCGCTTGAATTTGGAGAACTTGGCATTATTGTAATAAGTAGATTGAACTTGATGATTTCCGTGCTTGCTTCCTTTCATGTTTGCTTAGGTGCTCTGCGTTGGCAGGGCCCAACCCCGCGCATACCTCGATCGCCATTGAGCCCTCCGGGTGACCGGGGTTATCGTAATGACTAGACTCTATGAATGAGGGGCTACGTGGCTAGTGAGGCCCCTGGGTCGCGATGCCCTGGGGTCCCCCTTAACGTTGAAGCGATCCCGTTTGCATTCTGCGTCAGCAGGGCCCAGCCCCGCGCATACCTTGACCGCCGTTGAGCACCGGGCTCAAGGAGTGAGGGGCTACGTGACTAGTGAGGCCCCTGGGTCGTGATGCCCAGAGGTCTCCCTTGACGTACAAACGGCTCTCATGAGGGAGAACGAGCACCATACCTTGCTCATACGTCCAAAACGTATCTATAATTTATGCTTGCTCCATGCCACTTTTGGGTGATATTGCTATGATATTCATACACTTCCATACACTTTTGATCATATTTGGACTAACTTACTAATCCAGTGCACCCCAGTGCCAGTTTCTGTTTTCGGCTGTTTTTGTATTTCAGGTTTTCACGTTACGAGAACTACCAGGAAAAATCCAGAAAAATTATATAAAAATTCAGCGTTCCGGAAACAACCTTGCGTCCGAAGGGCAGCCGGGAGGGGGGCCACCAGGGCTCCAGGCGCCCTGGCGGCGCGCCCCCCCTGGGCGCGCCGGGGGGGCGCCTGGGCCCCCCGAAGCTTCCCCGATGCTCCCCTTTGGCATATATTTAAAGCGTCCTCCGAAACCCTCAGAACAGGAACTCTTTTCGCGATCCCATCTCTGTTCCGCCGCCGCCGCCGCTTCCAAGATCGGGAGCACCAGGAGAACTCTTCCCGGCACCCTACCGGAGGGGAGGATCACCACCGGGAGCTTCTCCACCACCATGGACGCCTCCCGGATGACTCGTGAGTAGTCTCCCTTGGACCATGGGTCCATGACCAGTAGCTATGTGATGTTCTCCTCCCGTTCTTGTGCTTCACTAATTAGTCCTCATGAGCTGCCCTACATGATCGAGGCACATATGTAATCCTTATGCTGTTGCTATGTTGAGTTTGCTGGGATCCGATGGATTATGGGATTATGTTCAGATTGATCTTGAGTAATATATTTGATCTACCTCTTTTATATTTATGTTCATAAGTAATTCTTGCATGTTCTCCGTTGTTATTTATTGCTTTGGCCAAGTAATACGTAGTGACTCCAAGAGGGAACGTTATGCTCGATTGTGGGTTCATGCCCCTCGATGACTAGCTTGAGTGACAGAAACATGAGTCAGGGGATGTGCTGTTGCCACAAGGGGGAAAACAACGGTGCTTGTGCCCGCGGGTGCAAGGATTGTTTACTTTACGCAAAGTTCTTTTAATGCAGTTGTCTGTTGCATTGAGTTTACACTATGGGTGGGACTCGCAACTTAATACCAGCGAGATGTTCTGGATAGATATCTCAAGGTGGATGATTAGTAGTAGATATTGATGGATTTTGGTCTACTTATTTTGGCGTACCGCCCATGCTTTGAACCTCAACCTTTCTGCAATGTAATCAGCATTGGTTTGCGTTCGTGGTCCTGTCAATTGCCCAGCTGTAATTTGTTTACCTCACGTAGCTGTTTTATCGTCTTTTGGGAGAGAGACATCACTAGTGAACATCATGAGACTCCGGTCCATATTACCATCATTGATCACATCCGCTATTTACTTACTATTGCAAAACACTATCTATCACTACTATCATTTGCTTTTAACCCTTTGTGAACTACAAGGCCGGTGGGATTGACAACCTCTCTGTACTCGTTGGGAGCAAAGTTATTTGTATCTGTGTGCAGGTCCACGTTGATTGCTAATTTGCGCCGTTAGCAGTTGACACCTACTTGTTGAACCTAGGATTCTCTGGGGATTCGATCCTTGGTATCTTTGCTAAGGGAAAACACTTCTACATACTGCATCTTACACCTTCCACTTGGGGTAACCAACGAGGGGTTCAAGGCCCATCAAGGAGTATTTTCTGGCGCCGTTGCCGGGGACTCCACTCTTAAGGATAGGGGAGTTGCACGCTATCTTTTACCTTTGCTTTTTAGTCTTGTTAGTTTACCTTTCAGTTTTTGCTTTAGTACCTTTTATAAAAAATCACAAAAATAGTTATCTTGCTTGCTTGCTACTATGGGTTCCACCGAGAACACCAAGTTGTGTGACTTCACTAGTCACAACAACGATGACTTTATCAGCACACCTATCACTACACCTGCCACTTCAGCACCTTCATATGAAATTAAACCTGCTTTACTGAACTTAGTCATGAAAGATCAATTCTCCGGTGCTGGAGATGATGCTGCTTTACACTTAAACAACTTTGTTGAACTTTGTGATATGCAAAAGTACCAAGAAATAGATGGTAATATTGTTAAGCTTAAGCTTTTTCCTTTCTCCTTGAGAGGAGGAGCTAAAATATGGTTTCAGTCTTTGCCTAGAAATAGCATAGATTCATGGGACAAGTGCAAAGATGCTTTTATTGGAAAATACTATCCACCTGCTAAAATTATCCAACTTAGAAGTAACATAATGAATTTTAAACAATTGGATAATGAACACGTTGCCCAAGCTTGGGAACGTATGAAATCTCTTATCAGGAACTGCCCTACTCACGGTTTGACTACTTGGATGGTTATCCAAACTTTTTATGCAGGCTTGAACTTTACCTCGCAGAACTTGTTAGATTCGGCCGCGGGAGGAACTTTTATGTCAACTACACTTGGTGCTGCCACGAAGCTTCTCGATGAGATGATGACCAACTATTCTCAATGGCACACCGAACGCGCTCGAACAGGTAGGAAGGTAAACTCTGTCGAGGAGATTTCCTCCTTAAATGAAAAAGTTGACTTGATCATGTCTCTACTTTCGAAGCAATCTACTGTTGATCCTCGTGATGTTCCTTTAAATTCTTTGATTGCTCAAGAACAAGTAGATGTGAATTTTATCTCTAGAAACAATTTTAACAACAATGCTTATAGGAGTAACTTTGGTAACAATCCTAGACCGTTCCCCTCTAATTCTTATGGGAACAACAATGCTTATCCTAGTACCAAGAACTCCACTACTGAACTAGAGATTATGCTTAAATATTTCATCACTACCCAAAAAGCCTTTAATAAGAGTGTAGAAGAAAAACTACATAAACTAGATGATCTTTCTTTTAAGGTAGACCATTTAGCCAATGAGGTAAAATTGCTAAAAATTGAAACTTCTCCTCTTAAGGAGAGGGAAGTCATTCCTATTAATGCTACTCAAGTGCAAATTAATGAAAATATTAGGATGATGGCTAAACTTAAAGAAAGATGGGCTAGAGAAAGGGAGGAAGAGGATAGAATTAAGAGCCTTCCTACCCACCACACTGTTGCTACTATCAAAGTTGTTGAGGATATCCAAACTCTTAGCACCCAATGTACTCCTGGTCCCAATGGACCTATTAATGGTGATGCTATGACTATAGAAACTACCAAACATGTGAACCTAAAGGACACCACTACCACTTTACTTGATGCTCGTGACCTTGATTTTGATAATTGCACTCTTACCGAAGGTATTGATTTCCTTCACAAGATGTCTAGAGACCCCCGCACTAGCACGCTTAATCTTGCCTTCACAGAGCATATCACTAATGCTCTCATCAAAGCTAGGGAGGAGAAACTTAGAGTAGAAGCCTCCATACCTAGAAAGCTAGAAGATGGTTGGGATCCTATGATAAAAATTAAATTGAATGACTTCTCTTGTTATGCATTATGTGATGTTGGAGCTAGTACCTCTGTTATGCCCAAAAGAATATATGATATGCTTAAATTGAAACCTTATGATTCTTGTTCTTTTGGTGTTCGTCTCGTTGATTCTTCCATAAAGAAACCTTTGGGGAGGATCGACGATGTTCTTATTGTTGTTAATGATAATTATGTTCCCGTTGATTTCACTATTATGGATATTGAATGTGATCCTTCATGTCCAATTATTTTGGGACGTCCCTTTTTGCGCACCGTTGGTGCTATCATTGACATGAAAGAGGGTAATATAAAATTTCTGTTTCCTCTCAAGAAAGGGATGGAACACTTCCCTCGAAAGAAGATCAAGTTACCTTTTGAGTCCGTTGTACGGACTAGCTATTCTTTTACTCTTGATACAACTTGATCTATATGCATTATGCCTAGCTTAAAGGCATAAAAGAAAGCGCTTTTGGGAGGCAGCCCACATGAATAATTTTTTTTGCTTTTGTTGTGTCTTGATGTTGTTTACTGCTATAGCATCATCATTGTATCTTTGCTTTTCATATTTGTGCCAAGTATAGCCTCTGATTGCTAGAAAGTTCAAAAGTTGTGAGGTGCTGTCCAGAAAACAGATTCTGTCCTTGGATAGAAAAATTCGTATAAAATCACCAGTTCATCTTTTTGGTCTGAATTTATTCGACAGTGTTCTCTATATAATTTTCTTTCGTGCGACCGTTCTGAGTTTTTTGATTTGAGTTGCAGAAATATCCCGAACAGATCAATTACTACCTGTTGTTCTGTTTTTCACAGATTCTGTCCTGTTTTGCCTTTCCTTCATTTTGCAAATCAAGAGCTTGCTTTTTCTTTGCAAAAACCTTTTGGCAATCTTGAGAAACAGTAGAACTTCAAGAATATCTTTATTTCCAGCAAGTTATAATTATTTTATTAAGGGTACTAACCTCGCTAATCAGATTATGATGAGTTATGTATGAAGGGAGTTTTCAAGTGTGCGAGGGAAGATGATAACAAGATTCAGGAGTGTCAAGCGCTCAAGCTTGGGGATGCCCCCGTGCACCCCCAAGAAATATTCAAGGAGACTCAAGCGTCTAAGCTTGGGGATGCCCCCGTGCATCCCCTTCTCCATCAACATTATCAGTTCGTCTTTCGTTTCGCTATATTTTTATCACTTCATGTGTTATGTGCTATGCTTGGAGCGTCTTGCTTTTAGTTTTCTTTTTAGTTTTTCATAACGAGTCGGAACCCAGCATTCCTTTATGTGGGAGAGAAACACGCTCCACTTCTACCTAGAACATAACATAGAATTTTCATATCTATCTTTGCTGTGTATGTTCTTTGTCTCTTAATAGCTACTATCATGCTCTGCTCTTAGTATTCATGCTTATCTTTTCAAAGAGCTTTTGTTTAGTTGGTTGCTTGAACTCTCTTTAATTATCATGCTCACCTTATTAAGAGAGTTTTCTTCCGTTGCATTGGTTAATATGTCTATGATAAATATGCTACGTGCATAATGATGCTTAGTAGTTCAGGTTTTCCTATGGTTAGTCTCAAATAGCTGGGGGATTCCCAATGTGTTATTGGAGTACCAACTTGAATTGTTTGCCTATGATGTGGTATGGTTTAGTAATATCTTCCTTCAAGAATTTATTTTGATTGACTTGGCGTATGCTCACGCATATTTAAGACTGTAAAGAAAGTCTGTCAAGCCTTGATGATCTTTTATTTCTGAGTAGCGATATAACAACCATGCCTGATTCAATATTGCTTTGTCGCTCTGCATGATTATGACCGTCATTGCTCTCTTAGTTGGTCGCTCCCAGTCTTTTGCTAACCTCCACCTGTACTAAGCAGATTAACCTTGCAATACATAGCTCATGGGAAAGTAGCTTAAAAACTATTGTGGTAAAGAATATGTTGCATATGTATCTTATTTTTATAAGTTGCTTGCTGAGCGGTAACCATGTTTCTGGGGACGCCATCAACTGTCACACTTTTGTTGAATATCATGTGAGTTGCTATGCATGTTCGTCTTGTCTGAAGTAAGGGTGATTTGCCGTGGGTTGAATGAATATGCATATTGTTAGAGAAGAACATTGGGCCGCCAACCAAAGCCATGTATCATGGTGGAAGTTTTAGCTTGGACATAATCCTCGATCTCTTATGAGAATATGCTTATGCATTTAAGAGGAGTCCATCATCTATTTTCTATGTTGTCCCGGTATGGATGTCCTCAAGTTGAGATCTATCAAAAACGAGAAATCAAATGTGATTTATCTCCTTGGACCTTTGTACAGGTGGCATAGAGGTACCCCTTTGTGACACTTGGTTGAAACATATGTAATGCAATGATAACCCATGGAAATCCGAGCTAATTAGGACAAGGTGCGAGCACTATTGGTATTCGATGCATGAGGCTTGCAACTTATAGGAGGTCTTATACATGACACATATGAAGTACTACTACCGTTGACAAAATTGCTTCCATGTTTTCAAAATAAGAAGTCATAACCATCTTTTACTTTTATGTTGAGTCTCCACTTCCTTTTAAAAGCACCAACTACTGAGAGCATGATTGTCATTCTGAGTGTAATGTGCATTGTCCCAAAGTAGCATTGCCTTTTGCATGATTGTGATATCGTTTATTTTGAAATCATTGTATCTAGTCATCACTTAAACCTTGAAGGTGCCCCTGCATTTATGTTTTGCTTCACTAAAGGGGGCAAGCTAGATATCACTTTATCATATTTGCACATCATGTTCATTGCAAATCTTTTTGATGTTTCAGTTTCATGTTGTAAAACT
The DNA here is from genome assembly GCA_902687465.1 of Secale cereale. NCBI lineage: Eukaryota > Viridiplantae > Streptophyta > Magnoliopsida > Poales > Poaceae > Secale > Secale cereale. The sequence continues at coordinate 533,511,181 of LR738710.1, read as the reverse complement.
TTCAGTCATTTGTGATTTTCTCTTGAGGCAACTTAATTACTATAGAATCATTGTCTCATAAGCTTTTGTCATATGACTATGAAAAAGTCCTATATGGTTAATAGCATGTCACCACAGAAATTATTCTTGTTATCATTTACCTACTCGAGGACGAGCAGGAATTAAGCTTGGGGATGTTGATACGTCCAAAACGTATCTATAATTTCTGCTTGCTCCATGCCACTTTTGGGTGATATTGCTATGATATTCATACACTTCCATACACTTTTGATCATATTTGGACTAACTTACTAATCCAGTGCACCCCAGTGCCAGTTTCTGTTTTCGGCTGTTTTTTGTATTTCAGGTTTTCACGTTACGAGAACTGCCAGGAAAAATCCAGAAAAATTATATAAAAAATCAGCGTTCCGGAAACAACCTTGCGTCCGAAGGGCAGCCGGGGGGGAGCACCAGGGCTCCAGGTGCCCTGGCGGCACGCCCCCCTGGGCCGCGCCGGGGGGGCGCCTGGGCCCCCCGAAGCTTCCCCGATGCTCCCCTTTGGCATATATTTAAAGCGTCCTCCGAAACCCTCAGAACAGGAACTCTTTTCGCGATCCCATCTCTGTTCCGCCGCCGCCGCCGCTTCCAAGATCGGGAGCACCAGGAGAACTCTTCCCGGCACCCTGCCGGAGGGGAGGATCACCACCGGGAGCTTCTCCACCACCATGGACGCCTCCCGGATGACTCGTGAATAGTCTCCGTTGGACCATGGGTCCATGACCAGTAGCTATGTGATGTTCTCCTCCCGTTCTTGTGCTTCACTAATTAGTCCTCGTGAGCTGCCCTACATGATCGAGGCACATATGTAATCCTTATGCTGTTGCTATGTTGAGTTTGCTGGGATCCGATGGATTATGGGATTATGTTCAGATTGATCTTGAGTAATATATTTGATCTACCTCTTTTATATTTATGTTCATAAGTAATTCTTGCATGTTCTCCATTGTTATTTATTGCTTTGGCCAAGTAATACGTAGTGACTCCAAGAGGGAACGTTTTGCTCGATTGTGGGTTCATGCCCCTCGATGACTAGCTTGAGTGACAGAAACATGAGTCTAGGGGATGTGCTGTTGCCACAAGGGGGAAAACAACGGTGCTTGTGCCCGCAGGTGCAAGGATTGTTTACTTTACGCAAAGTTCTTTTAATGCAATTGTCTGTTGCATTGAGTTTACACTATGGGTGGGACTTGCAACTTAATACCAGCGAGATGTTCTGGATAGATATCTCAAGGTGGATGATTGGTAGTAGATATTGATGGATTTCGGTCTACTTATTTTGGCGTACCGCCCATGCTTTGAACCTCAACCTTTCTGCAATGTAATCAGCATTGGTTTGCGTTCGTGGTCCTGTCAATTGCCCAGCTGTAATTTGTTTACCTCACATAGTTGTTTTATCGTCTTTTGGGAGAGAGACATCACTAGTGAACATCATGAGACTCCGGTCCATATTACCATCATTGATCACATCCGCTATTTACTTTTGCTATTTACTTACTATTGCAAAACACTATCTATCACTACTATCATTTGCTTTTAACCCTTTGTGAACTACAAGGCCGGAGGGATTGACAACCTCTCTGTACTCGTTGGGAGCAAAGTTATTTGTATCTGTGTGCAGGTCCACATTGATTGCTAATTTGCGCCGTTAGCAGTTGACACCTACTTGTTGAACCTAGGAGTCTCTGGGGATTCGATCCTTGGTATCTTTGCTAAGGGAAAACACTTCTACATACTGCATCTTACACCTTCCACTTGGGGTAACCAACGAGGGGTTCGAGGCCCATCACTTGCTCACGAGCCTTCGCCTAGGATGGGGGCGCGAGAAAGCCAGGTGTCTGGGCACCTGGTAGGGTGGCGTCTGCCAGGCGTGACCTGAGCATAGCCCCCGTGCCTAGCCCCCTCGTGTCACCTATCCAAGGAGAAGTTGTGAGCATCGTGAGGTAAAAAGCTCCCTGAGGTTGGTGCGACCACTGGGGGCTGCCCTTAGTTGTTTATAACTAGCGCGGAGCATAGAGCTACCACACTTGCGCGGAATGTGGGCATAACCACGCCTCGGTCGTAGCAGCCATCGCAGAGCTTGGTGCTTCCACTAGTTCATGGGCAAAACCGCTCCTCGGTTCGTTCTGCCAGCGTGGAGCATGGCACTTCCACTGGACCGTGGGAGGGAGCCTCCCACCGGGAGAGACTCCGGGGTGTTTACAGCCACGTCCTGACACGTGGCTTGCACGGCAGGACAGCCAACGTGTATATGGGCCTTCCTCAGGACAAGCTGAACGACTCTGAGGAAATTCTCGTGAGCTTACGCATCACTCACGAGACCCTACCCTGAGGCGGGTTGCGCCTGAGTCTTCTTTTGCAAAATGTGAAAAGAGATGCGTTGTGTCGACCTGCGCCGGGTGCATCTCTAGAGAGCATCGCATGAGAAGGCCGCAGCACCAACGACCCCAGGAGGTGACGTTAGCGGGACCGGCCCGTAAGACAGAGCTCAGCCGCTGGATTTATCGACGCTGCAGGGACAGACCCTAGCACAGACGCCGTGCCTAGTCTTCTCATGCAACAGTCCAAAAGAAACACAACTGGCGCACGGTTCCCGCATGAGCGAGGCACCTGCCACGGGCCCCTACTTACACATCCACGATTAGCCCATGCGAGAACAAGGCACCAAGGACCACGGGAGGTGACGTCACGTGAATGGCTCGCGAGACAGAGCTCAGCCCTTGGATTTAGCGATGTTGCAGGGACGAACCTGAGCACAGACGTCGTGCCAGTCCTTAATCATGGGGCGGTCGCGAGTGGGCTCGCAAGGGCTCATGACCTTAATGGCGGTGAGAACGCCGAGCATATAGATAATGCAAACAAGAAGAAGCAACTAGCCTTGATTTACGCACAAAAGATACAGCTGCGGGGGGTGAGCCCCCAGTAGCTCGAGGATTATGCAGCCCGGGGGGGGGGCGACCTCGATTGAATACCTGAGACATCACCTGACACTTGTCGAAGAAGAGTTGGGGTAGCTGAAGGCGCGAGCCGTGCGGGTCGCCCCTGAGAAACGTTGGGCTCCTGAGGCCCTGGGGCTCCGGAGGCCCTCAGTGGTCACGGGGGTTCGGCTCCCGCTCCATCTGGACCGCCTGCCACTGAGCTTCCCAAGCTCCTAGAGCCTGCCGCGCGAGACGCTGGAACATGGTGGCTGTGTTGCCGAAGCCGAAGAGTGTGCGAACGTAGCTGCAGGGGAGGGCCCTCCTCCAGCCAAATGCCATCGGCCAGAAGGGCTCCAAAGAAGCGGCTTGGTTGAGGCCCGCGACGTCGATGCAGACGCGGAAGTGGTTGCCTGGGTTGCGGGTAAGTGAGCTTGGTATCGTGCGGTTGCGCCCTCCGCGTATGAGCCTTGCATACTGAAGTTCCTCGGTAACCTGGTCGATGAAGTCCTGAGCCCCCAGCGATGTACGGCCCGCGCTCGGCTCACAAAAACGCGCATCGAGACACGCCTGCAGGTGGTGCCCGAACACCTCCCTGAGACACTGGTCAGACCAGAGACACTCCAGAGGAGGGCCCCCGAGCCCGTCCTGAGGCGGAGCCATCAGGAGCCCCTGTTTCCCGAGGTCCATTGGCGGGCAGGTTCTTCTTCTTCTTGGGGGCGGTCTACAGGGCGAAGACGGCTCCATCCTCGTCGGAGCTCTCGACCGCCGCGGTCTGGTAGGCGCGCTCCTGGAAACACATTGCTTCCTTCTCGTCGGAGGCGATTGTGATGACTCCGCCACTCCCGAGCATCTTGAGGACGTTGTAGCCATGATGGGTCGCCGCCATGAACTTGGCGAGGGCAGGATACCCAAGGATGGCGTTGTACGGGAGGTGGATGTTGGCGACGTCGAAGTCGATGAGCTCGGTATGATAGTGGTCACGACGGGGAGGCGGACCTGCCCCATCGAGAGTGTGGAGCCATTCGTGAATCCGTAGAATGGCTTGGTCGGGTGGAGCTGATCATAGGGGACCTGGAGCGTCTCGAAGGTCTGGACAGAGAGGACGTTGAGCCCTGCTTCGCTGTCGATGAGGGTCTTGGTCACGAGGATGTTGCTAATGGTCGGGGTGCAGAGCATCGGGAGAGCGCCTGGGGCTGCGGTGCACTTGAGCTGGTCCTTGGGGTCGAAGGAGATGACCTGCTTGGTCCACCTGAGGTTGCGCGCGGCGTCAGGCCTGGGAAGCGCCGCGTTCACCTCGCGAGCGAACTGCTTGAAGATGCGGTGGGAAGCCGGAGCATGGGTTCCTCCCAAGATGCATGCAACCGCACGTGGCTCTTGAAAGCCCCCTGCTCCATCTCCCTGGCGGTCGTCGTCGTTCCTCCTTGGCGGTGGGGGCAGCGGAGGCAGACCTGCGTTGCCCTGAGGGCGACCCTCACGAGGCTGGTCGTGCCAGGGGGCGTCACGAGGCTGCTCCTGCCAGTGGTCTTCACGAGGTTGGTCACGCCATCCTTGGCGCGAGTTCCTGCTGTCCCAGCGTCCTCCACCACGGCCCCCTCCGTGGCCGTGGCCGCGGTTGTCGTGCTCAGGGCGCTGCCCGACGCACCCGCCGCGCATCGCCCCGAGCTCTTGACAGTCGTTGGTGTTGTGGCTGTGAACATAGTGGAAGATGCAGTACGGACGATTGTCCCTGGGGGTCGTTGTAGCCGCAGCCACACTTTACTTCTGGCTCTGCAGCCAGCACGGTGGGTCCCTTGTGCTTTGCTTTCTGGGCCTTGGCCTTTTTGTCGTCAGCCTCCGCTTCTGGCAGCTCCTGGAGGGAGAGGCGTCCTTCCTCCGCCCTGGCGCACTTTGCCGCGAGCTTGAACATCTCGACGGCTGTGCACGGATCCTCATGGATGGCGAGCTCCTCCTTCATCCTGATGTCACGAACACCGTCGGAGAACGCAGAGATGATGGCCTCGTCCGAGACCCTGGAGATCCTGAGGTGCATGGTGTTGAAACGCTCGATGTACTTCCGCATGGTCTCCCCAGGCTGCTGCTTCACGCGGCGTAGATCCACGGCCGTCGGGGCTCAGAAGTTGGCGACGAAACTCTCACAAACCTCACCCCAGGAGGAGATGGATCCCACGGGGAGGTTCAGGAGCTAGGAGCGTGCCATCCTTGAGGGCCATGGGGAACCAGTTCACCATGACCTGCTCGGCGCCATTGGACGCCTCGATGCTCAGCTCGTAGAGTTGGAGGAGCTCTGTCGGGTCTGTGGTACCGTCGTAGCGCGGAGGCAGATCCGGCTTGAAATTGCCAGGCCAGACGAGGCGCCATAGCTCAAGAGCTAAGGCGCGACATCCAGCCACGCTCATGATTGCAGGCGCCCCCTGCGCCTGCGGTGCTGGTTCTTGGGGCGCAAGCACCACCACCTCCTGTGGTGCGCGGTCTTGGTGCTGCGGGACGGGGGGCCCGCGAGCTTCTGCCTGGGGATGCGGAATCACCTAGCAGCTCTCCTCGTCGCGTGCGGGGGCCCTGCAGGGCGGCTCACGCCGCGGAGCCTCGCGCCTGACCCCATGGTCGGCGCCATAGAGCGGAGGTGGAGCCGAGACACTATGGCCCTCGTTCCCCGCCATGGGCGACGGAGGACGAGAGAAGTGAGTTGGCGCAGGTACCTCCCCGGCAGCGTTGACGAACTCGATGATGCGGTGGAGCCACTCGTCGTAGAGGTTGTCCGGCGGGCGGTAGCGCAGGAGCTCCCGCGCCATCAGGAGCGCAGGCTGCTGGTAGACCGGCCCGCGGCGGATCAGCGAGGACGACGCCGCGGCCGGCGAGGGTGGCGACGTCGCCGTGCGGCCATCGCACCGCACGGACAGTGGCAGCGACGAGTCCTGCTGCTCGTGGATGTCTGGGTCGGTGGCGGCATTGGCGGCCGGTGAGTTGGCGCGGAGCGGCGCACCATTGCCCGCAGGCGCCGTCTGAGCGACGTTGGCGGCGTGGCGGGTGGCGCGCGCTCGGCGTGTGTCCACCATGGCAGTGGAGCGAGGTCGACGACGAGAGCGGGACAAGGTCGTCGGAGAGGCGAGATTTCGACATGCCCCCTACCTGGCGCGCCAAATGTCAGATTACGGGCTCCGCAAACCCAACAAGTTCGAAAAAGGGGCGTGAACGAAGATCTCTCCCACTCACGTCTACCTAGCGTCTCGCCCTCGTCAGATGAAGAGATTCAAGCGAACAACAAGTAAAACACACACGAATTTACCCAGGTTCAGGCCACCTTGCGGTGTAAAATCCTACTTCCTGCTTTGGTGGATTGGCCTCGGGAGGGCTTGAGTATGAATGAGTACATTGGTTCCTAAGCTTGGGAGGGGAGCTCAGGAGGGTCAAGAGGCAAGGGTTCTTGCTCCTTTGTGTGCGGGCGGAGTTTCTGGATATGATCAGGGTTGCCCCCATAGTGGAGATCCTAGCTACTTATATGGGCGGCCAGGGTCCTCTTCCCCCGAAATGTTTAGGCGGGAGGGGATCCCAGAACGGCCATTTTGAGCGGGAACACAAGGACGTTCCTATCCTGACAAAAGCGGTCTTTGCCTGCAAAGGGATCAGGTGGTGACGCGGTGGTGGGCTCGGTGGTGACATCCTCCCTGTCGTCCTTGCGGTCTTCGGTCTTATTGCACCGAAGGGGAAACCTTTGTCCCGCCCCTTGGGAACCTGCGCCTGTGCTGTCTCCTTTGCACCAAAATGGCAACTTCACCACTGGCACGCGCTGGCACCCGCTGGTGCGGTGCGTCACTGCCTCCTCCGGAGGCAGGCTTGGCCTTGGATTATCCGCCCCTCTGGAGCAACCTAGCCGAGGCCGCTCCTGAGGGGGTCTTGATGTCGTTCTCCTCGCGAGTTCTAGCCCCCTCGCGAGGGTCTTCAACAGTTGGTCGATCAGCCGGGCCGTACCAGGCCGTAGTAGGAGCGCGTTGCGGCCCGCAGACATGCAAGTGTGGGTACCCTGGTTTCCAGGATGCCGACAGATTCTTCTCATTTGGTTTAAGCTGACGCGAAGTGTATGCAACGATCTTCTTGTCTTGCATGAGAACACCACCGAGACCTTGCAATGAAGCATCACAGAACACTTCATAAGGCTTGGACTCATCTGGAGGAGTAAGTACCGGAGCAGAAATGAGCTTCTCTTTGAGTGTATTGAATGCCACATCACACTTAGGAGTCCACAAGTACTTGACATTATTTTTCAACAGGTTGGATAGAGGCTTGGTAATCTTGGAGAAGTTCTCAACGAACCTTCTGTAATAGCTTGCGAGGCCGAGGAAACTTCGGAGTCATTTGACATTCTAAGGAGGTTCCCACTTCACAATTGCTTCAACCTTCTCGGGGTTAACTGAAATGCCCTTGGCAGAGATAATATGACCAAGATAGAGGACTTCATCAAGCCAGAATTCATATTTGGAGAACTTCGCATAAAAGCGGTGCTCTTGGAGCCTGTCAAGAACCAAACGGAGGTGTTTGGCATGGTCTTCCTTCGTCTTGGAGAAAACAAGAATATCATCGAGGTACACGAGGATGAACTCATTGGTGTAGGGGTTGAATATGAAGTGCATCATCCGAGAGAAGGTGGGTGGAGCATTCGCAAGCCCGAAGGACATGACTGTGTACTCGTAGGAGCCATAACTTGTCCTGAATGCGGTCTTGGGAATATCCTCTTCACGAATACGAATTTGATGGTAGCCCATCCGGAGATCAAGCTTCAATAAAACCTTGGCTCCTTTGAGTTGCTCGAACAGTTCATTGATATTGGGGAGAAGGTACTTATTCTTAATTGTCTTCTTGTTCAATGGCCGGTAATCAACGCAAATCCGCTCCTTGCCATCCTTTTTCTTGACAAAAAGAACACCGTAGCCCCAAGGAGAAGAACTTGGTCTGATCAGGCCCAATCGTTCTTGCTCGTGGAGTTGGTTTTTCAACTCCTTCAACTCTTTAGGAGAAAGCTTGTACGGACGCCGACAGGCTGGCTCCGTACCAGGTTCAAGTTCAATGACAAATTCAACTGGACAGTTGGGAGGCATCCCTAGCAATTCTTCAGAAAAAATGTCTTCATATTCATAAACCACCGGAATCTGGGATATGGCATTAATCTCGCCCTTGTCATTGAGAGAGAATAGCCTGATTGTGTTATCTCGAGCTGTGAAGATAATCACGTCTTCAGAAGGATGAGTTAGATTCACCTCTTTGTTTGCACAATCAATAAGAGCATCATGCTTAGAGAGCCAATCCATCCCAATAATAAGATCAATGTCCGAGTTGCCGAGAACAACTGGGGAAGCTAGAAATTTGTAATTGCCCATCTTGATGGAGATATCCGGAGCCATCAAGTTAGCAGTCACATGTTTGCACGGAGAAATAATTTGCAACGCCCTTGGCAAAGCCATTGTGCTCACGTTGTGATCAGATGCAAATGAATATGACATGAAAGAAAGCGATGCACCAGAATCAAACAAGACTTTTGATGGAATTGAGTTAACCGGAAGATTACCCATAATCACATCAGAAGAATTCTCTGCTTGAGCTGCATTCATCAGGTTCACTCTTGCATACTTGGGATTGTGCTTGACAATGGCATTACTGACAGGTGGAGGAGGCGGAAGGCGCCTTTGGTTTGAGACACTTGTTAGCATAGTGACCCTTCTGAGTACACTTGTTGCACGTAACTTCTGAGAGTGGCCGATGATAAGGACCGCTTGGCCTTGGGGCTTGGTACTGAGACTTGTTCTGGTTGCTTGGGTTGGGTGGGTGGGAAAATCCACGACCACCTGAGTGCGTGTTTTGACTCAGAGGACGGAGCACTCGGGGAGGCGGGAGCCTGAACTTGTGCTGCTTGGCGACCACTTGAGAGGAAGAGGAGGAGTGAACAACATCTCTTATCCTCTTTTTGGAAGCTTCACATTTGAGCTGAGCTGCCTCTTGCTTGAGAGCCATGTTGTAGAATTGATCAAATTCATCTCGCTCGAACAAAGTGAGTGCAAGTTGGATTTCATCTTTCAGACCACCTCGGAACTGGTAGATTTTGCTCTTGGCATCAAGAATGTCTTGCTTCGCATAACGGGCAAGATTTTGGAACTTGACATTGTACTGGTAGACAGACATGGTGCCTTGCTTCAGATTGTGGAACTGCTCGTGCATGCCCTCAATGACACTGGTAGGGATGTGGTGCGCACGGAAATCGTGACAAAAGTCAGTCCAAGAGATATCACGACCCGCTCTGGAGTCTTTGTATTGTTGCCACTAATCTGCAGCTTGGTCTTTGAGTTGGAATGCGGCAAACTTGACATAATCCTCAGGTCTGACATTACTGCACTCAAAATGCTTGTTGATGTCACTGGTCCAATCTTCAGCATCGAGCGGATCAACACAGTAGCTGAAAGACTTGGGTTGATTGGCAAGGAATTGGTTCAGAGTAGCAAAGTGAGGTTGATTGAACAGATTTCCTTGGCCTTGGTTCCCTTGATTGCCTTAATTCCCTTGGTTTGCTTGGAAACTCTGGATCATTTGCATGAGCATCTGAGTGTTTGCATTGGTAGCTTGCATAATCGATCTCCATGCCTCAGCTGGAGGAGGAGGGGAAGGTGGACGCTGTTCTTCACCCTCTGGGTTCTGGCTGGGAACTTTTTTAGGTGCCATCCTGAAGATGATGGCAACCATTAGCCATTGAAGCAAATAATAGATATGCTGAATCAACAGATAGATATTTGCAACATATAGTCTTCACAACGAACATCTGGAAAAAAATTGAACGGATGAATTTCATAGCTTAATGGTACATCAACTTGTCGAGAAGCCACTTGGGAGAACAAAATGATAGAATAAAACAACAAGGTAACAGATGGAACAAATACATAATAGAGGTTTCATCCCACATGTTCGTGCTGAGGCCCCATGGCACGTGTTACAAAGGGCCTTGCAATCCCCGAGTCAGCATAGCCAAGGACTCTTTAAGATGCAACCCCAAGTGTAACAACGCCCATGATAACCTCTCCACTAGATGTTGAACCCCAACCTCATATCATGCACCCGTTGGAAGATTACCTAAGAGCTACTTGAATCCCACCTATTAATTCCCGAAGCTTTCTGGTTATGCAATCTGGTGTCGGGGATACAGGGGAAGCACCGCATATCACACAACTAATAAATCCTACATCCAGTTGTATCCATCCATCTACACATAACCAGGCACCTTCGGAAATAGTTTACCTTGGACCTTCGAAATGCATCTGCTATACTAGTTGTGGCAATACTCCTGAACTATCCCCCCAGTACTAGGTGACGTCGGGGTTATCTCACCACCACAGACGCATAGAAGAGTTTTCAATGTCGGCCGCCTCTGGTATTCTAGGACTGCAATGATACAATTGTGACGATAGCACCTCGGAGCTCAACTCCCCGGGACACTGCCACAACCCCTAAATGACAGGAGGCACCAAGAACAATGTTCTTGTCACAAAGATATCGGAACAATCCAAGCAATACACGTGTGATCCTAAAATAAATTGGTGAAAACTGAGGATAGTGATGTTAAAACAACGTCAGGAATCCTCACCAGAGCGACGAAGGGGACAAGGAGTAAAAAGAAATCCTACTCTCCGATACATATATGACTCAAAACATTTGTGTGTGTGTGCCTAGACTCAACATCGGTAGCGGTTCGATCAATTAGGGGGGCTCCTAGGTAGGAGAAGGCTCTGATACCAACTTGTAATGCCTAGGATGCTACTATAGGTCCTACGTGTCGAGGCATGAGTTAGAGACATAATCGCATTCTGGAAAGATCTCAAGCGTGGTATCTTTGCACAACTCATGTAATGAACGGGGATAAAAGAGATAAATAGTTCGCTTACACTCACCACGTCACACAAATGATTCAACATTCATACATTCATCCAAATAACACAGGGTCCGGCTACGGAAACGAGAAAAGATACCACAACCACAAGCCCTGATCACCCCTAGTAGGAACCACTACTAATCGTCGGGATACGTCACATACATATGACCACACTCTTCATCGAACTCCCAATGAAGTTCTTGTCCATCTCCGGTGTCGTCCTCAGTTGTACCTGCATCTGGTGTGTGTTGTAAACTGTGAGTCACAAGGACTCAACAATCCCATTTCCGGGTATCAAAACTAACAAAGCCCTTTAGGTGTGGAGAGGTAATAAAGTGTCTGCACCAAGCACTAAGCAACTAGCTTACGAATTCAGAGCGAGATAATGATAAGTGCCAACGATCGCCAAAGATGATCAATAAGTGATCCTAGCTACTCACGTTCAAGCATAACCCCACCGTGTTCACTTTCCAAAAAAACCTTCGAAAAGAGACCGTCACGGTTACTCACATAGGTAGTGTATTCTTAAGGATATGGTGTCAAGTTATCTACAACCAGATATTAACATATTCCCATCTGCCACATAACCGCGGGCACGGCTTTCGAAAGTTCATAACCCTGCAAGGGTGTCCCAACATAGCCCATCACAAGCTCACGATCCACGGAGTCGCAACTCCATGTTGGGAAGACCCGATTGTTCCCGGAATCCCGTGCTCAAGATATTTCTACAAAGGTAATACTAATCCAGCAAGACCTCCCGGCATGCCGACACCCTGATAGTAGCCGCACGTATCTCGTCTCAGGGCACGACCGGATGGGACATCCTACAGGTATATACTAGCCCTCGGGTTTCCCCAAGGTAGCTCCGCAATCTGCCCAGTTTGGACCAACACTCATGAGGAGCACTGGCCCGGGTTGTTGATTAAGAACTCAGGTTAATTACTCCCTATGCAAGTTTTAGTTGTTAGGAAAAGGTAGTACAAAGTTGGGCCTTGCTGGATAAGCTTTAAGAATGCAAATTATCAAGGGGGGCCCATAAACCCCAACCGTGTTAGGAACGCAAAATCAAGGAACATAACACTGGTTTATCGGGTCCTAAGGTGGCATGAGTGGAACAAAACACCAAGCAGAAGGCCAAGCCTTCCACCCATTACCAATATATATGTGCATTAATTAATTAAGATATATATATATATATATATATATATATTGTGTTATCCCAATAAAGAAGTCCAAACATGGAGCGATCTTCCAACTTCACCTGCAACTAACAACACTATAAGAGGGGCTGAGCAAAAGCGTACTTAGCCAATCAACGATTTGCTAGGAAGGCGGTTAGAGTGTTTCATGGCAACATAGGAGGCTGACAAGACAAGAATAGGCATCGAGGCATAACTATAGAGCGAGACAACTAGCAAGGCAAAGGTAGAGGTGATATCGAGGAACGGTCATCTTGCATGTTATGTTCACGGTGGGATCGTATACTTGCTCCTCAAACTCAGTCTCGACAGGAACCTTGAACTCCGAATCGTCACCGGGCTCTAACCATCACAAGAATACAAACAACGGAACAAGATCAATCATGGTGCAATGCACAAACAACATGATGCATATGAGCATGGACATGATATGATGCATCACAAAAGGAACATGATGAGTGCAACATGTGGCAATGGCATAATGCAAGAACACAATTCATTTAAGGGAACACATCATGCAAAAGAAAGCAAGAACAACATAGCCACACATGTGGTATTTAGTTTGTAACTAGCTAGGCACCCAACAAGTTTAGTATGTTGCTTAGCATGGCAACGAGTGCTTCACAAGACCAACTACAACATGCAAGCATTTAAATGGTCCGGAAGAAACAAACAACAATTCTGGAAAATCCCATGTGCATATATCAAATTTGGTGCTGATCTGCTACAACCATATTTTAGAGTTGTTAAACATGCAAAGTAACAACATCATGTTATCCTACACATTTTTCCACCCCATCTACATATTAAGTTTATTAAATTTGGAGCTACGGTTATTTAGTTATGAAATAAACCAATTTAAACATGTTATTTACAAAACATGAGCAAACAACATTTAAATGTGTTTAACATGGCAGCAAAATGCATATTATTAATCTATACTAAAAACTAAGCAGTTTTCATATATAGATCATTTAAAACGAATGCATAGTTTAAAAGATATGAGCAAAACAAAATGCAAACAAAACTGAAAATAAAACAAAACTGAGCATAAAACAAAAGGGACTCAGCCGGGGCTAGCCACTGCCTATGACAAGTGGGCCAGGGGGGCGCTGAAGTGGCAAGGCTGGGTGTGGGAGTGTGTTTGTGCGCGTGCAGAGGCTAACATGTGGGTCCCTGGTGTCGAGGGGTGCGCAAGCTCACCACGAACATGCTCGCGTGATCAGGACGACGGGAGGAGGACGGGGACGGCCGGAATCATGGGAGAAGTAGAGACGGCCGCAGGGGAAGAAGATGAAGTGGACGTCGAGGAACTTAGCGATCCGCGTGCTGTAGAGGATGTAGTCGACGTAGCAGATGTCGAGGAAGCAGAAGGACAAGGTAGGCGGAGGTCGTCGAGGCTCACGCCGGCGACGAGCTCATGCTCCCAGATGCGCTCGGGACGGCGTTGGAGTGGCGGATCTGGTGGTCTAGGTGGCCTAGCGGCAAACGAGGAAAGGAGGAGGGAAACCCTACATCTCCTTGGACACGGGGGGTGGCTAAGTAGGGGGGCAAGGCGACTGAACGCAGCGGCGACGCGCTCGTGCTCGCGGTCCCCATGGCGAGAGCAGGAGCTTGACGAAAAGGTGGCGCGTAGGTCGACTGTAGCCAGAGGCTGACAGGTGGGGTTGTGATGGCCACGTGGGCGTACGGGAGCCTGGGTAACGGTGCGGCTGGGTGAGAAATGGCGCGGGTCGCGAGCATGGCAGGTGAGCTGGGCTGCGACTCGCGCTGGTTGCTGGGCCAGCCTGGTGGTCGAGGCCCAGGTGGTACTGCTGCGGCTGGGCTCCTCTGTTGGCTGCTGCTGCACTGCTGCTTCTTTTCTTTTTCTTTTTCTTCAGGCAGAAAAATAAAATGAAAAGCCCAGGCAGCTAGGAATAGAATTAGGGAGAAGTAAAAATATCCCTGAGCTCCTGGAATTATGCCTGATTTAATAAAATTGCCTTGGACATTTTTAGAGGTAGAAAAATAAAACAAGTTTGAATATAATTCAAACTTGGAGCATATTTTAACCTGACCAAAACAACTTCAAATAAGGTGAAATTTGGCATAGAGGTTAAAGGCATGGTGCAAGATTTGTTGGGAGAAGATGAACATTTATAGGGAAGGGAATGTGGCACTTTCAAAACAACAAGAAAAGAAAGAAAGGGAAGGAGAGGTGGTGAAGCTTGGAAGTGATCGTGCATGGATCACACATGGATCAAGCATCAAGATAACATGGAAGAAACCACATGCACATGGTGAGAATGAGAATGCAATATGACATAGGCAAGTATGCAATATGATGTGACCATGATGCATATGATGGTAATGAAGCAAAGGCATGACAATGCAATAATGAAAAGGAAAACCCCCAAGAAAAGGATAGGACCAAATGGAAATATATTGCCATATAAGGAAGTTTTACATCTAGGGTGTTACAGTATCATAGGCGCCTCCCGTACAATGAGTGGACGACATCTGTCCCAACGATGAGCTGACATGTGGATCTTCAAGCGAATGAGAATTTTACATGTGGAAAATCGCCATTGGTCGCGGTTGTTAGTGGGTTATTGGATCCAAAACCAGCCCCGATAGCTTAACGGCGACCCATTACGATGGATGCCATGTGTTAGATACCCTTGACGAAGGCACTTCCATGACGCGGCATTTATCATCATGAAAGTGGAAACTTACGTGATGATAATTTTGGTATTGTCATGGAACACTTCTACGACAGCACATGTATGACTATCTTGATTCTGTCATAAAATCGTCATGGATGTACATGCATGACAGAAAACATGACCTACTGTGACAAACACGTATTATCACGGAAGTGATTTTTTGTAGTGTTTTTCTTCGATATTTTGGTTTTGTTTGGCCAATTTGATTGATTTATCTTGCAATGGGAAGAGGTGCTTTGTGATGGGTTCGAGGTTGCGGTGCTCAATCTCAGTGACACAAGGAGACATGACATGCATGTATCGTTGCCATTAAGGATAAAATGATGGGGTCTATTCCTACATGAATAGATCTTGTCTACATCATGTCATCGTTCTTAAGGCATTATTATGTTTCTTTTTGGAACTTAATACACTAGATGCATGCTGGATAGCGGTCGATGTGTGGAGTAATAGTAGTAGATGCATGCAGGAGTCGGTATACTAATCATGGACATGATGCCTATATACATGATCATTTGTCTTGTATATCATCATAACTATTCGCTTTTCTACCAATTGCCCAACACTAATTTGTTTACCCACTGTATGCTATTTTCTCGAGAGAAGCCACTAGTGAAACCTACAGCCCCTGGGTCTATTTCTCATCATATACTTGCATATCTATATTGCTATTCGTGTTTTCCAATATTTGCCTAATTTATTTTCAGATCTATATTATCAAAAATCCAAAAATACCTTGCTGCATTTTATTTGCTTTCATCTTATTTGCATCTATAAAATTATCTTTTATCATACTACCTTACCCAAAGAGGGATTGACAACCCCTCTACACGTCGGGTTGCAAGGATTTGTTGTTTGTGTGCAGGTGTCGCTTACATAATTCGCTTGGTTCTCCTACTAGATTGATAACCTTGGTTTCATAACTGAGGTAAATACTTACCTTCATTGTGCTGCATTATCCTCTTCTCTTCGGGGAATTACGGACATGGTCCACAACTATCAGTACCTGGCTTCCTCCTCCGCCATCTCCTTCTTGAACGCCACTTGTCTGGCTTTCTCAATCCGCGGCAACGACTTCCGCAGTAAAAGATTGTACTGGCCCCAAAACCACTCAAAAGTTGAGGGGTGCGGTGCAACCTCCTCCGGCGGCGCGTAGGGATCCTCCTCATTGCTGTTGTGCGACTGAACTTCCTCGGGGGGCGCCTCCGCGTCGGCGTGTGGGAAGATCGGGGCGCCATGGCAGAGTTTTGTGTGAGAGAGGGGGGCGAGCGAGGAGAGGATGTAGATGAGAATGTAGGCAGGACGACGTGAGCAAGGTAGTATTTATTGGCGGCCGGAATGTAGATCGATGGGAATAGTACACACGCCAGCCGTCGGAATTTACGAGCCCTGTAGTTCGAATTGCACACGATTCCCGCAACAAAAGTCTTGTGTGAACTTAATCGCTGACGGTTTCCAATACATAACCGCATCTGATTAATAACCCACGCCACTCACCTTCCAAACCTCGATCTTCTAGAGTGTCAATCGTGTGGGGCCTGGTTGTCTTGCCAGATATTTACATTTTCTTTACGCATATAAGGCACGAATGCTTAGTTTTTGTTACCATGGCACTCGATGCTTGTGTTCAAGCCGTGACACCAATATGTTTGAAAATTTCTTCTAATTTACTGGACATGGAATTAGCTCGCACACAAGTATGCAGATATGATTTTTTCCAAACTGTTATGGTTAGCAGTTGCATGTACATGTAGTTCAAATTTGAATTACGATCATTAAATGGCTAGAAAATCACTTAAATGTCTTCAAAAGGTCAAATGACCCCTGAAAGTTTCCAATTTGTGACAGTTGTATTAGTGCACATTAACGGTAGAAAGAGTTTGAATGCCATAAGATGTAGCTATCGACATTTCATCATCAAACATGCCTTATTCCCTCTCGGAACCACGAGCCTTCTAGTGAGTTGCTCTGGTTTGTGAGGGGTTTGTGTCCAAACTTTTGCCAAACAAGCCAATTTTCTTACCACAATATCTTAGTGCCATGCCATTATGTCAAGCAAGGTTTCGTGCATTTCTAATGATTTTTTAATCTTTTTGGAATTTAAATGCCAAGGCACTCGATGCTTGTGTCCAAGCCGTGACACCGCCATGTTTGAAAATTCCTTCTAATTTACTGCACATGGAATTAACTCACACACAAGTATATAGATATGACTTTTTTCAAACCATTATGGTTAGTTGTTGCATGTACATGTAGTTAAAATTTGAATTACGATCATTAAATGGCTAGAAAATCTCTTCAATTTCTTCAAAAGGTCAAATGACCCCTGAAAGTTTCCAAATTTTAACATGACAGTTTTATTAGTGCACATAACGGTAGAAAGAGTTTGAAGGCCATAAGATGTAGCTATCGACGATCTGTCATCAAACATGCATTATTCCCTCTCGGAACCACGAGCCTTCTAGTGAGTTGCTCCGGTTTGTGAGGGATGTGTGTGTCCAAACTTCTGCCAAACAAGCCAATTTTCTTACCACAACATCTTGGTGCCATGACATTATGTCAAGCAAGGTTTCATGTATTTCTGATCATTTTTGAATCTTTTGGAATTTAAATGTCATGGCACTCAATGCTTGTGTCCAAGCCATGAGACTAATAGGTTTAGAAATTCCCTCCGATTTACTGCAACTGACATTAACTCGCACACAAGTACACAAATTTGATTTTACAAACCCTTATGGTTAGATGTTGCATGTACATGTAGTTCAAATTTGCATTACGGACATTAAATGGGTAGAAAATCACTTAAATGTCTGAAAGGGTCAAATGACCCATGAAAATTTCCAAATCTTAACATGACAGGTTTATTTGTGCACGTTCATGATGGAAAAGGTTTGAAGGCCATAAGAGGAAGCTATCGCCGGTTCGTCATCAAACATGCATTGTTCCCTCTCGGAACCATGAGACGTCTAGTGAGTTGCTCCGGTTTGTGAGGGGGGGTGTCCAACCTTTTGCCAAACAAGCCAATTTTTTACCACAACAACTTGGTGCCATGCCATTAGGTCAAGCAAGGTTTCATGTATTTCTGACCATTTTTTAATCATTTGGAATTTAAGTGCCATGGAACTCAATGCTTGTCTCCAAGCCGTGACACCAATATGTTTGAAACTTCCTTCCAATTTACTGCACATGACATTAACTCGCACACAATTAAACAAATTTGATTTTTCAAACCCTTATGATTAGATTTTGCATGTACATGTAGTTAAAATTTGAATTACGACCATTAAATGTCTTTAAAAGGTCAAATGACCCCTGAATTTTTCCATAATTTAACATGATTGTTTTATTTGTGCACTTCAACGCTAGAAAAAGGTTGAAGGTCATAAGAGGAAGTTATCATCAGTTCATCATCAAACATGCGTTGTTACCTCTCGGAACCACGAGCCTTCTAGTGAGTTGCTCGGGTTTCTGAGGTGTGTGTGTCCAAACTTTTGCGAAACAAGTCAATGTTTTTACCACAACATCTTGGTGCTTTGCCATTACGTCAAGCTTCATGTATTTTTGATAATTTTTGAATCTTTTGGAATTTAAATGCCATAGCACTCGATTCTTGTGTCCAAGCCGTCACACCAATATGTTTGAAAATTCATTCCGATTTACTACACATGACATTAACTCACTCACAAGTACACAAATTTGATTTTTCAAACCATTATGGTTAGTTGTTGCATGTACATGTAGTTCGAATTTGAAGTACGACCATTAAATGGCTTGAAAATCACTTAAATGTCTTAAAAAGGTCAAATGACTCCTAAAATTATCCAAATTTTAACATGTATTTATAAACATTTTTTAATATTTTGGAATTTAAATGCCATTGCACTCGATGCTTAATTATGTGTCAGGACCCCGATCCTAAGTCACACAGGTCTAGCCTGTAACACACCATATCACTTTGCGGCCTCACGCACGGTATTCCCACGGGTGCCACCTTACCTGGCCCGGGACCGTTTGCGTATTTTGGCACACGTATATGATAGTGTCGCTAGCATCCATATGACAGAGAACCCGGGCCGACATGACCAGTTATAAACCAAAAGTGGCACTAAATTACAGAGACAGGCATACATGACCCAGCAACGAACGTGTCGGTCATCAACGTATGAACCCAAGTCGTAGCAAGCTACAAGGACTTAAGGATCAACGCGTGACATTTCCCCTAAGGGACAGACACAGGAACGAAGAAGGACACATGCCGGCCAGCCTAAGTGTTCCGGAGCAGTAGCAAGCTACCAAGGCTCAGCGGAAGAACTAGGAGACATTTCCCTGTAAGATAGGCTACCAAAGGTAAACAACTAGGTGTCGGATCCCACACATAGCAATACACATTACACGTACGCATAACATGCAAGTATGTGCTGTACAACATGGCATCACAACATAACTCAACAACTCATATAGATAAAGGCCCAGAAGAGCCATCATAGCATTTATTACAATCAGAGGTCACATGACCCAACATACAGAGCATACAGGCAACGGAAGCATTACATGTCTGAGTACAGACATCTACAAATGAAAAAGGCTGAGAAGCCTGACTATCTACCAGATCCTACAAGGGTTCAAGATCGTAGCTGAGGTAACAAGCTAAACGTTGAAGTCCACGCGGAACCACTAGCGAGACTGAAGTCTCTCTGCAAAAACATAAATTAAGCAAACGTGAGTACAAAGGTACTCAGCAAGACTTACATCAGAACTAGCTACATATGCATCAGTATCAACAAAGGGGTGGTGGAGTTTGACTGCAGCAAGCCAGCTTTGACTCGGTGGCTATCCTAAACTACGACTACAAGTAACTCTTTGAGGTGGCGCACACGAGTCCACATATTCACCAAACAATACACCACTATGGATCCGCTCCCGTCTCCCTACGAGAAGGCCATCCATAGCACTCACGCTTATCTTGCGTGTTTTAGAGTATCCACTTTCACTTGTCTATGAACTGTAATAGGCAACCCAGAAGTCCATTTCCGCGGACACGGCTATTCGAATAGATTATATTTAACCCTGCAGGGGTGTACTTCTTCACACACGCTCTCACCACTTACCGCCGTTTACACGACATGTACTCGGCAACCTTCAAGCGGAGGCCCAGCGAGGGTGTCGGCCACGACCTGACTAACCACACAAGTCTCTCGTCCAGGTTTATCGCCTATTTGGGTTCCATCCGTGGGGAGATCCGGCCGGGGTGTCGCTCACGGCCCCAAACGATGTGTCCACGTACCTGCCGCGTCACAGCCCACCCTGAGGGTCAACGCTGCGCACGACCTCCAGTAAACTACAAACACCAGAAACTAGTTGCAACTCCTGGACAGAGATCATGTTGATTAATAAGTCGAGAGGGTCCATTGGTTTCGGGCCCAATGCATGGTAGTAACAGGTCATGGATCAACCAACACAGAACTCAGTTCCTGAGGACGGCTGCAATGAGACAACCCACCATGTACTCCTACATGGCCTCTCATCGCTACCTTTACCAAATCGTGTTCACACACTTAGCTCACACACATTAGGACATGTTCATTACCACTCCAATTCATTCCCGATGAATCAGACCTGACACAACTCTAAGCAATAGCAGGCATAACCAGAAAGCATGAATGAGTAGGCACAACATGGCTCAAACAACTCCTACTCATACTAGTGGGTTTCAACTATTTACTGTGGCAATGACGGGTCATGCAGTGGAAAGGGGTTCAACTACCGCAGCAAGTAACAGTTGAAGCGTTGTTGTCCTAATGCAGTAAAAGAGAGCGAGAGCGAGAGAGTGGGATTGTATCGGAATGCTCAATGGGGTTTTGCTTGCCTGGCACTTTTGAAGATAACATTGGGTCTTCATCGGTGTCATCGAACTCAGCGTCGGAACGTCGTCTACTGAGAGGGGACAAAACCGACAAACAGAGAAAGAACACAATCAATGCAATGCAACAATATGATGCATCATCATGACATGGCAATATGCTGTTGATTGAGCTAATGCAACTAGCAACACAATTAAATGAAGCTGGTTTGAACCAAAGGTTCAAATTCAAACTTCATATGTGATTATTTAAATGCCCTTTGATTGATTTGACCTGATCAGCAGGTTTAACTTGTTCAAACATGCATGAAAATGCCATAAACAGATTCCTTGAATTTTTCTGATCAATTTTCATATATAAATTATTTTCATCTGAGTTATGGATTAGTTTCTATGATTTTTAGGAGTTTTGGCTATTTTCTGAAATAAATAAATCATTTCTGATTTATTTAAAATCCCAGAAAATAGTTACTGCGTCAGCACTAGGTCATGCTGACATCAGCAAGTCAACAGAGGCTGATCCAGTCAAACCTGACCAGTGGGGCCCACTGGTCAGTGACTAAGCTAATTAACAGAGACTATTAGTGTGAAATTAATCCTAACTAAAGTGTCAGGGGGGGTGGCCCACATGTCATTGACTCACTAACTAACTTAATAGCTAAACTAAACCAGGTTAATTAGCAGGGCGGGACCCCACATGTCATAGACCCACGGGGGTCAAACCTCGGGTCAAAGAGGCCAGGCCCACCGGTCAAAGGTCAAAAGCGCCGGCGGCTAGCCGCCGGCGAGGCTGAGCGCGGCGGAGGGCGTCGGAAAACCTCCTCCGGCGACCAAATGGCCGGCGGAGGGCATCTACGTGGAGCTGGGACTCGCCCGCATCCATCTGTGCCATCGGAAGGGGGCTGGGGTGGCCGGAAGGTGGCCGGCGACGAGGTCCAGCGGCGGCAGCGCTCGGGCTTGCGCGGGCGCGGCGCTAGGGGGCTCGGGAGGAAGAAGAAGAAGTGGCTACGGGCTCCTGGAGGAACGCTGAGCACGCCGGTGTGCTCGGTTGCCGCCCTGGGCGACGGTGGCCACGGCTGCAACATCGCCGGCGGCGAGAAGCTCACGGCTCCGGTGGTTAGCATGGCAGAGGAAGAAATCGGCGGCGGGGCTAGGGGAGAATAGCCGGGGGCTCACCGCGGTGTCCTAGGGGTGCTCTGCGGCCTGGGGGAGGCATCAAAGAAGGTGGGCAAACGCCGGCGATCTCGGGCGGCCGAGGTTGAAGACGATGCCCAAGAAGACGAAGCGGGGCTCCCCGAGGCGCGTGACTTGGTGTAGCGGTTGTGGCCATAGCGGCGGTGCCTCTGGACACAACGGAGAGGCGGGGCGGTGGCTCTGGCCGCGGTGACAGCGGGCGCGGCGGCGACGGCGTTCGGTGGCTGCGAGGAGAGAGCCAGAGGAGGGGAGAGACACGGGAAGAGAGTGAGGGGGGTCTGGGGGGGTGCGTGGAGACGCCAGAGACGTCCAGGGCGAGGTGGCAAGCAGGAGGTGGCCGTCGGTGGCCGTGCGCGTGCTGGCGCGCCGCGGGCACATGCCCTCGTGCCTTCTGGCACGAGGTAGACGATAGAGGAGGCCACGTGGGCTGGGCCGCACAGTACCGGGCCGCACAGGTAAGTGGCTCAGGTAAAACTCTCTCTCTGCTTTTCTTTTTTTTGTTTCTGTTTTCTATTCTTTTGACTTTGTTTTGATTTAATAAAAATACCAGGACATATTCATAAATCATGAAACCAGGCATGGCTACTGTTTAGAATAAATCCAACAGTAAACATTTTGGTTTATGATTTTTTGAGCATTTAAAATAATATATAAAATTTAAATGCCCAAATGCAAATAAGATATGATTTAATTCAAAAATCCAGAATGGTCTTAGAAATAAGTGCAACATTTTTGGCAGGGGTTTTTAATCAATCCAAAAATGATGAACTTTTCCAAGGGGCATTTTGGGTTCATTGAAAAGGATTTAAATTTGACCCTAGTTAAATTCATTTAGTGCTAGGGTTTGAGCATCCCCATTTCAGGTTTTCCTTTGAAGATAAACATGATGCACACATGAAGCTAGCCTAGAGCATTACCAAAGCTAGGGATGTGACAACTCACCCCTACTAAACAAGAATCTCGTCCCGAGATTCAGGACGTGAGATAAGATATCAGAGGGGACACTAACTAACACAAACTTCATGATCCAAGTGTCCTCTATATAAGTGTTGATTGCTTGCCTCAGGTTGATCCTGGCTTCCTTGCTTTCGAAATCTTTGTCCAAACGGTGACGATGAGAGAAATTTTAGAAAATTGATCTTCCGAAAGATCGAGCAATTCAAGATCAGCTTATGGAGTGAGACGTTGAAACATCTCTTGAGCTGAGACACGGAGTACACCTCCAGGGGGATGGAATGAAACAAACGATGAAGGTTCACCTAGTGGCCATAATTCCACACCTAAGAAGATGGTGACGATACCACCAGACGGGGCACCTTTAGGGAAGGTGACTCACAGAATTATTCCCTTAAGTGGCAAAAAGAATTACTTTTGATATAGAGATCATTAAAATTATCTATACCAGCCTAAGGCAAACACAATCGATCGTTTGACGGAGTTCGAGATAATGACATTCTCGGGCCAGAATGGATGATGTGGACTGCCTTGTAAAAGACAATGCCAAGGTTGATTTTTTTTTCGTCACCGGAAATGGATGGGATCCATGGTAAAATGGCACATTGGCGGTGCAAGTTGGGAACAACATGCAAATGCTGGGAATGATTCTGGTAACTGGAAGGATCCCAACAGTAGAGAGTAATTCTACTCTTGAGGGGTTATAGCATAACCAAGATCACTGGAAGCAATCCCGGTTAGTGTCGAGGATAACGCCTAGTGCTTGTGCATGCTCTCAAGAACTTGAGCATTCCCATATTCATCAAGGTTTTACCAACATCCGTGTCAAGGACCCTGGCAACATCACATACTACCATGATGAATAATGATGGACGATGCAGATGCAAAGGAAGATAACACTTTCTCAGATTCCACCTTAGCGGTGTCAGGAGCAGAATTTGGATAATCGACCGAGTGACATTTAGCACTCCGTTTCTAATGTTCTCCTTGATGTGCTAGCACAACCCATTTATTAAAATGGTTTGGTACCTAGAACGTCAAATAAAAGGTCAGACTTCAGGGGCACAAAAATCCATAAGAAACAACTAGGGAGTAATTCCTACGAAGTCCTTATGGGGAGGTGGCCAACTTCTTCAATCAAGATACTACATCAATAGGTCTTCCGGCTGGGTGGGTTGGCCACGACATCCACTTTACCGGTCATCGAGAGACCAATATTATAGTTCTTGGGAAAAGCTCCAACTATCATATCTGCCTGAGATTCAGTTCTGATTGGTGTCAGGATATTCCAGACTCATCGAGTCTAGAAGGAATGAAGGTTTGCAACACAATTCGACGAGACGGCGTTGCGAGATTCTCGGGGAGTGAACTACGACAGCAAGCTCCAAAACATGAGCTGGTTCTGCTACAAACCTGTGAACACGTTGTCCAAGACAAGCATGACCACATAGTAGTCTTACTAGAAAATACTATCGAGTTCAGATTGGGAATCATCATTGGAGATAACGAAGTCTTGTGCATGTCCGTCCGTGCCCTTCGGGAATAGCATTTGAACTTCTTTTCTTTGAACAAATCAATCAGTGGCTTGGTGTGCTAGGGATACATATAGAATGAAGATGATCAGTCTATCAGACCATAGAATACTTCGCACGTACACATGACTGACTTGGGATGACTCCAGAGGAGGTAAAACATGCTTTCTCGAATTCACGGCGGCAACTTGCATCAGATGCACATGAATTAGAGGAAGTCACTTCTTTCTCCCGTCATATGCTTCACGAACGGGTCATGAAGATAATGCTTATAAAAGTTTCCAATACTAACTGGATGTTCAACATAGATCATGGAGAAGATAACAATATTGCTGATGGGCTCAACAACAATTCATCCAGGTTTCCATGGAGATGGAATTCCATAATTATGTGAACAAGTGATAGTATTGGTCAGACCAATAGATGTAATGGTGTATGCTCGAGGGATCAACCACGAGTAAGACAACGTTACGAATATCGTTGGTTCTGATTTGATTCGAGGATAGCCCACACTCAAATCAAAGTTTTGGACAAGATAATAAATCGACAAATGATCACGGGGATCAATTGGAGAAGATATCATCTACCTTCAATACACACACAAGATATCCCTTTGGGGTGAGCTATGTGGGTTAAGCTTTTATCTTCCAACTCTCCAAGTTTTTGTTTAGCTTAACCAACTAGTTCGGGGTACCCAACACAGATTCTTGGAGAAGTGGTGGTTTATAAGAAACCAACTTGATCACGAACTCAACATAACAGTCAGGGAACAACCCGGTAATACTTCCGAGAAGATATTCGGAAAATCACGAACCACCGCTATGTTACTAAGCTCGGGAACAATCTTGCTCTTCAAGGCAAGACGATATGATCAAATGAGCAAGGGCTTAACAAAATCCTAACTCATCAATCAAAGAGTGCACCAGGAAAGTGGACTAGGTAGCACAATCAATCTCAGAATGGTAATTAGTAACTAACACACTAAGAATGAAATTGTTGTCCTTTAACCGCCAAGCAACGAAATTGCTAGGGGTATTGATTTCACACATCACAATTCACTTGTCAGCATTCCGGTTATAATAACACGGAGACCGAGGAATGAACGATAATGGCGAGAAGTATCACCTTATCAAAAGTTCATAGGAGGTGGTGCAATTCTCATGACATTCTTGACATAAAGATGGTAATACTCCAGAATGGAACAGTTTAGAAGCTGCATTAGCATTCTTCATCTGCGAAGTACAACTTCTTTGACCCAATCCTGGATATGGATAAGGTACTGGAGTTTGTTTCTCCTAGTCATTCCAGAATAGAATGGCTTGACGGACCACAAGAGTAAAAGGCATCGATGAACACAAGTGCACGACAACTCCTGACTATCAACTGATAGACGAAGGTCATAAAACAACTGAAAAGGGACAGCTCAAAGGAACATATATCTTTCTGAGTTGTGGATGCATAGGTTAGTATGTCGAACGAGTTCCACATATTTCTTCCGGATAACCCATGCAGAAAAGTAGGACTGGCAGAGTCACAATATGAATGGAGTACCACTCAGGAGCACTCTGGTTGTGATCTTTTGGTTCGGGAGAACTTCTGCCAAGGATGGTTCATGGTATTGGAAGAACGATAACCACGAACCTCGAGGACTATCACAAGGTTACTAATATCCTAAGGAACGAGCAAATACTATCAACGTGAAGTAAGTAGGGTGAAACTCGGGTTCAAGAACCCACGAATAGAATACCTACCAACTAAATAGCATCACGGGATGCTTTCGAGAATAATGGCCAGAATCATCACACTGAGAATATAAAGCATTGCTAGATTACTGGGTGATCCTCTAGGATTACTTAGGGTCATAATAATAACTCCAACATATGTGTCGAGGTAACAAGGTACCGCAACTCACCGACTAGTGTGATTAATCTGGCCTAAAGGGACATCGGAAACAGGGAGGAAAGGTTTGCAAATGCATCAGACTATTTAGAACATGGGATGACTCGGACAGCATAACGGCTGCAAATGCTCGAAAATACTTTGAGATCCAAGCAAAAGAGTATCCTATCCACTTAACATCATAATGTCAAGGTTCTGAGACCAACAGTTGAACAAACAGAAGTAGTAGAAACTGAACTGAGGGTTGAATCCACAATAACGTGATCCTGATAGACATAAGAGAAAGCCTAGTTCTTAATCCCCGTGGGATAGAAGAAGGTGACTCAGATCAGAAGGTCATAAGGTAAAGGAGTAAAAAGAGCCTTACGTTCCCTTCCACAATCAATTCCCTTATATAACTAAAGAGTTTCTAGACACAACTTCGACCAGTTTGCCTTGCTAATCCTACAGGCAGTCAGGCTCTGATACCAAAGCTGTCAGGACCCCGATCCTAAGTCACACAGGTCTAGCCTGTAACACACCATATCACTTTGCGGCCTCACGCACGGTATTCCCACGAGTGCCACCTTACCTGGCCCAGGACCGTTTGCGTATTTTGGCACATGTATATGATAGTGTCGCTAGCATCCATATGACAGAGAACCCGGGCCGACATGACCAGTTATAAACCAAAAGTGGCACTAAATTACAAAGACAGGCATACATGACCCAGCAACGAACGTGTCGGTCATCAACGTATGAACCCAAGTCGTAGCAAGCTACAAGGACTTAAGGATCAACGCGTGACATTTCCCCTAAGGGACAGACACAGGAACGAAGAAGGACACATGCCGGCCAGCCTAAGTGTTCCGGAGCAGTAGCAAGCTACCAAGGCTCAGCGGAAGCACTAGGAGACATTTCCCTGTAAGATAGGCTACCAAAGGTAAATAACTAGGTGTCGGATCCCACACATAGCAATACACATTACACGTACGCATAACATGCAAGTATGTGCTGTACAACATGGCATCACAACATAACTCAACAACTCATATAGATAAAGGCCCAGAAGAGCCATCATAGCATTTATTACAATCAGAGGTCACATGACCCAACATACAGAGCATACAGGCAACGGAAGCATTACATGTCTGAGTACAGACATCTACAAATGAAAAAGGCTGAGAAGCCTGACTATCTACCAGATCCTACAAGGGTTCAAGATCGTAGCTGAGGTAACAAGCTAAACGTCGAAGTCCACGCGGAACCACTAGCGAGACTGAAGTCTCTCTGCAAAAACATAAATTAAGCAAACGTGAGTACAAAGGTACTCAGCAAGACTTACATCAGAACTAGCTACATATGCATCAGTATCAACAAAGGGGTGGTGGAGTTTGACTGCAGCAAGCCAGCTTTGACTCGGTGGCTATCCTAAACTACGACTACAAGTAACTCTTTGAGGTGGCGCACACGAGTCCACATATTCACCAAACAATACACCACTATGGATCCGCTCCCGTCTCCCTACGAGAAGGCCATCCATAGCACTCACGCTTATCTTGCGTGTTTTAGAGTATCCACTTTCACTTGTCTATGAACTGTAATAGGCAACCCAGAAGTCCATTTCCGCGGACACGGCTATTCGAATAGATTATATTTAACCCTGCAGGGGTGTACTTCTTCACACACGCTCTCACCACTTACCGCCGTTTACACGACATGTACTCGGCAACCTTCAAGCGGAGGCCCAGTGAGGGTGTCGGCCACGACCTGACTAACCACACAAGTCTCTCGTCCAGGTTTATCGCCTATTTGGGTTCCATCCGTGGGGAGATCCGGCCGGGGTGTCGCTCACGGCCCCAAACGATGTGTACAGGGTTCCCGCATCACCAAACGGGCAATCGGTACACCGTGCCACGTACCTACCGCGTCACAGCCCACCCCGAGGGTCAGCGCTGCGCACGACCTCAAGTAAACTACAAACACCAGAAACTAGTTGCAACTCCTGGACAGAGATCATGTTGATTAATAAGTCGAGAGGGTCCATTGGTTTCGGGCCCAATGCATGGTAGTAACTGGTCATGGATCAACCAACACAGAACTCAGTTCCTGAAGACGGCTGCAATGAGACAACCCACCATGTACTCCTACATGGCCTCTCATCGCTACCTTTACCAAATCGTGTTCACACACTTAGCTCACACACATTAGGACATGTTCATTACCACTCCAATTCATTCCCGATGAATCAGACCTGACACAACTCTAAGCAATAGCAGGCATAACCAGAAAGCATGAATGAGTAGGCACAACATGGCTCAAACAACTCCTACTCATACTAGTGGGTTTCAACTATTTACTGTGGCAATGACGGGTCATGCAGTGGAAAGGGGTTCAACTACCGCAGCAAGTAACAGTTGAAGCGTTGTTGTCCTAATGCAGTAAAAGAGAGCGAGAGCGAGAGAGTGGGATTGTATCGGAATGCTCAATGGGGTTTTGCTTGCCTGGCACTTTTGAAGATAACATTGGGTCTTCATCAGTGTCATCGAACTCAGCGTCGGAACGTCGTCTACTGAGAGGGGACAAAACCGACAAACAGAGAAAGAACACAATCAATGCAATGCAACAATATGATGCATCATCATGACATGGCAATATGCTGTTGATTGAGCTAATGCAACTAGCAACACAATTAAATGAAGCTGGTTTGAACCAAAGGTTCAAATTCAAACTTCATATGTGATTATTTAAATGCCCTTTGATTGATTTGACCTGATCAGCAGGTTTAACTTGTTCAAACATGCATGAAAATGCCATAAACAGATTCCTTGAATTTTTCTGATCAATTTTCATATATAAATTATTTTCATCTGAGTTATGGATTAGTTTCTATGATTTTTAGGAGTTTTGGCTATTTTCTGAAATAAATAAATCATTTCTGATTTATTTAAAATCCCAGAAAATAGTTACTGCGTCAGCACTAGGTCATGCTGACATCAGCAAGTCAACAGAGGCTGATCCAGTCAAACCTGACCAGTGGGGCCCACTGGTCAGTGACTAAGCTAATTAACAGAGACTATTAGTGTGAAATTAATCCTAACTAAAGTGTCAGGGGGGTGGCCCACATGTCATTGACTCACTAACTAACTTAATAGCTAAACTAAACCAGGTTAATTAGCAGGGCGGGACCCCACATGTCATAGACCCACGAGGGTCAAACCTCGGGTCAAAGAGGCCAGGCCCACCGGTCAAAGGTCAAAAGCGCCGGCGGCTAGCCGCCGGCGAGGCTGAGCGCGGCGGAGGGCGTCGGAAAACCTCCTCCGGCGACCAAATGGCCGGCGGAGGGCATCTACGTGGAGCTGGGACTCGCCCGCATCCATCTGTGCCATCGGAAGGGGGCTGGGGTGGCCGGAAGGTGGCCGGCGACGAGGTCCAGCGGCGGCAGCGCTCGGGCTTGCGCGGGCGCGGCGCTAGGGGGCTCGGGAGGAAGAAGAAGAAGTGGCTACGGGCTCCTGGAGGAACGCTGAGCACGTCGGTGTGCTCGGTTGCCGCCCTGGGCGACGGTGGCCACGGCTGCAACATCGCCGGCGGCGAGAAGCTCACGGCTCCGGTGGTTAGCATGGCAGAGGAAGAAATCGGCGGCGGGGCTAGGGGAGAATAGCCGGGGGCTCACCGCGGTGTCGTAGGGGTGCTCTGCGGCCTGGGGGAGGCATCAAAGAAGGTGGGCAAACGCCGGCGATCTCGGGCGGCCGAGGTTGAAGACGATGCCCAAGAAGACGAAGCGGGGCTCCCCGAGGCGCGTGACTTGGTGTAGCGGTCGTGGCCATAGCGGCGGTGCCTCTGGACACAACGGAGAGGCGGGGCGGTGGCTCTGGCCGCGGTGACAGCGGGCGCGGCGGCGACGACGTTCGGTGGCTGCGAGGGGAGAGAGCCAGAGGAGGGGAGAGACACGGGAAGAGAGTGAGGGGGGTCTGGGGGGTGCGTGGAGACGCCAGAGACGTCCAGGGCGAGGTGGCAAGCAGGAGGTGGCCGTCGGTGGCCGTGCGCGTGCTGGCGCGCCGCGGGCACACTCCCTCGTGCCTTCTGGCACGAGGTAGACGACAGAGGAGGCCATGTGGGCTGGGCCGCACAGTACCGGGCCGCACAGGTAAGTGGCTCAGGTAAAACTCTCTCTCTGCTTTTCTTTTTTTTGTTTCTGTTTTCTATTCTTTTGACTTTGTTTTGATTTAATAAAAATACCAGGACATATTCATAAATCATGAAACCAGGCATGGCTACTGTTTAGAATAAATCCAACAGTAAACATTTTGGTTTATGATTATTTGAGCATTTAAAATAATATATAAAATTTAAATGCCCAAATGCAAATAAGATATGATTTAATTCAAAAATCCAGAATGGTCTTAGAAATAAGTGCAACATTTTTGGCAGGGGTTTTTAATCAATCCAAAAATGATGAACTTTTCCAAGGGGCATTTTGGGTTCATTGAAAAGGATTTAAATTTGACCCTAGTTAAATTCATTTAGTGCTAGGGTTTGAGCATCCCCATTTCAGGTTTTCCTTTGAAGATAAACATGATGCACACATGAAGCTAGCCTAGAGCATTATCAAAGCTAGGGATGTGACATTATGTCCAAGCCGTGACACCAATATGTTTGAAAATTCCTACCAATTTACTTCACATGACATTAACTCGCACACAAGTACACAAATTTGAATTTTTTTTAAAACCCTTATGGTTAGTTGTTGCATGTACATGTACTTCAAATTTGAATTACGGTCATTAAATGGCTAAAAATCACTTAAATGTCTTAAATATGTCAAATGATCCTTGAAAATTTCCAAATTATAACATGACGATTGTATTAGTGCACTTTGACGGCAGAAAAAGTTTGAAGGACATAAGAGGAAGCTATCACCGGTTCGTCATCTAACATGCATTGTGTTCTCTCGAAACCACGAGCCTTCAAGTGAGTTGCTCCGGTTTCTGAGGGGTGTGTCCAAAGTTTTGCCAAACATGCCTTTTTTACCACATCATCTTGGTGCCATGCCATTACGTCAAGCAAGGTTCCATGTATTTTCAATAAAAAAAATGGAATTTAAATGGCATGGCACTCGACGCTTGTGTCCAAGCCATGACAACAATATGTTTAAAAATTCCTTCCAATTTATTGGACATGGAATTAACTCGCACACAAGTACACAAATTTGATTTTTCAAACCATTATGGTTAGTTGTTGCATGTATATGTAGTTCAAATTTGAATTACGGTCGCTAATTGGCTATAAAATGAGTTAAATGTCTTTAAAAGGTCAAATGAACCCTTATAATTTCCAAATTTTAACATGATAGTTGCATTAGTACATTTTAATGGTACAAAATTTTCTCATACATTTAAAACATCATTCGTTGCTTCTATACTCCAAATTTGTCTTTCACGGCTAATTCAAAAAAATCAACAAGATCACACACAGTTTGTTGTAGGAACTGTTTGCGATGAAAATTCGTGGGTCTATTTAATTCTTCCTCCATAAGCTTCGTCGGCTTCATCTACTCTAGTCCCGGTCACACCCAAACCCACGAATCCCCGATCCCCATTCCCCAACCCCTTCTTGCAAAGAATGACGCCGTGGAGACGCTTCGTGAGGGCCCATACGATGGCTGCTTCCTCCCCGAGCACCGCCGCCTGCGTGGAGAGCGCGGTGCATCTGCCAGGAGGACGTCTATGGCAGCCGATAGGGTAGCTGCAGCAGCCGATGGCTACAGCTGCTGCTACGACGATGGCATCAAACGTCTATTGTGCTCAAGTAGCTGTCCTTGCCGTTGATGTCGCCCTGGCCTGGGTCGAGGCCATCCACACCAAGATCGAGGACAGCCACGCCAAGATATTCCAAGCCTCTTCAGAATCCAACATGCATCCCACGTCCGAAAAGGCGGCTGAGGCCATGGAGCACATGCTTCCTCATGAGATCGCCGACTGGGAGCTCGAGATGAAGGAGGCGGGGGAGATCGAGGAGCGCCGGGAGGAGGAGTTGCGCGTGGTCGATGAGGAGGTATAGAAGAGCCTGTTCGCCGAGGAATCGGTGGTGGAGTACCAACGCAAGCTCTGGCGCAGCCACTACTACGAGTACTACAACCTTGAAGGCGGTGTCGAGGACGAGGACAATGATGACGAAGCGATCATGTTCAGCTGGGGGGGCGCGGAGTCCACCAACGGCGGCTTGTCGCTGATACATCTCCAACGTATCTATAATTTATGAAGTATTCATCGCATCTTTATTATATTTTTGTATGATTTTGGTGCACTTTATATGGCTTTTATATGATTTTTATGGACTAACATATTGACCTACTGCCAAGTGTCAGTTGTTGTTTTCTGCTTGTTTTTGGTTTTCCACAAAATCCATATCAAATGAAGTCCAAATGCAGCAAAACTTTTTGACGTTTTTTTGGAACAAAAGAGACCCCTGAAGCTTCCTGGGAGGGCCAGAAGAGACACGAGGTGGCCACCAACCACTAGGGCGTGTCAGGTGCTGATACGTCTCCAACGTATCTATAAATTTTTATTGTTCCATGTTGTTATAATTTTTGATCTGGGTTCTAAGAGAATTTCTGGCGCTGTTGCTGGGGAGGATCTTCAACATATACCAGGTTCCTAATCACAAATCTCATCACCTCGCAATTTACATTATTTGCCATTTGCCTCTCGTTTTCCTCTCCCCCACTTCTTAAAAATTTGCCGTTTTTATTTGCCCTCTTTTTCGTTCGCTGTTTTCCGGTCACATCTATCGCCTACCTGTGTTCTTGTTTACAGTTGCTCAAAGATGACGCAAGAGAACACTAAGTTGTGTGATTTTTATAGTACCAACAACAATGATTTTATTGGCACTCAAATTGCTCCTCCCGCCACTAGTGCAGAGTCTTGCGATATTAATACTGCTTTATTGAATCTTGTCATGAAAGATCAATTTTCCGGTACTCCTAATGAGGATGACGCGTCCCATCTTAATACCTTCGTGGAATTATGCGATATGCAAAAGAAAAAAGATGTGGACAATGACGTTGTGAAGATGAAATTATTTCCGTTTTCTTTGCGTGATTCTGCCAAAAATTGGTTTTCTTCTTTGCATCGCAATAGTATCGATTCTTGGAATAAATGTGAAGATGCTTTCATTACTAAGTATTTTCCATCCGCGAAAATTATTTCCCTTATAACCCAGATCATGAATTTCAAGCAACTTGAACATGAGCATGTTGCACAATCTTGGGAAAGGATGAAAATGATGCTAAGGAATTGCCGAACTAATGGGTTAAATCTTTGGATGATCATACAAAAAAAATTATGCGGGGTTGAATTTGGAGAAGAGTCAACATTATTTAGAAGGCATCCCAATAGTTCGAAGGGTGAAATTCTTATTGAGAAAATTGATAAAAGTGGGTTTGGATAGGTGAAGACTTTAACTAGTGATGTGCCCACTCTTTTGGATTACAAAGACTTTAATTATGATAGTTGCTCTTTGATTGATTATATTACTTTGTTGCAATCCATGATTAACTCACCCCATGCCTATGAACAAAATAAAGCTTTTACTAAACATATTGTTGATGCTATGATGAAAGCTTTAGATGATAAGTTGGAATTAGAAGTATCAATTCCTAGAAAGTTGCATGATGAATGGGAACCTACTATCAAAATCGAAATTAAAAATTATGAGTGTTTGCTTTGTGTGATTTGGGTGCTAGTGTTTCCATGATTCTGAAATCCCTCTGTGGTGTTCTTGGTCTTACCAATATTGAAGATTGCTCTCTTAATTTGCATTTGGCGGATTCTACTATTAAAAAGCCTTAGGGAAGGATCAATGATGTTCTTATTCTTGCAAATAGGAACTATGTACCCATAGACTTTATTGTTCTTGACATCGATTGCAATCTGTCTTGTCCTATTATACTTGGTAGACCATTTTTGTGCACTATAGGTGCGGTGATTGATATGAAAGAAGGGAATATTAAATTCCAATTTCCCTTCAGAAAGGGCATGGAACACTTCTGTCGGGGGAAACTGTCCTCCCACGAGCACCTATGGGACCGGAGCCCCTTCTACGTTGCGGTAAGGGAGCGGAGGGAGCACGGAGAGCAGATCGAGGAGCGCACGCGGGCAGTTTACCCAGGTTCGGGCCGCGCGGACGCGTAAAACCCTACTCCTGCCTTAGGTTGTATTGAGTTCTTGAGCTCGGGAGCTGGAAGAGCTACAGTACTAGCTACACCGAGCGAGAGAGTTTTCTAGGTTTCGAACCCTTTCTATGTTGTGCATGGGCCTCCTTTTATAGCTCAAGGGGTCACCGACAAGTGTCAACGTAGAGGAGGGTAAAAGCGTAATCTTGGTGGTAGTTGTAACAGTGCGGGAATAGTGCGTGAATAGTGGATGAACAGTGGTCTTCACCTAACTTTGACAGTGGGGGACAAGGGCATTAAATGCCCGTCGCCGTCGACCCCAAAAGTGTCCGTCCATGCTTCTCCGTTCGCCACGACGGTAGCCTCGTCACCGTGGCTTGCAACTGTGTACCCCAGGCTGCACAGCCATCCGCCACGTGCCCCTGGAAGGGCCCCAGAGCGACGCGTGGGCTGATGAGCTGGAGCGCGGGCACACAGCATAGGTTTCCCCGGCAAGCACCTTGCCGGGGTAATGATCTTGCCGGGCCCGGAAGCTTGTCGCTCTCCGGGTCTTGCCGGGGCGCATGGCGCGCCGAGGCATTTCTTGAGATATGTAATCCTTGGCCTTCCTGACAAGCTCCTCTTGCCAGGGTCTTGTACTAAAGTGATAACCTTGAGCCTGGTGCGGCCTTCCCGGCAAGCTCCACTTGCCGGGGCCTTGATCTTCTGACTTGTATACTTTGTTCTTGAATGGCTTCATAAAGACCAGAAAGGTTTCCGGCAAGCACGTGGTAAGCCCTACCACGGGAAGCTGCTACTGCCCGTGCACAAGTTGGGGTACTATGGTACCCCTATCTTAGTACACCGACAGGAGCCCCCGGGCCTGGGCCACACACGGTGCCGAGCGCTGTTGGGCTAGGCCCAAGACAGTGCACGGGCACACGCGGCCCACGGCAAGCCGTATCCCCTTCCGTATCCGCCGCGTCCCTCCATAACGGCACGCGTCGATTGCGGCGTCGTGGGAGAGATCGTGGCCTGTTCTTTAATGGGAAATGCGGAGCGTCCCCCACTTCCCCCTTAAAAGCAGAGGAAGCAGGGGCAGTTCCCTCCATCGTCTTCATTGCTTCTTGATTCTCCAGAAACCTCCGCTGCTTCTTGCCTCCGCCCCCTGCTTCGCCGTCCTCCGCATTCGCGGCGCCGTCGAGCTCCTCGCCTCCTCCCTCGCCGCCCCCGCCATGGCTCCGAAGAGCGACAAGGCCAAGAGCGACAAGGCCAACAACGACAAGGCCAAGAAGGAGAAGTCAGAGCAGGCGGCGAAGCTGGCCGCCCTGCGGAAGAGGAGCGTGGTCTTCGCGCCGAGGCTTGGTCCGAGGGAGCTGCGGGATAAATACTATCTGTTCTGGGCGAGGGAGACCAAAGCTCATCCCCGCACCCATGTCTTCCCCGCCATCGCCAAAGATATGTTCCCCGGCGGGTATTTCTTCTTCGCTGCTTTTTTCCACTGTGGTCTGTGCACTCCGTTCTCGGAGTTCTTTTGTGATATCATGAACACATATGGCCTCCACCTCCTTGATTTCACCCCCAACGCCATCCTTACGATGGCCGTTTTCGTACATCTATGCGAAAACTATGTTGGGATCCATCCAAACGTAGCCCTTTTTCGCCATTTCTTCATGCCTAGAGTAGAGGCTGGCGCTCCCCTTTCCGGCGGTATCTCCTGGATCTTCAGGCTGAACAAGAAGGACTCGTACCTGAGGGGAGAACTCCGCGGCAAGTGGGAAGAATGGAGAGCCGATTGGTGTTGGGTGGTGGAGGATAAGCCGGAGCCCTTCACCGCGCCGCGCACAACTGCCATAGTGCGCGGCAGAGATTGGAGCGAATTGGCCCCGGAGGACAACAAGCTCAGCATCGCCCTCATTAGGATTATTCGTCTCCGGGTCGCCAATCTGACCATCGGAGAGGTTGGGGCAGATTTCCTCCGCCGCCGCATTGCCCCTTTACAAGAAAGGAAAAGGGCCGCCTGGGAATTCGGCAATGCGGCGGATATCATGAGGTTGCGCCCTGGATTAAACTATAACTTCACTGCCTTGGAGTTGAAGGGGATGGTCCGAGAGCTCTTCAAGCATGACCCGGCCCATCCGGAGTGGTTCAAACCTTCCCGGGGAGTGGTGCCGCTGTGCAACAGCACTGCCCGTGATTCCTTGCGCACGATGATGCGTGCGTGCGACTCCCATGGCGTTTCCCCCACTTGGATAGAGCCTCCGCTGGATACTGTGCTGAGCTTCTTCGACAACTTGGTCGAGACGCCCAAGAACACGGAGGAGAACAGGGGCCTCACCCGGGCCACTACTGGCCGGGACATCGCCTACATCGCCTCCAGGATGGAGGAGGCCGCTGCAGCTGCAGCAGCGGGTGACTTTGGATACACTGTGGACGAGGCACAGGCCACGGACGCGGTGAGCCAAGCAGAGGAGGCGGAAATCCTCCGGCTGCTCAAGCTTCCGCCCGAGGAGTTTGCCGGGGTGCCTTCCGTGCAGTTTGCCGGGACGAGCGAGGTCGCCGGAGGGAGCGAGGTTGCCGGAGGGAGCGAGGTTGCTGGAGGGAGCGAGGTTGCCGGAGGGAGCGAGGCCGCCGAGCATGGTGCTGGGTCCAGCGGGCCTGCCGGGGAGGAGGAGGATGTCGAGGCCGATGAAGACTCTGGTGGATCTCTGGGGC
The DNA here is from genome assembly GCA_902687465.1 of Secale cereale. Taxonomy (NCBI): domain Eukaryota; kingdom Viridiplantae; phylum Streptophyta; class Magnoliopsida; order Poales; family Poaceae; genus Secale; species Secale cereale. The sequence goes on along the minus strand of LR738710.1, from coordinate 533,474,135 downwards.
TTGATGACGATGCCTCCTCATCCTCAGAGAACTCCCCACCTCCGGCAAGCCCTACGCAACAACCGAGGAAGCGCCTCCGCAAGGCGGCTACGGCGACGAGGCCGCAGGCGCCTCGACAACAGCCGGCGCGCCGGGCGACGCGCGCCACCAGGACGAGCGAAGTCGTCAAGGAGGCGCCCCGTGCCCGTGCGCCAAGCGGGGGAGGATCTTCCCGGAGTGGAACGGGTGTTCCGTCTGCTCCTCGGGCCCCGGCGACGACGGGAGCTGGGTCTTCGCAGCCCACAGCCCCGGAGCCCACCAAGCGCCCGAGGGAACCTTCTCCTCCAGCTCCTCGCGCGGGAGCAAACCAGGCGGAGTTTGACTTCTCCGCCCTCAGCTCCGACGATGAGGAAGAGGAGTAAGTACTTGTACTTCTTTAGTTTCTTCGATTTTGTCTTGATTTTCCTTGTTGATTCTAATCTTGTTTTTGTTTTGCTTTCAGGACCCTGACCCAGCGGATGGCGAAGAGGGCCAAGATCCCTGTGGTCGAGGTTGAGGACGACTCGCCCGCCGCGGCGACTGGAGATGTGCCAGCGGCAAGCTTGCCGGATCAACCTGCTGCTCCGAGGAGCAGCCCCCAGCGCAGCCCCCAGCGTAAGTCTGGTTTTTATCCTTCTGCTTGATGGGCGCGCTTGAGGTTGTTGCTTGTACTGATATCTTGATGTCTTGTTTGTCTTGTGCAGAAGTGGAGCCGCAGCCGCAGGAGCGCCCGGAGGTCGCCCCCGAAGAGCTACTTGCTCCACCCTCCCCGCCAAGGGCGAACTCCCCGGCGAGGGAGAACGCTCCGCCAAGGACGGGCACCCCGCCAAGGGCGGGCACCCCGCCAAGGGTGAGCAGCCCGACGAGGGTGAGCACCCCGCCAAGGGAGGGCGCGGGCGGCCCTCCGCCAGCAGGGGCCACCACTCCGCCGCCAAGGGTGGATTCCCCGGCGAGGGAGCCTATCGTTGAAGAAGTCCGTGAAGGTGAGTCTTGTAGCCTCTTCTTCTTGGACTTGTCTTTTTGGATATTTGCTTGACCCTTTCTTTTCTTTTTCTTCTGCTAGATCCTCCTGCACCGGAGCGGATGGAGACGGAGGCCACCGTTGAGGAGGAGTTGCACGGCGACGGCGGCAACACCACTGCCACTAAGGGCATGGCTAGAGCCGACGAGCCTGCCGCTGAAGAGACCGCCCCGCCCGCAGACGCCGCGGCTGGGGAAGGGACCGGCGACCAAACTGCTGACCCGGAGGCAGCAGGAGCGTCAAGCGCTGCACCGGTCGCCGACCCTTCCGCCTCTGCGGCTGGGCAGGGCGTCTACCTGGAGGCCCCCAACGGGGTTTTCATACAAGTCCCGTGGGGGTCCTCGTCTCGAGCCCCCGTGGAGGGAGAGACCTTTGAAGAAGAGGTCCTCGCCTCCGCGGGGTTGAAGGTTGTTGAAGCGCCCGGCGGTAGCGACGAGCCCGAAGAGGAGAAGCTCCTTCGCTGGCTCCTGGCTCTGTACCGGGCCAGGCAGGCGAAGATGGAGTCTCGGGAAGCTCTTGCCGCCAAGGCTGGAGTTGACTTGGAGAAGCGCGCCGCGGAGCTTCGCGCCGACAACCAAGCAGCCCTCCGCCACGTGGCTGAGGAGCGCGAAGAGCTTGCCGAAGCGCAGCAAGCCTTCCTCCTGGAGAAGGCCGAGGTGGACGAGCAGCAATGGTTGACCGCCGAGGAGCTGTCCCGGCGAGAAGGAGTGCTCAACCAGCGGAAGGTCGACCTCGATGCCCACGAGGACGACCTCACCGCCCGGGAGCAGGCCATCGGCGGGGCCCTGAAGGAGGCGAAGGCCGCCGCAGCCGCCGCGGAGACCGCCAAGAAGGACCTGGAGGCCAAGGTCGAGCAGCTGGAGCGGTACCTGAAGGCGAGCGCGGACAGAATCACCGCGCTCAATGTGGAGCGGGAGAAAGATGCCTACACCAACTCTGACTTGCAGGTACGTCTCTCCAAGAAAGGCGACGAGCTCACTGCCGCCAAGGATTCCATTGCTGACTTAGAGTTGAAGGTCTCCACTCTGACTGATTCGCCCGACGCCGCCCGGGACCGCGAGACGAAGCTGAAGGACGAGCTCCGCAAGGAACGAGGCCTCGTGGAGAGCGTCGCCGTCTCGGCGAACCAGTTCAGCCGGGCAGTGGAGCAGTGGACTGATGAGCTGGTCACCTCCGCCGCCAATATTGACACGGAGATGATGGCGCTGAGGGCTGAACATCTTGTGTACTCTCCGGACGAGAGCCTCCCCCACAGCGCCAAGCTAAGTCTGTTCTTCCGGGGAATTGCGCCGGTGCTTGCGCGGCTGCGGGAGAAGATCTCCGCGCAGCTGGCCGACGAGGCGCGTCGGCTCTGCATGGGCACTCTGGAGTGCGTCTTGTCGAAGATCGTCTACCGCAACCCTGACATCAACCTCGTCAACGTCCTCCGCACCTTGCCGCCCGATGCTGACCAGGAAGCGTTGAAGGCGCAGGTTGCCCACATTGTCGCCAAGGTGAGCAAGATCACAAGGCGTGAAGGCGATCGCGTAGACTAGATTCCTTTGCTTCTTCTTCCTTTGCCGCTGCCAATTAAGTTATAGGCAGTAGTTGATCAGAACAGCGGCAAGCTATCCTTGTAATATACTATCTTGTTTTGAACAATCAATGCAGTGTTATCTCCCTTGTTTTTGGTCCTCCACTTTGTATGCTTTTTACCCTACGCTTTTAGGGGACTTGCCGGCAAGGGGCCCTTGCCGCGAGCGCTGAGTGCTGGACTCTTAGCAGCCTGCTGGCAAAGACCTTGTCGGCAAGTAACCTTGCCGCAGCTAGTCGCAGCACACTTAGGCTGCTGAGCGAACTCGAAAACGAAGTAAGGGCGCGACACTTGTCGCATCTCACTTAAGCCGTTGAGCGTACTCGAAACAGAATAAGGACGCGGCTAGCCACGGGTAGGTTCCTCCGCGCACAGGTTTTCCATACAAAGTGTGGTTGTTCAAGGAAGACAACCAAAATTTAAAATTTTGAATTACTCAAACTTTGGTAACTTAGCTTTCATAAATCGGTTGTTCCCCGACAAGGCTTCTCTTTCTTGAACAGCACTTAGTTCGTACTCCACCTCCTTCCCCCCCGGCAAACTTGTGCGCGAGGAACAGTCCTTCTGCTTAAGAGGGAAAAAGAGGAGGAAATACAAATATAGGGCCTCACGGCTCGCCAATGCTTACCGGGGTTGTGCGTTGCACAAGGTGCGAAACAATGCATGCAAATAACAAAGAAGAGCATGGAAATGGCAAATAGTGCAAAGCACAAAAACTTTACTGATGCACGGGATCTGCGCCCGGCTTTGTACAAAGGTTTACATGCAACAGCGGCAACACTCGTACAAAAGGTGGTTGCCGGAGCGGATCACGGCAACCGCGCCTTATGGGTGAAACTTTCGAAGATGCTCTATGTTGCAGGAATTGCTCACCAGTAAGCCTTCTTCGGTCTCAAGGCGGACAGCTCCGGGCCTTGTGACTTGTCTCACCCGATAAGGGCCTTCCCACTTTGGCGTCAACTTGTTGGAATTCTTGGCGGACTGAACACGCCGAAGAACAAGGTCGCCTTCCTCGAGACTCCTGGCCTTGACCTTGCGGCTATGATAGCGACGCAAGGCTTGCTGGTATCGAGCAGCTCGCACAGCAGCCTGGAGACGTTCCTCCTCGAGGAGCAATGCGTCATCTTGTCGCAGTTGCTCTTGCTCGAGCTCATCATAAGCGAGCACTCGAGGAGATCCGTATACGAGTTCCGTGGGGAGAACTGCCTCTGCTCCATAGACAAGAGCAAAGGGTGTCTGTCCGGTGGCTCGACTTGGTGTCGTCCTGATTGACCAAAGAGCCGCCGGCAACTCCTCTATCCAGTTTCTTCCGCACTTGCGCAGCCTGTCGAAGGTTCTTGTCTTGAGCCCGCGCAACACTTCAGCATTGGCCCTCTCCGCTTGACCATTGCTCCTCGGGTGAGCAACAGAAGCGAAGCAGACCTTGGCGCCAAGGTCTTGGACGTACTGCATGAAGGTGCGACTTGTAAACTGCGTGCCGTTGTCGGTGATGATCCTGTTAGGGATTCCGAAACGGCAAACAATTGACCTAAAGAACCTGACTGCCGACTGTGCTGTCACCTTTCTCACTGGTTCCACTTCTGGCCACTTTGTGAACTTGTCGATTGCCACGTACAAGTACTCAAAGCCCCCGACTGCACGGGGGAAGGGGCCGAGGATATCGAGCCCCCAGACCGAGAAGGGCCAGGACAAAGGGATTGTCTGGAGAGCTTGAGCTGGCTGGTGAATTTGCTTCGCATGGAACTGGCACGCTTCACACTTGGTTACTTGTGCAGTTGCATCTTGGAGGGCTTCTTGCCAGAAGAACCCTTGCCGGAACGCCTTCCCGGCAAGTGCCCTTGCGCCAATGTGGTGGCCACATATGCCTCCATGTATCTCTGCCAACAGCTTATGTCCATCTTCTCTGGAAATGCACTTCAACCTGACACCATTGAGTCTTCTTCTGTACAGTTCATTGTCAACGAACTGGTACATACTCGACTGTCTGGTTATTTTCTCTATCTCTTCTGGCTTATCGGGAAGTTCTCCAGTTTGCAGAAAACAGACGATCTGCTGTGCCCATGCCGGAGCCCGAGGCTCAACGGCAAGGACTAAAGGCATGAGGGCTGCTGCAGGAACCCCAGCTTCTACGGCAGGAACCTCCGGCTCTGCCGGAGCTGATGGTCCCCCGGCAAGCCTGCCGGGGCAGGGCTTGTCGGGAACGCCTGCTTCAACTGTACAAACCCTTGGATCTGCAGGAGCAAACTGTTCCTCAGCATTTCGGCTGTTGATCTTGGGGACCTTGGCGGCGGCTTCGGGAAGATCCGCCGGCAAGTAGTCGCCGGAGACCAACTTTCTCTTCTTGTTCTGCCCAACTGATGGTGTAACGGATGGTTGAGTTAACTTGAGTAGGAAGGTCCCTGGTTCCACAGGTAGCTTCATTGCAGCACACTTTGAAAGGCCATCCGCAATATCATTCTGAGCTCTTGGGACGTGCTCCATTTGCAGACCTTCAAAGTGCTCTTCAAGCTTCCTCACTTCATCGACATAAGCTTCCATCAAAGGGCTCTGATAACTCTTATTCACTTGTCGGACCACCAACTGTGAATCTCCCCGCACAATCAACTTCTTGATCCCAAGTTCGGCTGCAATTCTGAGGCCGGCAAGCAGACCTTCATACTCAGCAGTATTGTTTGTCGCTTGTTCCTTGGGAAAGTGCATCTGGACAACATACTTGAGGTGCTCTCCGGTGGGCGCTATGAGTACCACGCCGGCACCGGCGCCTTGCAGCGAGAAAGCACCATCAAAGTACATCATCCATTCTTTGCTCGCTTCTTGGACGGGGATGCTTGTCTCTTGGACTTCTTCATCTGGCGTTGGGGTCCATTCTGCTATGAATTCTGCCAAAGCTATGCTCTGTATGGTTGAAGTACTTTCAAACTTGAGACCAAAGCTTGACAGCTCCAGTGCCCACTCGACGATCCTACCTGTTGCCTCTAGATTCTGCAATATCCTCTTCAACGGAAAGCGAGTGACCATTGTTATCTCGTGTGCTTGGAAGTAATGGCGCAGCTTTCTCGAGGCCATGAGGAGGCCGAATAGCAACTTCTGCACCCCCAAAGTATCTTGATCTAGCCCCCTGCAAGAGGGAGCTTACAAAATACACAGGGCGCTGCACCATCTTCTTTCGCACTTCTCCTTGTTCCTGCGCAGACTTGTTCTTGTCGGGGCCAGAGCTTGTCGGAGCAGCCCCCTGCTTGTCGCTGGATTCGCTTGCCGGAGGTGTGGGTTCCTCATCAGCCTCTCTCTCCGCTACTAACGCAGCACTAACCACTTGATTGGTTGCCGCTAGATATAGCAGCACCTTCTCTTGTGGCCTAGGTGCGACAAGTATCGGAGTAGAGGACAGGTATCCTTTCAGGTCTTGCAGCGCTGCCTCCGCTTCCGGAGTCCATTTCATAGGACCTGCCTTTTTCAAGATTTTGAAGAAAGGCAGGGCGCGTTCTGCAGACTTTGAAATGAACCTGCTGAGGGCAGCCACACAACCAGCAAGTCTCCTTACGTCCTTGACGCGCTTCGGGGCTTCAATCTGCTCGATGGCTTTTATCTTGTCGGGATTGGCTTCAATCCCCCTCTGGGACACAAAGAACCCGAGAAGCTTGCCGGAGGGGACTCCGAAGACGCACTTCTCGGGGTTCAGCTTGAGTTGGATCTTGCGCAGATTCTCAAAGGTTTCTTCTAAGTCTTGGATCAGGGTATCTTTGCTCTTGCTCTTGACCACTATATCATCCATGTAGGCTTCCACATTTCTGTGTATCTGTGGCTCAAAAGCAGTGTGCACCACCCTTGCAAATGTCGAGCCTGCATTCTTCAATCCAAAGGGCATGCGTATGAAGCAATATGTGCCGCATGGAGTAATGAATGCAGTCTTCTCTTCATCTTCCTTGGCCATGAATATCTGGTGGTAACCTGAGTATGCATCAAGGAAGGAAAGCAGCTCACATCCGGCGGTGGAGTCAACAATCTGGTCAATACGCGGCAAGGGAAATGGATCCTTGGGACATGCTTTATTCACATCAGTGAAGTCTATACAAAGTCTCCACTTCCCATTGGCCTTGCGTACGACAACTGGGTTTGCTAACCACGTGGGATGGATCACGCCTCTAACCAGGCCTGCTGCTTCCAACTTCTTTATCTCTTCGGCGATGAATTCTTGGCGCTCCACGGCTTGCTTCCTGACCTTCTGCTTGAAGGGCCGCGCATGAGGACAAACAGCAAGCTTGTGCTCAATTACCTTCCTGGGAACGCCGGGGATGTCAGATGGTTGCCAAGCAAACACATCGACATTCGCCCGCAGGAAGGCAACGAGCGCGCTTTCCTATTTGTTGTCGAGCGTAGCACTGATGGTGAAGGTACCACCAGTGCCGTCCTCCTTGGCGGACACCTTCTTGGTTGCCGGTGGAGCTGCCATCCCTTTCTTGCACTTGCCGATGGAGCTCGATGGTGCGTCCTTGACGGCAGCGCGGCACTCCGAAGAGGTGCGTTTGCTGGAGTGGGCCCCAGAACTCTTGCCGGACTTGGTCTTGATCTTCCCCCCGGGAGCTTCAGCGGCAAGTGTGTTGCTTTCTGCTGCGGCTGCTGCATCCCGGTAAATCTTGTCGGCGCAGATAAGCGCGTCCTTCTTGTCGCCAGGGACAGAGATGACGCTTATCGGCCCCGGCATCTTGAGTACATTGTAGGCATAGTGGGAAGCTGCCATGAACTTGGCGAGGGCAGGACGTCCAAGTATCCCATTGTATGGTAATGGGATATCGGCAACATCGAATGTGATCCTCTCCGTCCTGAAGTTGAGCTCCCCGCAAAGGTCACTGGCAGAGTAATCTTGCCCTTCGGCTTGCTCCTTCCTGGGTTGATCCCTTGGAACGACCCGGTTTCTTCGAGCTCGCCGTCTGGGATCTGTAGCTTCTTGATCACAGCTGAGGAGATCAAGTTCAGGCCAGCCCCGCCGTCAACCAACATCTTGGTGACCTTGAGGTTGCGGATAGTTGGCGAGACCAACATCGGCAAACACCCGACCGCCGTGGTGCGGTCAGGGTGGTCCTCAAGGTCAAAGATGATGGGCGTGCCGGACCACTTCAGCAGCCTGCGTGAATCGACGAGCGGCTCAGCTGCGTTCACTTCTCGCACCCACTGCTTGAGCTGCCGGTGGGAAGTGTGCAGAGAGGCGCCTCCATCGACACACAGAACCTCTGTGGCCTTCTGGAACTCCTGCTCGCTGTTGTCACCTTCTTCCATGTCGTCGTCGTCTTCTTCCTCATCCTTGTCGCGGCCCCGGGGAGGTCTATCACCTTGCCGCTGCTTGGCCTTGCCGCGGCGTCCTCCCCGGCCATTGAACGGCCGCTTCTTGCTGGGTTCTCCTCCGCCACCTTGGGCCTTCTCCTTGTCGCGACGCTCGTATTCAGCCTTCTGCTGTTCTACGAGGTACTCGACTCGTTTGCAGTTCTGAAGATCGTGGCCCTTGGTGCGGTGGATCTTGCAGTACTGCTTGTCGGAGCCGTCCTGCTTGTCGGCTGCCGCTACAGGGGCAGGTTCCTTGCCGAAACCGCCAGCCTGTGCTGTCTTGGCGGGAACCTCCTTGCCATACTGCTCGACAACCAGCACCTCCTTGTTCTTCATCTTTCTGTTGTTCCGCCGCCGGTTCTTCCTTGCCGGGTCGGCATCCTCGCTGTCGCTTCCTCCTGCGCCAGCATCCTCTCCGGGGAGTTTCCTCCCCTCTTCGGCGCGCGCACACTTGTCGGCCAGAGCGTAGAGCTCGCTGACATCCCGGATCTTGGTCATGGCCATCTCTTCCCTCATACGGCGGTTACGCACGTTCTGGTGGAACGCGCTGATAACCGCGGCAGGGTGGACGTCGGGAATGTTGTGTTGCACGCGGCTGAATCTCTGGATATACTTGCGCAGGGACTCTCCTTCCTTCTGGGCCAAGATGTGGAGATCGCTCTCCTGGCCGTGGGGTTTGTGGCCGCCCGTGAAGGCGCCAACAAACTGGTGGCACAGATCTGCCCACGAAGAAATGGAGTTCTCCGGCAAGTGCATAAGCCAAGAGCGGACGTTTGGCTTAAGCACTAGCGGGAAGTAGTTAGCTAGTATCTTCTCGTCGCGTCCCCCGGCAGCCTGCACCGCGATGGTGTAGATGCTGAGGAACTCCGAGGGGTGTGTCTTGCCGTCGTACTTCTCGGGTACGTCGGGCTTGAAGTTTTTCATGTTGGGCCACTGGACTTGCCGCAGCTCACGGGTGAACGCAGGGCAACCTGCCGCGTACGGCAAGTCGCCGGGTTCACCGGGCGCGTGCGCGTCGACAGCGGTCCCAGCGCGGTGGTCTGACTGTCTTCGGGCTTCTCGTCGGCGCTCGATGCGCGTCCGGGCGTCTTATTGCCGCCTGTCGTCGAGGACCTGGCGTTGGTCACGACGAGCCCGTGGATCCGACGACGCCGTGGAGTCGTCGTCGACGTTAATCCGACGGGGTGGCGTCTTCTGCTTCCGCGGAGGGGAGTGCATGGTGGTTGCACCCCCGGCGGTCTTGTCTCCATCGGCCTTCGTCTGGTCGACTTGCCGCGGCCGCGATGTCGCCGGCTGCTGCGGCGTGTCGTTGTTGGTGAAGGCGATGAGGCTCTGGATCGTCGCCCTCCAGTCCTCAGCTTTATCTGCCGCTGGAGGGAAATCGAGGAGCAGTTGTGCTCTTGCTAGAGCTTCTGCTGGAGAGGAGGGGAGCGGTGGCGAGCGGTGCGAGGAGCGAGATATGCTCGGACTTCTAACAGGGTTAGAAGGAGCAGTTTCTCGCCCCGGCGACCGCGCCTTGCTCGTACCAGGACGATGGCCTTGAGCATCCCGCGATCCTCCGGTTTGTCCTCGCCCCAGCAAGCGTATGGTACCTCCTGTACCACGCCGCTGCGGGTCTTGTACGTCCCGAGAGAGACGTGGCGTGTCCACGGACACCGAGGCCTTGGAATTCGCCTGGTCATCCGTCTTGTCCTTGGACTTGGTGACGCCGTGAGTTTCCTCGCCGGCGACCACCCTTCCGCCGGCGTCTCCTCCACCAACCGTTGGTTCTGGTGGCGGTGGTGTTGGAAATATGCCCTAGAGGCAATAATAAAAGAGTTATTATTATATTTCCTTATTCATGATAATCGTTTATTATCCATGCTATAACTGTATTGATTGGAAACTCAGATACACGTGTGGATGAATAGACAGATTTTGTGTCCCTAGTGAGCCTCTACAGGACTAGCTCGTTGATCAAAGATGACCGCGGTTTCCAGGTCATAGACATGAGTTGTCATTTGATAACGGGATCACATCATTAGGAGAATGATGTGATGGACGAGACCCAAACGTTAACATAGCTTTTGATCGTGACAGTTATCGCTATAGTTTTTCTGCATGTCAAGTATAAGTTCCTATGACCATGAGATCATGTAACTCACTGACACCGTAGGAGTGCTTTGTGTGTACCAAACGTCACAACGTAACTGGGTGACTATAAAGGTGCTCTACAGGTATCTCCGAGGGTGTCTGTTGAGTTGACATGGATCAAGACTGGGATTTGTCACTCCATGTGACGGAGAGGTATCTCCGGGCCCACTCGGTAATACGTCATCTCAATGAGCTCAAAAGTGACTAAGTAGTTGGTCACGGGATTATGTATTACGGTAACGAGTAAAGAGACTTGCCGGTAACGAGATTGAACTAGGTATAGAGATACCGACGATCGAATCTCGGGCAAGTAACATACCGACGAGACAAAGGGAACTGTATACGGGATTGCCTGAATCCTTGACATCGTGGTTCATCCGATGAGATCATCGAGAAACATGTAGGAACCAATATGGGTATCCAGATCCCGCTATTGGTTATTGACCTGGGAGTGTCTCGGTCATGTCTACATGGTTTCCGAACCCGCAGGGTCTACACACTTAACGTTCGGTGACGCTAGGGTTGTTAGTGAGAAAAGTGTATGGTTACCGAAGGTTGTTCGGAGTCCCGGATGAGATCCCGGACATGACGAGGGTCTCCGGAATGGTCCGGAGACGAAGATTGATATATAGGATGAAAGGTTTCGGAGTACCGGAAGTGTTCCGGGGAGCATCGAGAAATCGGCGGAGTACCGGAAAGGTTTTCGGGGGGTCCGGAAGAAGTTCTGGGCCTAGTGGGCCACAAGGGGGAACACCACAGCCCTCAGGGGGCTGTGCGCCCCCCCTGGGCCCTCTCCTCATGCGGCTAAGGGGGTGGGACCCCCTAGGGCTGGCCGCACCCCTTGGCCTTGGGGGGCAAGGCACCTAGGGGGGGGAACCCTAGGGCCTGGCCGCGCCCCCCTGCCCTGGCCGCCGCCCCCTCCCCTTGCCCTGGCCGCCGGCCCCTAGGGGGAAACCCTAGGGCGCCCTCACCTCTCCACCCCCCCTATATATAGTGGGGCAAAGGGAGGGCAGCCAACACAGTTTGTGCCTCGGTGCTGCCCTCCCTCTCCCGTTACATCTTCTTCTCCCGCAGTGCTTAGGCGAAGCCCTGCTGGAGTTCTTCCCCACCATCACCACCACGCCGTCGTGCTGCCGGTTCTCCATCAACCTCTCCTCCACCCCTTGCTGGATCAAGAAGGAGGAGACGTCCCCGAGCCGTACGTGTGAAGAACGCGGAGGCACCGTTGCTTCGGTGCTAGGTCTTCGGCGATCTGAATCGCGACGAGTACGACTCCATCATCCGCGTTCATAACGCTTCCGCTTAGCGATCTACAAGGGTACGTAGATCACACTCTCCCCTCGTAGTTGCATCTACTAGATTGATCTTGGTGAACGGTAGGAAAATTTTTGTTTCCCATGCAACGTTCCCCAACAGTGGCATCATGAGCTAGGATCTTGCGTAGATGCTTTCTCGAGTAGAACACAAAAGGGTTTGTGGCATTGATGTTTAAATTGCTGCCCTCCTTAGTCTTTCTTGATTCAGCGGTATTATAGGATGAAGCGGCCCGGACCAACTTTACATGTCCACGTACATGAGACCGGTTCCATCGACAGACATGTGACTTTTGTTGCATAAGATGGCTGGCGGGTGTCTGTCTCTCCTATCTTAGTTGAATCGGAATAGAACAAGGCGGTCCTTGTAGAAGGTTAAATAGCAACTTGAATATCACCGTTGTGGTTTTGCGTAGGTAAGAAGCGTTCTTGCTAGATACCCATAGCAGCCACGTAAAACATGCAACAACAAATTAGAGGACGTCTAACTTGTGTTTGCAGGGTATGTATGTGATATGATATGGCCAATGACATGATGAAATATATTTTGATGTATGAGATGATCATGTTGTAATAGTTAACATCGACTTGCATGTCGATGCATACGGCAACCGGCAGGAGCCATAGGGTTGTCTTTATTTTTTGTATGACCTGCGTGTCAATCATTAAGCGCTTTGTAATGCTTTACTTTATCGCTAAACGGTAGCAATAGTAGTAAGAGCATGGTGGGGCGCCGACAACCCCGATGGCAACACGATGATGGAGATCATGATGATGGAGATCATGCCGGTGCTTTGGAGATGGAGATCAAAAGCACGAGTTGATGGCCATATCATGTCACTTATGATTTGCATGTGATGTTAATCCTTTTATGCATCTTATTTTGCTTAGGACGACGGTAGCATTATAAGGTGATCCTTCACTAAAATTTCAAGATAAAATTGTGTTCCCCCCGAGTGTGCGCCGTTGCGAAGGTTCGTCGTTTCGAAGCACCACGTGATGATCGGGTGTGATAGACTCTACGTTCGCATACAACGGGTGCAAGCCAGTTTTGCACATGCAGAACACTCGGGTTAGACTTGACGAGCCTAGCATGTACAGACATGGCCTCGGAACACGGAAGACCGAAAGGTCGAGCATGAGTCATATAGTAGATATGATCAACATGTTGATGTTCACCATTGACACCACCTCATCTCACGTGATGATCGGACTTGGGTTGGTGAATTTGGATCATGTCACGCTCGAATGACCGGAGGGATGTCAATTTGAGTGGGAGTTATAAATAATTTGATTAGGTAGTAACTCACTTATCATGAACAATAGTCTAAAGTGTCTTTGCAAATTTTTGTTGTAGATGGCTCGCGCAGTAGCTCCCCTGAATTTTAATGCGTTCCTAGAGAAAGCTAAACTGAAAGATGACGGGAGCAACTTTGTGGACTGGCTCCGCAATCTGAGGATCATCCTCACAGCTGCCCAAAAGGTTTATGTCCTAAATGCACCGCTAGGTGACCCCCCCGCTCCTACAGCCACTGCAGACGTTTTGAACGCCTGGCAGTCGCGTGCGGATGACTATTCGATAGTCCAGTGTGCCATGTTGTACGGCCTGGAAGGAGGACTCCAAAGACGTTTTGAACATCATGGTGCATATGAGATGTACCAGGAGTTGAAGTTCATCTTTGAAAAGAATGCTAAGATCGAGAGGTATGAGACCACCGATAAATTCTTTGCTTGTAAGATGGAGGAGAATTCGTCTGTCAGTGAGCACTTGCTGAAGATGTCTGGGTACTATACCCGCATAGCTGATCTGGGACTTGTGTTCCCGGATGAGGCTATCATTGACAGAATTCTCCAGTCACTCCCTCCAAGCTACAAGAGCTTCGTGCAGCAGTATAACATGCAAGGGATGAACAAAACCATCGCCGAGCTGTTTTCGATGCTGAAAGTCGCTGAGGCAGACATCCAGAAGGAGTATCAAGTGTTGATGGTCAATAAAACCACCAGTTTCAAGAAGAATGGCAAGGGCAAGAAGGGTAACTCTAAGAAGGGTGGCAAAGCAGTTGCTAATCCAGTGAAGAAACCCAAGGCTGGGCCCAAGCCAGAGACTGAGTGTTTCTATTGCAAGGGGAACGGCCACTGGAAGCGGAACTACCCCAAGTATCTGGCGGACAAGAAGGGGGCCAACAACAACAAAGGTATATGTGATATACATGTTATTGATGTGTACCTTACCAACTCTCGTTGTAGTGCCTGGGTATTTGATACCGGTTCGGTTGCTCACATTTGCAACTCTAAACAGGAACTGCGGAATAAACGGAGGCTGGCGAAGGACGAAGTGACGATGCGCGTGGGAAATGGTTCCAAGGTTGATGTGATCGCCGTCGGCACGCTCGCTCTTCGATTACCATCGGGATTAGTTATGAACCTGAATAATTGTTATTTAGTGCCTGCGTTAAGCATGAACATTATATCTGGATCTTGTTTATTGCGAGACGGTTACTCATTTAAGTAAGAGAATAATGGTTGTTCTATTTATATGAGTAATATCTTTTATGGTCATGCACCCGAAGTTAGGGGTTTATTCTTATTGAATCTCGATAGTGATGATACACATGTTCATAACATTGATGCCAAAAGATGTAGAGTAGATAATGATAATACCACTTTCTTGTGGCACTGCCGTCTCGGTCATATCGGCGTGAAACGCATGAGGAAGCTCCATGCTGATGGACTTTTGGAGTCTCTTGATTTTGAATCACTTGACACGTGCGAGCCGTGCCTCATGGGCAAGATGACAAGGACCCCGTTTTCAGGGACAATGGAACGGGCAAGTGACTTATTGGAAATCATACATACTGATGTGTGCGGTCCGATGAGTGTAACGGCGCGCGGTGGATATCGTTATTTCCTCACCTTCACTGACGACTTGAGTAGATATGGGTATATTTACTTAATGAAGCATAAGTCTGAAACTTTTGAAAAGTTCAAGCAATTTCAGAGTGAAGTTGAAAATCATCGTAACAAGAAGATCAAGTTCCTACGATCTGATCGAGGGGGAGAATATCTGAGTTATGAGTTTGGTGATCACTTGAGAAAATGTGGAATTGTTTCACAGTTGACGCCACCTGGAACACCACAGCGTAATGGTGTGTCCGAACGTCGTAATCGAACCCTATTAGATATGGTACGTTCTATGATGTCTCTTGCCGATTTGCCACTATCGTTTTGGGGATATGCGTTAGAGACAGCTGCATTCACTTTAAATAGGGCTCCATCTAAGTCCGTTGAGACAACGCCGTATGAACTATGGTTTAGTAAGAAACCGAAGTTGTCTTTTCTCAAGGTTTGGGGTTGCGATGCTTATGTCAAAAGGCTTCAGCCAGAAAAGCTCGAACCCAAAGCGGACAAATGTGTCTTCATAGGATACCCAAAAGAAACAGTTGGGTACACCTTCTATCTCAGATCCGAGGGCAAAGTGTTTGTCGCTAAGAACGGGTCCTTTCTCGAGAAAGAGTTTCTCTCGAAAGAATTGAGTGGGAGGAAGGTAGAACTTGATGAGGTTATTGAACCTCTGCTTCAACCAGAAAGTAGCGCAGCACAGAAAGATGTTTTTGTGGAGCCTGCAGAGGTTGAAGAGGAAGCCAATGATGATGATCAAGAAGCTACTGATCAAGTTACTACCGAACCTCGTAGGTCGACAAGGGTACGCACTGCACCTGAGTGGTATGGTAACCCTGTCTTGGAGGTCATGTTGCTAGACAATGGTGAACCTACGAGCTATGGAGAAGCGATGGTGGGCCCAGATTCCGACAAATGGTTAGAGGCCATGAAATCCGAGATGGGATCCATGTATGAAAACAAAGTATGGACTTTGGAAGTATTACCTGAAGGGCGGAAGGCCATTCAGAATAAATGGATTTTTAAGAGGAAGACGGACGCTGACGGTAATGTCACCGTGTATAAAGCTCGACTTGTGGCAAAGGGTTTTTCACAAGTTCAAGGGATTGACTACGATGAGACTTTCTCACCCGTAGCGATGCTTAAATCCGTCCGAATCATGTTAGCAATAGCTGCATATTTCGATTATGAAATTTGGCAGATGGATGTCAAAACAGCGTTCCTTAACGGTTTTCTTAAGGAAGAGTTGTATATGATGCAACCAGAGGGTTTTGTCGATCCAGAGAATGCTGACAAAGTATGCAAGCTCCAGCGTTCCATTTATGGGCTGGTGCAAGCATCTCGGAGTTGGAATCTTCGCTTTGATGAGGTGATCAAAGCGTTTGGGTTTATACAAGTTTACAATGAAGCTTGTATTTACAAGAAAGTGAGTGGGAGCTCTATAGCATTTCTAATATTATATGTGGATGACATATTGCTGATTGGAAACAATATAGAATTTTTTGGATAGCGTGAAGGGGTATTTGAACAAGAGTTTTTCGATGAAAGATCTCGGTGAAGCTGCTTTCATATTGGGCATCAAGATCTATAGAGATAGATCAAGACGCTTGATAGGACTTTCACAAAGCACGTACCTTGATAAAGTTTTGAAGAAGTTCAAAATGGATCAATCCAAGAAGGGGTTCTTGCCGGTATTGCAAGGTACAAAGTTGAGTAAGACTCAATGCCCAGTGACTGCGGATGATAGAGAAAAGATGAGTGTCGTCCCCTATGCTTCAGCCATAGGCTCTATCATGTATGCAATGCTGTGCACAAGACCAGATGTCAGCCTTGCCATAAGTATGGCCGGAAGGTTTCAAAGTAATCCTGGTATGGATCACTGGACAGCGGTCAAGAATATCCTAAAGTACCTGAAAAGGACTAAGGATATGTTTCTCGTTTATGGAGGTGATCAAGAGCTCGTCGTAAAGGGTTACGTCGATGCAAGCTTTGACACAGATCTGGATGACTCTAAGTCACAAACCGGATACGTATATATTCTCAACGGGGGAGCGGTAAGCTGGTGCAGTTCCAAGCAGAGCGTGGTAGCTGATTCTACATGTGAAGCGGAGTATATAGCTGCCTCGGAGGCGGCGAAGGAAGGTGTCTGGATGAAGGAGTTCATAACAGATCTTGGAGTTGTGCCTAGTGCACTGAACCCAATGACTCTGTTCTGTGACAACACTGGTGCCATTGCTCTAGCCAAGGAACCAAGGTTTCACAAGAGGACCAGACACATAAAGCGACGCTTCAATTCCATCCGCGATTCGGTCAAGGAGGACGACATAAACATTTGCAAAGTACACACGGATTTGAATGTTGCAGATCCGTTGACTAAGCCTCTTCCACGGGCTAAGCACGATCAACACCAAGACTCTATGGGTGTTAGATTCATTACCTTGTAATGCTAGATTATTGACTCTAGTGCAAGTGGGAGACTGTTGGAAATATGCCCTAGAGGCAATAATAAAAGAGTTATTATTATATTTCCTTATTCATGATAATCGTTTATTATCCATGCTATAACTGTATTGATTGGAAACTCAGATACACGTGTGGATGAATAGACAGATTTTGTGTCCCTAGTGAGCCTCTACAGGACTAGCTCGTTGATCAAAGATGACCGCGGTTTCCAGGTCATAGACATGAGTTGTCATTTGATAACGGGATCACATCATTAGGAGAATGATGTGATGGACGAGACCCAAACGTTAACATAGCTTTTGATCGTGACAGTTATCGCTATCGTTTTTCTGCATGTCAAGTATAAGTTCCTATGACCATGAGATCATGTAACTCACTGACACCGTAGGAGTGCTTTGTGTGTACCAAACGTCACAACGTAACTGGGTGACTATAAAGGTGCTCTACAGGTATCTCCGAGGGTGTCTGTTGAGTTGACATGGATCAAGACTGGGATTTGTCACTCCGTGTGACGGAGAGGTATCTCCGGGCCCACTCGGTAATACGTCATCTCAATGAGCTCAAAAGTGACTAAGTAGTTGGTCACGGGATTATGTATTACGGTAACGAGTAAAGAGACTTGCCGGTAACGAGATTGAACTAGGTATAGAGATACCGACGATCGAATCTCGAGCAAGTAACATACCGACGAGACAAAGGGAACTGTATACGGGATTGCCTGAATCCTTGACATCGTGGTTCATCCGATGAGATCATCGAGAAACATGTAGGAACCAATATGGGTATCCAGATCCCGCTATTGGTTATTGACCTGGGAATGTCTCGGTCATGTCTACATGGTTTCCGAACCCGCAGGGTCTACACACTTAACGTTCGGTGACGCTAGGGTTGTTAGTGAGAAAAGTGTATGGTTACCGAAGGTTGTTCGGAGTCCCGGATAAGATCCCGGACAAGACGAGGGTCTCCGGAATGGTCCGGAGACGAAGATTGATATATAGGATGAAAGGTTTCGGAGTACCGGAAGTGTTCCGGGGAGCATCGGGAAATCGGCGGAGCACCGGAAGGGTTTTCGGGGGGTCCGGAAGTGGTTCTGGGCCTAGTGGGCCACAAGGGGGAACACCACAGCCCTCAGGGGGCTGTGCGCCCCCCCTGGGCCCTCTCCTCATGCGGCTAAGGGGGTGGGACCCCCTAGGGCTGGCCGCACCCCTTGGCCTTGGGGGGCAAGGCACCTAGGGGGGAAACCCTAGGGCCTGGCCGCCCCCCTGCCCTGGCCGCCGCCCCCTCCCCTTGCCCTGGTCGCCGGCCCCTAGGGGGGAAACCCTAGGGCGCCCTCACCTCTCCACCCCCCCTATATATAGTGGGGCAAAGGGAGGGCAGAAAACACAGTTTGTGCCTCGGTGCTGCCCTCCCTCTCCCGTTACATCTTCTTCTCCCGCGGTGCTTAGGCGAAGCCCTGCTGGAGTTCTTCTCCACCATCACCACCACGCCGTCGTGCTGCCGGTTCTCCATCAACCTCTCCTCCACCCCTTGCTGGATCAAGAAGGAGGAGACGTCCCCGAGCCGTACGTGTGAAGAACGCGGAGGCACCGTTGCTTCGGTGCTAGGTCTTCGGCGATCTGAATCGCGATGAGTACGACTCCATCATCCGCGTTCATAACGCTTCCGCTTAGCGATCTACAAGGGTACGTAGATCACACTCCCCCCTCGTAGTTGCATCTACTAGATTGATCTTGGTGAACGGTAGGAAAATTTTTGTTTCCCATGCAACGTTCCCCAACAGGTGGGATCGGCGCAGACGGGCCTCCGACCTCCGAAGCCTTCTTCTTCGGAGGCATGTTGATGTTGTTGATGAAGCTGGTGAAGTTGACGAAGCTGGAGAGGTTGATTAAGAATGCGCCCGCGTGAGCGCCGGATCAGGTTCGCACAACCTCGACGCCCCCTACCTGGCGCGCCAAAGATGTCGGGGGAAACTGTCCTCCCACGAGCACCTATGGGACCGGAGCCCCTTCTACGTTGCGGTAAGGGAGCGGAGGGAGCACGGAGAGCAGATAGAGGAGCGCACGCGGGCAGTTTACCCAGGTTCGGGCCGCGCGGATGCGTAAAACCCTACTCCTGCCTTAGGTTGTATTGAGTTCTTGAGCTCGGGAGCTGGAAGAGCTACATTACTAGCTACACCGAGCGAGAGAGTTGTCTAGGTTTCAAACCCTTTCTACGTTGTGCATGGGCCTCCTTTTATAGCTCAAGGGGTCACTGACAGGTGTCAACGTAGAGGAGGGTAAAAGCGTAATCTTGGTGGTAGTTGTAACAGTGCGGGAATAGTGCGTGACTAGTGGATGAACAGTGGTCTTCACCTAACTTTGACAGTGGGGGACAAGGGCATTAAATGCCCGTCGCCGTCGACCCCAAAAGTGTCCGTCCATGCTTCTCCGTTCGCCACGACGGTAGCCTCGTCACCGTGGCTTGCCACTGTGTACCCCAGGCTGCACAGCCATCCGCCACGTGCCCCTGGAAGGGCCCCAGAGCGACGCGTGGGCTGATGAGCTGGAGCGCGGGCACACAGCATAGGTTTCCCCGGCAAGCACCTTGCCGGGGTAATGATCTTGCCGGGCCCGGAAGCTTGTCGCTCTCCGGCTCTTGCCGGGGCGCATGGCGCGCCGAGGCATTTCTTGAGATATGTAATCCTTGGCCTTCCTGACTAGCTCCTCTTGCCAGGGTCTTGTACTAAAGTGATAACCTTGAGCCTAGTGCGGCCTTCCCGGCAAGCTCCACTTGCCGGGGCCTTGATCTTCTGACTTGTATACTTTGTTCTTGAATGGCTTCATAAAGACCAGAAAGGTTTCGGCAAGCACGTGGTAAGCCCTGCCACGGGAAGCTGCTACTGCCCGTGCACAAGTTGGGGTACTAAGGTACCCCTATCTTAGTACACCGACAACTTCCCTAGAACAAATATCAAATTGCCTTATGAATCTATAATGAGGGCAACATATGGACCGTCGAGATGGATGACAACACTTGAGATCTTTGTATTACGCCTAGCTAAGGGCGTAAGACAATAGCGCTCGTTGGGAGGCAACCCAACTTGTATCTTTTTGCTTTTTGATTTCCTTGTTGTTTTCAATAAAATACCCATTAATACCTCTATTTAGATGTGTTTTTTCTGGTTTGAATAAATGTTTGTGCCACGCAAAGCCTTTAGGATCATGTTGGGTGTTAGTAGATTTGATCTTGCTCAAAAACAGAAACTTTTGCGCTCACGAGAAAAATTCTCATTTTTAACAAAAGAGTGTTTTTGAGTTGATTCTTTTTGCAGAAGATTAATATACAAATTGTTCACGTGGTCCTAATGTTTCAAAATGTGTAGAGTTACAGAAGTATTCAAAATTTCCAGATTGCTACAGACTGTTCTGTTTTTGACTTATTCTGTTTTCTTTGCGTTGTGTGCTTGTTTTGATGATTCTATGGTTTTAATGAGTTTTTGCCATAGAAAAGTTGGAATACAGTAGATATAATGCAACAATAAAATATGAGTTGGTTTGCTACAGTGCTTATAGTAGTGATTTGTTTTCTTATACTAACGGATCTCACGTAAGTTTTGTTGAGTTCTTTGTGATTGAAGTTTTCAAGTTTTGGGTTATCTTGCGATGGATGAAGGAATAAGGAGTAAGAAGAGCCTAAGCTTGGGGATGCCCATGGCATCCCAAGATACTATCCAAAGAGAAGCAAGCAACTAAGCTTGGGGATGCCCCCGAGTGGCATCCCAAGATATTATCCAAAGAGAAGCAAGCAACTAAGCTTGGGGATGCCCCTGAGTGGCATTCCATCTTTCTTCTAACAACCATCGGTACTTTACTCGAAACTATATTTTTATTCGTCACATACTATGTGTTTTGCTTGGAGCGTCTTGTATGATATGAGTCTTTGCTTGTTTTGTTTTGCTCTTTTAAGTCTTGAATCCTTGATGTACACACCTATTTGCGAGAGCCATAATTATGCCATGACTTATTAGAATAGCTCTCTTTTGTTCACTTAAATTTTTATGAGCTATGGATTTTCTCTAGTGCTTCACTTATATCTTTTTTAGCATGGTGTGCTTTAATATTTTCAAGAAATTCTCTCTTGCTTGACTTAAATTATTTTGAGAGAAAGAAAAAAATTATGATCATGATCTTCACTTATATTTGTTTGAGCTTATCAAAAGCAACACATGAAAATCAGTCCCAAAGTGATAGATATCCAAGAAGGATATAATAAAAACTTTCATGAAGATCATTGGACAAAATAAACTTGATTCCTTGTAATAGTTTTGAGATATGATGATGTGATATGTGAGTCATGTTGATGAGTAATTATGCTTTAGTAAGAATATTGGTGTTATGGTTTGTGATTCCCTATGCAAGCATGAAAGTTAATAGTCATGCAATGAAATTACATCCTACTTGTGGTGCATTACCCGGTGTTAATTATGCTTAATGCTCGCTTATAAAATTATTCGTTTCTTGGTTGGTTGCTTCCCAATCTTCTGCTAGCCTTCATTTTGCACTAAGTATGATCACTACTTGTGCATCCAAAATCCTTTAACCCATAATTGCCACATGTGCCCACCATACCTACCTATATGTGGTATTCCTTTGCTGTTCTAAGCAAATTTGTATGTGCCATCTCCAATTTTCAAAATAAATTTCCCTTTTTGTGTGCTAGTACCGCTCACGAGGTGGTGAGAGGTGGCTAATATTTTCCATGCTAGATGTGTTATTCTCACGATGAGTGTTTATTCACTTGTCATTGCACGAGAGTAAGGCAAAGGTATTAGGTATGCCCAGTCCCGAAAAGAAAAATGAATTTACTTTATGATGTAAAATAATAAATTCCTTGGAAAGTGTTGGTATGGAAGGCAACCGTGGATTCGGCTAGCCATGGAAAGTGAATGTTTGGTGGAAAAAGGAATAAACATTATTTTATGTTTGGGAACCGCCTATGATATATCTAGCATTGAAAGTGTTGGGAACTCTAAGTCGTTTTCGTTGGTGGGAAAAGTATGCCACCCAAAATAATTTTATCTCTCAATGTAAGATTTGAGCTCTGGCACCTCTACAAATCCCTACTTCCCTCTGTGAAGGGCATTTCTTTTACTTTATGCAATTTTTATTTTGAATTTGAGTCTCCATCTTCTCTTATAAAGCACCAACTAGGAAGCACTATGATCGTACTTGAGCATTGGGTGTAGTTAATATGCGAGTGTGTTTCATGAATGGATCAATGGTTGAGCATGATGGGCTAGGGATAACTTATTTTAGCATTCATATTTAAAGACATGATTGCTTATTGATATCCTTGAGTATTTAAATCTCATGTCAAAACTAGACTATTGCTTTGAACCATATAAAAGTCCAAATGTCCATGCTATAGAGAAAAGAATGTGATATGACATGTTAGGCAGCATTCCACATCCAAAATTGTGTTTTTATCATTTACATACTCGAGGATGAGCAGGAATTAAGTTTGGGGATGCTGATATGTCTCCAATGTATATATAATATTTGATTGTTCTGTGCTGTTATATTATCATTCTTGGATGTTTTACAATCATTTTATAGTCATTTTATATCTTTTTTGGTACTAACCTATTGACATAGTGCCAAGTGCCAGTTGTTGTTTTTTGCATATTTTTTACATCGCATGAAATCAATACCAAACGGAGTCCAAACGTAGCGAAACTTTTTGTGGATTTTTTTACACCAAAAGACATCCAGTGGGCCGGAGAAGCATGTGGGGGGTGCTCCGAGGGGAACACAACCCACCAGGGTGCGCCAGGAGGCCCAGGCGCGCCCTGGTGGGTTGTGCCCACCTCGGGTGCCCCCCGGACCGCCTCTTTGCTCTATAAATACCCCAATATTCTAGAAACCCTTGGGGAGTGGACGAAAATCAATTCCAGCTGCCGTAAGTTCCAGAATCACCAGATCAAATCTAGACACCATCACGGAGGGGTTCACCACTTCCATTGGTGCCTCTCCGATGATGCGTGAGTAGTTCCTTGTAGACCTACGGGTCCGTAGTTAGTAGCTAGATAGCTTCATCTCTATCATTTGATTAATAATACAATGCTCTCTTGGAGATACATATAATGTAACTCTTTTGCGATGTGTTTGTTGGGATCCGGTGAACTTTGAGTTTATGATCAGATCTATATTTTTATCCATGAAAGTTATTTGAGTCTACTTTGATATCTTATATGCATGATTGCTTATAGCCTCGTATTTCTTTTCCGATATTTGGGTTTTGTTTGGCCAACTTGATTTGTTTATCTTACAATGGGAAGAGGTGCTTTGTAGTGGGTTCGATCTTATGGTGCTTGATCCCAGTGACAGAAGGGGAACCGACACGTATGTATCGTCGCTACAAAGGATAAAATGATGGGGTCTATTTTTACATAAATAGATCTTGTCTACATCATGTCATTGTTCTTATTGCATTACTTCGTTTTTTTCATGAACTTAATACACCAGATGCATGATGGATAGCGGTCGATGTGTGGAGTAATAGTAGGAGATGCAGGCAGGCGTCGGTCTACTAATATTGGACGTGATGCCTATATAACGATCATTGCCTAGATATCGTCATGATTATTTGAATTTCTATCAATTTCCCAATAGTAATTTGTTCACCCATCATTTGCTATTTTCTCGGTAGAAGCCAGTAGTGAAATCTACGGCCCCTGGGTCTCTTTCTCATATTATTTTCCTTTGCGATCTATTTTCCTTTGCTTTTATTTTAAGATCTATTAAACCGAAAACCCAAAAATACATTTCTGCAATTTATCTTATTTGGTGTTTGATATATCAATATTTACAACTCTCTCACGTTCGTTACCCGAAAGGGTTTGACAACCCCTTTTACACGTCGGGTTGCGACTATTTTTTTATTTGTGTGTAGGTGCCGTTTACATTGTGTTGCTTCGTTCTCCTACTTGTTTGATAACCTTGGTTTCATCACTGAGGGAAATACCTACCGCTGCTATACTGCATCATCCCTTCCTCTTTGGGGAAATACCGACGTAGTTCTAGCAAGACATCAGGTGCCAAACTGGTGGCCTGGTGGTTAGTGGGCCCCTCGCATCCCATCTCAGCGTGAAACTGGCGCCAAAAATTCCTATAAATAGAGAAAAAACCAGATATAGCCCTAGATCAATGCCACAAAAACCAATCTAGACCCTGTTTCGGCACCCTGCCGGAGGGGGAAATCATCACTGGAGGCCATCTTCATCATCTCGGTGGTCTCCATGATGAGGAGGGAGTAGTCCACCCTCGGGGCTGAGGGTTTGTACCAGTAGCTATGTGTTTAATCTCTCTCTCGTGTTCTTGAGATGGCACTATCTTGATGTATCGCAAGCTTTCTTAATTGAGTTGGATCATATGGTGTTTTCCCTTCTCTATCTTGTTGTGATGAATTGAGTTTTCCCTTTGAGATTTCCTTCTTATCAGATTGAGTACTTTGATGGATTTGAGAACACTTGATGTATGTCTTGGCACTCAACTCGAGGATTCCCAAGCTGACATTGGGGTAATCTATGCATAGGGGTTGATGCACGTTTTTGTCTTTGTTTCTTCAGTAGAAATCTTGGGGCACTCTTTGAGGTTCTATGTGTTGGATTGAGTATTATGAATCTGAAATTGTTTGATGCATATCGTATAATCAACTCATGGATACTCGTGGTGACATTGGAGTATCTAGGTGACATTAGAGTTGGTTGATGTGTATCATATGGTGTTATTTTAGTACTAACTCTTGGATAGATCGATTGGAAAGAATAACTTTGAGGTGGTTTCGTAGCCTACAAACAATTTCTTCTTATGTTCTCTGCTAGATACGAACTTTGGAGTGATTCTTCATCGCACGTTGAGACATGGTTATATGATCCAATTATATCAGCATTTTTGAGATATTGCACTAGTAAAGTACGAACCATAGGCCTTATTTCTAAGCATTGCAATATCGTTTGTGCTCACTATTGTTACTTGCTACCTTGCTGTTTTTATTGTTCCTATTACAAAAATCAATATCTACTATCCATATTACACTTGTATCACCATCTCTTTACTGAACTAGTGCGCCTATACAATTTACCATTGTATTTGGTATGTTGGGGACACAAGAGACTCTTTGTTATTTGGTTGCAGGGTTGTTTGAGAGATACCTTTTTCATCCTACGCCTCCCACGGATTGATAAACCTTAGGTCATCCACTTGAGGGAAAATTGCTACTGTCCTACAAAACTCTGCGCTTGAAGGCCCAACACGAGTCTACAAGAATAAAGTTGCATAGTAGACATTAGTCGTCAGGACAAGTCATCAACATATCATCTTACACCGGCAAGGCATAGGGCGCCATGCCATCGGCTTTGTTAAAATTATGCATACTTAGCATTTGTTTATAACGCTTGTCTTTTGTTAGAGCAATGTATAGGTCAACTTGCTATGTGTAGTTACTAAACTTTCCCGATTCAGTAAGTGTGGTCTCTGTGTTGTATAGGCTCTTTTGTGTACCCAAATTAGCAAGCAATGTTAAATTATGCAATGACATGGATGAGCACAGTACCCAGGGAAATTTCCTGCAAATTTTGAATGATCAAACTCTTTGCATGCGTGTAAAGCAGAAGAATCATTTGCGATGCACGCATTCATTCAAAGTTAATGGTGTCCGGCGGCACAGCGTGCAAAGTTTCCCTCCACCATTAGAATTTTTTGGCCTACCGCCAAAATATCTAAACACTTCCCCTGTCCCCACCCTCTTTTCTCCCCGACCACAAGTCACATTTCACATGTTTCCTCCTTCCTTCCTTCCCAAGCTATAGTCACTTCCTTGCTTGCTTCCTCACTCTCTATGTCTCACATCCGACCACCGTGGTCGCTATAGTCTTCTACAATGACCTCTCTAGTGGTTCCTTCTCTTCTGACGATTCTTTCACCACCCGGGTATGTCTCCCTCCTCTCTCTCGGGTTATGATTTGGAATTGAAGATTTTAACCCACCATCCAATTTGCGTCATTTCTTCCCCTTGTAGCTCCCTAGGACCATCACTTGCAACGAATGGAGCGGGTGGCTAAAGATTTGTCTGCTTGTCATCATCATCAATCTCCATGCATGAAGTTAGTTATGTTTGAATTTCTGGACAGTGGGAGGAAGTTTCTGCCATGTGCATAGAAGATTAGCCCCACTTTCGTTGTTACAAATCCTCTGTTAGATGTGATTCAGACACTCTTACCATGATATGTTATGCTGGATGTGATTAAGACAATGTCATGGTTTGTACCTAGTATCTAAAAATGTTGCCATCTCATGAGCGGTGCCATTAGAAAATTATTTGGCACCGATCAGCAGTTTGTGAAACCAACTTTGCTGCACACAACCGAGCAGCCAAGCAGTAAAATACTAAAACTTTATGGCACGAAGGAACTGGGCATCAGAGTAACTAGGTGCTCCGGGGTACGGTTCCTTGAATTTTTCCTTTGGTACCAGCTCGGCAGTGTAGAGCACCGGTGCCAAATGTAGCAACGATTGTCTTTACACCGGTTTTCGCTTTCATAGTGGACAGCCTTAGTGCTATTAGTTCTATGTTACTAAATTTGTGCATGTACACATATGTTACTATCAATTTGGTGTCATCCAAACATTGTAGAGAGGTGTTGCAGTTATATTTAGCTTCCTCGTAAAATGTTCAATTTGTTATTTATAGTACATGATGAAGAACTTATAGCGTTGTGGCGGTTAATTATAAATTGTGATGTTTTCTGAATTTGGTTGTTGTCTTAGTAGCAATTAATTCATTTGCACATTGATCTTTTTGAGAAGATATGTCATAATTAACATGTTTTTCAGTTTTTCAAAATGTATGTCGTGATTTTCTTTGTTGCTAGAAACCCATTTTCCCTAAATTGTTATTAATTTAGTTTTAAATATTATAGGATGGATAGAAGTGTTCATACGTGGACTGGGTTGATCAAGAGTGGCCACAGTCTTTGAAGATGTACCTCGCAAAGCTCTGGAACATGTATGAGGAAGAGAACAGAGATAGGCTTAGAGAAAGTGTTGCAAATGCTGATGAACATTTCAAGATGCAGGAAAAAAGATGAAGATGGGGAATGAGCTTAGAATTATTAAATTAGACTTTGCTAAGATTGTGTTGGTGAAGCAGGAGGCACTTTCCCAGATGTTCAGTGCAAAATAGGTCCTTACTGAACTGAAAGCAGAGGCAGAGAAGACGAACCCGGCTGATCATGCATCAGTCGATTAGGGAAATGAATATATTATTCTAATATTGTGCTTATGAAGGTGAACTACCTATGTGATGTATTGTGTTGTTGCCATGTAGTTATCGTACTGTGATGTTAAAATGTATTTATGTGCCTGATATGAAATTGGCAAATAATGGTTCGATATGAAATGTGATTTTGCGTAATACATGAATTATTAATTGTAAACTAATAAACTTGCTAAATGGGTCTTGGAACTTTCCAAACTGTTATAGCAGTAAAAGCATGTGTGATGGATAGCCTAATGCCATACAATTTTATTCATCAAACCGTGTGTGATATATTTGAATAAAGCAAACGGTCAACGGAGCCAGAGCGTGTGTGATCGTTACACCTATCACACACGAGGCTATACATAAAACTATGTGGGTGTACATACGAACAGAAAAGTTTGTCAAGGATTCACTGTGTGGGATGTGCATACGAACGAAAATGTTTGTCTAGGATTCACTTTGTGCGATGTGCAGACGAACGAAAGCGTTGGTCTCGGATGCACTGCGTGGTATATATATACGAACAGAAACGTTTCTCTAGGACTCATTGTGTGGGATGTACTTACGAATGGAAATGATTAGGCATGCATAATTATATGCGTTGGCTAGCCCAATCAGACACGTGCTCATTTTGCCCATCGTGTGTGACCGGAGGGCCTATCCCCGGCGGTTTCTGTGTCGTGTGAGAAGGACCCCCTTTCACCCACACTCATTAGGTGAGGTTTTAAAACGCCATCGGGAAAGGGGTTAAAAACCATTTGTATATTAGCTTGATGTACCGGTGATATCCAAATCTGTGTGAGAGAGTTGAGTGTTGGGGAGACTATCATTTGAAGCACAAGAGCACGGAGCTCATCATCAACACACCATCTATTACCTTTTGGAGAGTGGTATCTCCTAGATTGGTTAGGTGTCGCTTGGGAGCCTCAGACATGATGTGGAGTTGAACCAAAGAAGTTTGTAAGGGCAAGGAGACCGCCTACTTCTTGAAGATCTACCCAACAGAGGCAAGTCCTTCATGGGCGATGGCCATGGTGCGATAGACAAGGTTGCTTCTTCGTGGACCCTTCATGGGTGGAGCCCTCCGTGAACTAGCGCGGTCGTTACCCTTCGTGGGTTGAAGTCTCCATCGACATGCACGTACGATAGCACCACCTACCGGAACCACGCCAAAAATTATCCGCGTCCCCCTTGCGTTTACACACTCCAATCCCATCTCTTTACATTCTTGCACTTGCATTCTCTACTCTTTTCGCTTCTCATACTCTTGCCATGCTTGTGTAAAATGTATTGTGTGCCCATTGACATGTGCTAACCTCAACTTTAACTTAAAGAAACTAAAAACTATCACTTTTACTTTTTAAGGGTCTAATCACCGCCCCCTCTAGACCTGTCTTCTCGATACTTTCAATGTTCAAACTTGACCTTAAAATGCTTGTGGGGCACATATCGAGGCATCAATGAATAGTTTCTATGTCTACTATGTGGCTCATCTAGGGTATGTACTATGTGGTTCATCTTGGATGGGAAAGAAACAATAAAGAAGGCATCATCTGTCGTTTTATTAAATTATAGCTATCATCAGCCTTGAAAGAACATGTGGTGCCCCCATGGTTGGTTTTAGTAATTGATGACAATCTGGATGGACTAATGGTTGCCTTGAGTTATATTTGAAGGATTTTTCCGTAGTCTTTTCTTGGAGTCCATTTGTTGGTTTCAAGGAGAGTTTGTGATGATCAAGGTGCTATTTAAGGAATTACCTAAAGATTTGTCATGTGAGAGGTTGATCAAGACTAAGTCAAAGAGTGAATCAAGTTGATTAACACACAAAGTGTAGAAGATGTACCGAGAGGGATCAAGCAATCCCATGGTATGGTAAGCATTGTCAATCATGCTTTGTGTACTAACCCATGGTCTTCGTGAGAGTTCTTTGTGGGGTTAGGTTTCAGTGTGCAAGTTCAAGTGGATCATCACGAAGAGATCATATGCTTCCAGTTTGTCATCCATTGTGATGGCAATGGACTTGTGAAGATGTGCCAAAGAGTGGCTCACCCATAGTGGAGTATGGGGGAGCAATCAACTAGTCTTCACCGAGCCAATGCAATCAAGAAAGGTGGTCCAACTTGAGAAAGTCAAGATCGTCATCATCTAGCTCAAGTGGACTTTGTGCAAGGCAAAGGTTTGCCCTTGATAGGTTTCTATTTTACCGGTCTCATGGTGGTAGTTGGGAGACTGGGTTATAGGATCGATTGTCGTACTATCAAGGGGGCTCTTGATGAGTAGCTTGACCATATCGTTCGTAGAGAGCTCAAACTATTGCATCCTTGCATCATATTTATTGGTTCTTGTTTGGTTCTTCTCCTTGTGAGATTTGGAGCTTATGGTCATTTTCATGACAAGCTTGAGTTCATCGAAAACATAGTTCACATGCATCTTCTATGATGTTTTCGATGTTGGGGTCTTTTTCGGTTCTCTTTGTGAGTCTTAGAGCTTATGGTCATCTTGATGACAAGCTCGAGTTCATCAAAAACGGAGTTCGCATGCATCTTCTATGATGTTTTCGATATTAGAGGCTTTGCCGGTTCTTCTCTATTGGAGGTTTCGTTCCTCTATACCTTAGGCATACATCCCTGCCTCTTCTTAAGATAACCATTCGCTATTGGATAGTATTTTGTCGTTATCTATCGAACAAGCTTGAGTTTTCTCAATTCGGAGCTCATTTGCAGAAGTTATGGCAGTTCTGGTTTTATTGTATTCTTTTATTGTCTTTAGCTGTGATATGAAGGCAGCCAAGTGCTAAAGCCTCTGTGGCGTGTAGTAGTGCTTCTCAAGGGAGCGGTAGTACCGCAGGGGCCAGCGGTAATACCACTCCTTGTGAGCGGTAGTACCGCTTCCTCCAGTCCTGACGCCGACGCATGCGGAAGTAGGCGCGGATGTAATTTTTTACATCCACCCTCATGCGGTAGTACCACGACTCCTGTCCGGTACTACCGTGCCAGACTTTTGCTAGCTCCAACCTGTGCGGAAGTTGCTACGGAAGTAATTTATTACTTCCGTGCATTTTCTGTGCCAAGTGATGCTTCCCTCATGGTAGTACCGTAGGGGCGCGCGGTAGTACCGCTCCGGCGGTTCTACCGCTTGTTGCCCTGTGCAACAAGCCGTCATCTGGCCACTATCGCGCAAGCGGTAGTACCGCAACCCACAGCGGTAGTACCGCAACCCTCTTCGGTAGTATCGCGGCTATTTGCGGTAGTACCGCATCGTGCGGGCTACGTGAGGGGATAACGTTGGATCTTCTTCCTCTTATAAAAGGGGGGCTTCTTCCCCCATTAAACCTTATCCTTTTTAGCTCGTGTTCTTCCCCCATTGTTGACCTTCTTCGAGCTTGCTCTCTCTCAATCCCTCCATGGATTCTTGCTAGTTTTGGGGGGGAGACAGGGGAGAACTAGATCTACGTTTCAACCAATCAATTTCTCCTCTATGTGAGGGGAACCCTTTGGATCTAGATCTTGGAGTTCTTCGTGTGCTCTTCTTCGTTCTTCCTATGTTTTTCCTCCCTATCATTGGTTGCTTTGGTGGGATTTGGGAAAGAAGGACTTGGGCACTTCATGTGCCCTTACCATTGCACTTGGTGCATCGGTTTGAGTTCTCCATGGTGATTCGTGGAAGTTGCAAGTTGAGAAGCTTATTACTCTTGGGTTCTTGGTACCCTCGAGCTTGTTCCTCTTGGGTGCTTGGGCGCCCTAGATGGTTGAGGTCACCTTGGAGCCATATTCCATTATGGTGAAGCTTCGTGGTGTCGTTGGGAGCCTCCAATCAAGTTGTGGCGATAGCCCCAACCTTGGTGGTGTTCAGAGTTCAATCATTGTGGTGTAAAGCTCCGGGCAAGCTTCGGGGGTCTCCAATTAGGTTGTGGAGATCACCCTGAGCAATTTGTACGGGTTTGGTGACCGCCCTCAAGGGTCCCTTAGTGGAATCACGGCATCTTGCATTGTGCGAGGGCGTGAGGTGATTACGGTGGCCCTAGTGGCTTCTTGGGGAGCATTGTGCCTCCACACCGCTCCAAATGGAGATTAGCATCCGCAAGGGTGCGAACTTCGGGATACATCATCGTCTTCGCATGCCTCGGTTATCTCTTACCCGAGCCCTTTACTTATGCACTTTACTTTGTGATAGCCATATTGTTTCTTGTCATATATCTTGCTATCACCTAGTTGTTTATCTTGCTTAGCATAAGTTGTTGGTGCACATAGGTGAGCCTAGTTGTTGTAGGTTTTGTGCTTGACAAATTAATCGCTAGGTTTATTCCACATTTTTTCAAGCCTTAACCGTAATTATTTTAAAGCGCCTATTCACCCCCCCCTCTAGGCGACATCCACGATCTTTCAAGCCTGCTATCATTATTTTTGGATCTATCCACTAGTTTTTACCATCACTCTAGATTTATGCATGCCCTCCTTACATAATCTCACTATATTTTTTGTATGCATGTCAGTTATTGTACACAATCATGCTGAACATGTAGAGAAAAAGAGAAGTGTCTTGCACGACAATACGATGTCATGCAGACATCGCTCCATGGTGGGTGCAATGGCACACCCTGCCACCCCCTCCTCGAGATTGTAACATGGTGGAAAATGCATCAAGCCATACAAGGATGTAATGGAGCAAAAAGTTAGGAGGAATTCAAGAAGACTCTGTTAAAATCCCGTCTCATTCGAGAGCGTGGTGACAACCCAAAGAAGAAGCCCTGTGCCTGCAGGATTTTTGGGGAAATAGGACACATCCAGGAGGAGCACAAGGATGAATGTCCTCATTGTGAAGAAAGTCACCCAGCTGAAGAATGCCCAACTAGGCAGATTACTTTTTTCTTGTGTGAAGGGACTACCCACTACCCTACTCAGTGTCACATTTACCCCATGGTGCGACGAACTATCTAGCAGAAGAGAGAAGCAATGAAAGAAGTCCTCGAGGAAACCTTAAGGGAATCCGCGATGGAGGAAGATATTGATGACCCTGATGGAGAAGGCCTAAACAGACATTACTCCCGTGCTTGCTATTCATGTGGGGAAAAGGACATCTTTCACAGTATTGCACGAAGGAAAGCTAAGAGTATCTGGTAGACTTATCGACAGAAGAAGTGGAGTTTGATCCACAAAATATAGAAGAATTGATTGGAACAAGGAAGTCGAGGAAGAGAAAGAGCATGTGTCCCTAGAACAAACCAATTTCCGCGGAAAAGGACTTGAGTGACATCACATGTTACCGGTGCAAGGATTTAGGTCATTATGCTAGCAACTTCCCCACAAGGAAGCCAAGAACCTAGTAAACTAAGATAGTCACCATGAAGTCCTTATATTTGCCTGATGACCTTAGTTTACGCTGCAAGGAAGTAGGGAATTATGCTAGACAAGGTTCAGACCCGAGGAAAGATTGATCAGAGTAGTTGAGATCTGGATATTAGAATGAAGCATGTAGCTGAATGTGGAATGCACTTTTATTACGATGTTTAGTTGAGTTATGGAAAGAACATTGTAATAGTTCGTGAAGCAATAGAAGTTGATATTTTGGAATCTAGGAAGGAAAGGTTATGAGCTGTTGGTTAAGTGTGAAGTGCCTCCCTTGCTATCTCACCCAGACTAAAACCTAGAACCCATGGAGAAGCTGACCCCAAACCTTTCTTGGACAACCAACCACATTTCACACAGGGAAATACACCCATTATTATGAGTACCCCTTCCATCTTATACCCACAGATGACAACCCTTTACGAGTCTTTTCTCAAGGGCCCGGAAACGATCATGACCCTGACTAGCGATCAAGATTACCCAAAAAATCCTGAAGGACGTGATGAAGCATATTCGCATTGAAGGAGATGCAATTTATAAGGGTTATCCCTTCATGGAGAATGGAGTTGAACTTTGGTACGTGGAGGTACACCTCCATCGTGTGAAAGAAGTTTGCCCAAAGACTATGGGTCATTACTTTTTCATCTCTCGAGTACCACGAACAACATTCTTCGACTCTGTTCGTGAAGCTTCTATGGAGGCCATACGCCAGATTGGAGAAATACTTGAAGCAAGACTTCGTCACACTCGGGAATGCTTGAGTAGGGTGCATGCAGAGATGATGGAGATGGAGCATACGACCAGTATGATGAAGCAAAAGATCAATGATTTTAAGAATCACATTGCACAATTCCAGTGGGACTGAAGCATCCTCAACTAGGACAAAGGAATAAAGATGGAAGGAATACTTAACCATACCAAACTATGTGGATGGTAGCATATGTAGTAAAACACCTTTGAAATTTGAGTGTTGAATAGTGGTTCAGGAAGTAATAAAAGATTTGATATGATGAGAATATGGATTACGAATGAACCCGTGCATTTTGTTTAGGGAGATACTTTTGTGTGAACACGGGACCAAAGGAAAAAGTTGTTGCCCCAAATAGTGGAGTTTGCACAAATAAGTTGGAGTTGATTCTTGATATGAAGCTTACGCCAAGGTTATGACGAAAAGAAGTACAATTGAATTTAAAGAGGGTGTAATGCTGAGTGTGGAGCAATATTGAACTCCAAGGATGAGTTAAGGATATACAAGTTCGGAAGTGGACCCGTAAGCCGAGGACCTAAGGAGGCTACGTAATCACAAGGGAACCACGAGACTTGTCAGGAGTAATGTGTTTTTTTTTGCTGTAGTAAAGCAGGGCACTATGCCCAAGATTGTCCCAATGAAAGGGAGACTTGTGCTAAGTAGTTGAGTTGGAGCAAGTAATGGAAGTGCAGTAGATCGTAGTAAGTTGAGAATCAATACAGCTAGCATCAGGGTATTGATTTTGGATTTTATGAGTTGTTACTATATAGGTGATGAGTGAAAACTTGATGCGTGGAATAAGATTTTGAAGAGAACTAGTGTTTTCATTTTAAGGGTGGTAGAACCCAACACCGTTACCCTAATACAGGAGCTAGTTACATCAGACCTTGGAATGGACCACCCAAGGATGAGTCTGAGTAATTACATCGTAATTTGTACCAATAGAAGGAAGGGAAACCATACAATTGGATGGATTTAAGAATTCTAAGGAAGCTGGATGTTGGAAGAATGATCATTTGCAACCCGTTGATGAAACCAAGTGTTGCCAGTAATGAGATGAGCCATAAACCACAGGCCCCAGGACTTGTTAAGAAAGCAAGCACACTCTAGCTGAAGGAAAACCCATGGTAGAAATTACGACTTTGTCAACAAACAATCTTATAGGAGTTTACGCAAAAAAAACTGAGGGCTGTGAAGAAACGATAGATGTTTTGCTCAGCTTGCAGAAGTAATGGATTTTTATTCGAACTTAGTTTGTCGACAAGAGAAATTATGCAATGCTTGTGAGGATGACCGAGTGTTAGAATTCGAGATTCACTAAACCATATACAAGGTAATGATTTGGGTGCGGAATGGATTGATCACCATACCGACTTACTCTTATTATTTGCCTCTGTTATACGGGATGGTAAATCTGAGTGACTTACCCATAGTAGAGAGATGACGACGTCAAAACCTTGTTTAAACCTTAGAATGGTATAGCAATTTTATCCCATGTACAAGGCAGCTGTTGCCAACCATAGGTCATACGGTGAGAATGAAGCCCAGGCCCGTTTTCTGCAGGGACGCAGTTAATTTGTTTGATGACCACCATGAGATATCGATATTTGTTTAGTATTGGCGCCAGACCTGTCAGCTAAGAAGAACCAGTCTCAGAAAAACCTTACCAAGATGAAAGGACACAAGAATGGAGGGCAAGGTTATGCCACTACCGGAAGAGCCCAGAGAAGGAATTACCCTGAAGATCTGACAAGACCGATACCGTCAACCCATAGGATGTAGTACCTGAGTTTTTATGGAACCGTAACCATGCTTTTAAGTGTGTTAGCACACTAGACCATACCAATCAATGGATTTGTTAGGAGACCCCCGAACCCCAACCTATTTCTTGCTAGCCTCTCCGAATCTCGAGGACGAGATTCATTTTAAATGTGGTAGGTTTTTAACATCCCAAAATTCTAAATTTTGGAATGTTATATTAAATAGATAGTTTTGATTGTTTGTGTGACTGTGTTGAGTGAAATTAAGTGAAATTTCAAACTTTTGAAAGTTAAATGAGAGGGAATGAAATGACTTTCCCAAACTTTCACTTTGCATTTATGATCTTCGGGAATTTAAATTATTTTCATCACAAAACCCTGGAGTGAAGATAATATGACTTCTTCCATTTATTAAATGAAAAAGGGTTTTGAAAGGATTTTGAATTTCATTCTCGAAATATTTCAAATTCAGAAACTTTATGCAACTCAATGATTTTCCCGAGAGAAGATAAAATGACTTCTTCAGTTTATAAGAAATATGAGTTGGAAGTTCTTTTGAAATATTCTGCTACTCATTTTCAAATATTGAGTTATTTGGTTTTTATTCAAATTATTTTTCTCCAAAAATAAAACATATGGAAAATAGGGTAACATGATTCCCTATAGTAGGAAATTGGAGAGAAATAAATTCGAAATCACTTTGGTATTTTTAAAATGATTTTATTGGATTTTATTGCTACAGTATAACTATCTGATTTATTAAAATTTGTGAGGATTTTATTTGACTGTAGAAAAATGTTCATTTGTAGGAAATATTTTTCTGAAAATTTTGATATATAATATGCCTATGTAAAACTTTATTTTAATTTCAGTTTTCAGTTTTTATTTAAAAAAAATTGCGTGTGCGCTTTTAACTAACTGTCGCCCGCAGCGCAGCATAATAGCAGCATGCACCTTATTTTTTTCCTTACATGGGCAGGCCCAGCCAGCCTTTTTTTCTTTTTTCCTTCCCTATTTTTTCACTTGGGCCAAATTAAAAAAACTCCAGCGCACACCCTGCGCGTACGGGCGTGCGGCCGGCCAAAAGTCTTTTTTAGCCCATGCGATTACTCTGTTCCGTTTATTTTCATATACGTACGTATATGTTTAGTCCCACATTGCCTAACCTTTGACCGCTAAACCTCTTTTCCACCTATAAATATAGATCCATAGAGCCTCCAAAAATCATTCGATTCGGGTTAAATCAATATTTCGGTTTGACTAGATTTATTAAAGAAAAATATTTTTCTCTCCTCTCCGACGGACTTCTGGAAGTTGTCTTTTCTCTCCGAAACCATCTTTTCTCTACCCTATAAAGGTATCTTTCTTCGTTTTTTTAGTTACTCTCGTACCTTATTATTTCTAGACTAGTACGGTAGAATAATTAGATTTATAAATTAGTCTATGTATTTATACATTAGACCTAAATTCTTTTAGCCGTAGCTATTTTTCTTCCGTAAAACAGCTTGGCCCTGATTTTTCAAATAGCCATAACTTTTTACTCGTTCGTCCAGATTAGATGAAACCAAGCCTAGATTTTCGTCCTGATCCCACCGATGTAGTGAATCTATCAAATAAACTTTTTGCAACTTTTAAATTTCAAAATTTGTTCAAATTCATATTCAAACTTCTTTTGATCATATCTTTTTAACCGTAACTCCGATTTAGTTGATTCTTTTTGAAATCGAAGCTCTTGACCTAAACTTTCTGATAAGGTCAAATTCATTCAATTTTGGCACTGTTAGAAATTGTTTTCTGTTGCAAGAGTTATTTTCTTGGTTTTAAAGTTTTCAGAAGTGTTTCTTCGTTTCTTCCCGATCTTCTGAGTGATTGCTTATGTGTGGTTACTATTGTTTGCTTACGATAGATTGATCGGAGTGTGATGAGTAGATCTATCATGAGTTTTGAGTGCGAAGAATCTAGATCGTCACTACAAAGCAAGTTCACACTTTGATCATACTTTTCAATACCCAGTTTTCATTGCATTAGTTATATCCTCAAACACTTGCGTGAGTAGGACTGGTGACATAATATGATGCTCTGTAGTTCATGAGGTATGAACCCAATGACTTGAGATCAACCAAGGGGGTATACGTTTTGTCACTTATTGCCCAGCCATGCTCGTAGACGTGGATTGGTATGAGAGTTTCATGAAAGATGTGAGAGTGATGTTTAAGGGAAACTTTAAGGTGGAATTTTAACACACATCTGGGTGGATTGGTTGTGGCACCCTGGGGATGGACCAGTGGCTTGCCCGACCACCTGGGGATATACTAGTGTTGTCCTAGGAAATCCCGGAGGTACCGTGTGATTATCCTATTGGAATGCCACCCAGGCTCAAAGGGATCATATAATATTTTCATGCCTAGAAACTTCCATGTGCAGCCACAAGCCATTATAGGCTCTGGCATAGTTGAGTATGTTGTGTGACCTCTTTCGGTGGTAGACTAGCAGATGTAGCGGATGTAGGTGTACCGGCCTACCCGGGGTAAAGAGTTAATGCTTCTGAAATACTGTGTCTCGGTCATCCGTTTCTCAAACACCATGAAGTGCGAGAAATTAAACGGAGGCGATCGAGTCTTGTGGGGAAAAGTGCACAAACCTCTGCAGAGTGTACAAACTATTCATGAGTAGCCGTGTCCCCGGTTATGGACATCTTTGAGTATCTAGAAGTGGATTATTTGTTGATCTCAACACACTATTTAATCAAATTGTTGGGTTAATAATGACTTTGGTTTGGGATTGAGATGGAGGAACCATACTCAATTGTTCGTGAAATAAATTTAACAAAGTATTTAAATAAATGCATTCCTTTGTGGTAGGGAAAAATCAGCTTTATGCAAAAACAACCTTACAGCCTCCACCGGCCAAATATGCATGTAGTTGTAGGCATTGTTCATCATTATCATTACAGTGTGTTCTTGCCAGTACATTCAATGTACTGACCTACATGGCTGCAACATCTCATGTTGCAGGGATTATTCGACGAGCAAGTGTTACGTTAGGGTTGCGCTGTCTACACTCAACTTTGCCGTTGGTGTTGATGGAACTCCACAACCTTTGTTGCTTCCGCTATGATTGATTAAGGTAATAGTATTTACAATAATTTATACATGTGATTTACATCTGTTATAAATCCTCGAGTAATGTGTGTGTCAGCATACCGATCCAGGGATGACACTTAAGCACAGAGACTTGATCCATTCGGGTCAAGTCGCTACACTGCCACTTTTACTTGTTAAGGGACTAATCACCGCCCCCTCTAGACCCGTCTTCTCGATACTTTCGATGTTCAAACTTGACTTTTAAAATGCTTGTGGGGCACATATCGAGGCATCAATGAATAGTTTCTATGTCTACTATGTGGTTCATCTAGGGTATGTACTATGTGGTTCATCTTGGGTGGGAAAGAAACAATAAAGAAGGCATCATCTGTCGTTTTATTAAATTATAGCTATCATCAGCCATGAAAGAACATGTGGTGCCCCCATGGTTGGTTTTGGTAATTGATGACAATCTCTATGGACTAATGGTTGCCTTGAGTTATATTTGAAGGTTGTCCATAGTATTTTCTTGGAGTCCATTTGTTGTTTCAAGGAGAGTTTGTGATGACCAAGGTGCTATTTTAGGAATTACCTAAAGATTGGTCATGTGAGAGGTTGATCAAGACTAAGTCAAAGAGTGAATCAAGTTGATCAACACACAAAGCGTAGAAGATGTACCGAGAGGGATCAAGCAATACCATGGTATGGTAAGCATTGTCAATCACGCTTTGTGTACTAACCCATGGTCTTCGTGAGAGTTCTTTGTGGGGTTAGGTTTCAGTGTGCAAGTTAAAGTGGATCATCACGAAGAGATCATATGCTTGAAGCTTGTCATCCATTGTGATGGCAATGGACTTGTGAAGATGTGCCAAAGAGTGGCTCACCCATAGTGGAGTATGGGGGAGCAATCAACTAGTCTTCACCGAGCCAATGAAATCAAGAAAGGTGGTCCAACTTGAGAAAGTCAAGATCGGCATCATCTAGCTCAAGTGGACTTTGTGCAAGGCAAAGGTTTGCCCTTGATAGATTTCTATTTTACTGGTCTCATGGTGGTAGTTGGGAGACTGGGTTATAGGATCGATTGTCGTACTATCAAGGGGGGGCTCTTGATGAGTAGCTTGACCGTATCGTTCGCAGAGAGCTCAAACTATTGCATCCTTGCATCATACTTATTGGTTCTTGTTTGGTTCTTCTCCATGTGATATTTGGAGCTTATGGTCATTTTCATGACAAGCTTGAGTTCATCGAAAACATAGTTCACATGCATCTTCTATGATGTTTTCGATGTTGGGGTCTTTTCCGGTTCTCTTTGTGAGTCTTAGAGGTTATGGTCATCTTTATGACAAGCTCGAGTTCATCAAAAACGGAGTTCACATGCATCTTCTATGATGTTTTAGATATTGGAGGCTTTGTCGATTCTTCTCTATTGGAGGTTTCGTTCCTCTATACCTTAGGCATACATCCCTGTCTCTTCTTATGATAACCATTCGCTATTGGATAGTATTTTGTCGTTATCTATCGAACAAGCTTGAGTTTTCTCAATTCGGAGCTCATTTGCAGAAGTTATGCCTGTTCTGGTTTTATTGTATCCTTCTGTTGTCTTTAGCTGCGATATGAAGGCAGCCAAGTGCTAAAGTCTCTGTGGCGTGTAGTAGTGCTGCTCAAGGGAGCGGCGGTACCGCAGGGGCCAGCGGTAATACCGCTCCTTGTGAGCGGTAGTGCCGCTTCCTCCAGTCCTGACGCCGACGCATGCGGAAGTAGGCGCGGATGTAATTTTTTACATCCACCCTCATGCGGTAGTACCGCGACTCCTGTCCGGTACTACCGTGCCATACTTTTGCTAGCTCCAACCTCTGCGGAAGTTGCTACGAAAGTAATTTATTACTTCCGTGCATTTTCTGTGCCAAGTGATGCCTCCCTCATGGTAGTACCGTAGGGGCGCATGGTAGTACAGCTCCGGCGGTTCTACCGCTTGTTGCCCTGTGCAACAAGCCGTCATCTGGCCACGATCGCGCAAGCGGTAGTACCGCAACCCACAGCGGTAGTACCACAACCCACAGTGGTAGTACCGCAACCCTATTCGGTAGTATCACGGCTATTTGCGGTAGTACCGCGTCGTGCGGGCTATGTGAGGGGATAACGTTGGATCTTCTTCCTCCTATAAAAGTGGGGCTTCTTCCCCCAGTGAGCCTTATCCTTTTTAGCTCGTGTTCTTCCCCCATTGTTGACCTTCTTCAAGCTTGCTCTCTCTCAATCCCTCCATGGATTCTTGCTAGTTTTAGGGGGGGGAGAGAGGGGATATCTAGATCTACGTTTCCACCAATCAATTTCTGCTCTATGTGAGGGGAACCCTTTGGATCTAGATCTTGGAGTTCTTCGTGTTCTCTTCTTCGTTCTTCCTCTCTTTTTCCTCCCTATCATTGGTTGCTTTGGTGGGATTTGGGAAAGAAGGACTTGGGCACTCCGTGTGCCCTTACCATTGCACTTGGTGCATCGGTTTGAGTTCTCCATGGTGATTCGTGGAAGTTGCAAGTTGAGAAGCTTATTACTCTTGGGTGCTTGGTACCCTCGAGCTTGTTCCTCTTGGGTGCTTGGGCGCCCTAGATGGTTGAGGTCACCTTGGATCCATATTCCATTGTGGTGAAGCTTCGTGGTGTCGTTGGGAGCCTCTAATCAAGTTGTGGCGATAGCCCCAACCTTGGTGGTGTTCGGAGTTCAATCATTGTGGTGTAAAGCTCCGAGCAAGCGTCGGGGGTCTCCAATTAGGTTGTGGAGATCACCCTGAGCAATTTGTATGGGTTTGGTGACCGCCCTCAAGGGTCCCTTAGTGGAATCACGGCATCTTGCATTGTGCGAGGGCGTGAGGTGATTACGGTGGCCCTAGTGGCTTCTAGGGGAGCATTGTGCCTCCATACCGCTCCAAATGGAGATTAGCATCCGCAAGGGTGCGAACTTCGAAATACATCATTTTTTCCGCGTGCCTCGGTTATCTCTTACCCAAGCCCTTTACTTATGCACTTTACTTTGTGATAGCCATATTGTTTCTTGTCATATATCTTGCTATCACCTAGTTGTTTATCTTGCTTAGCATAAGTTGTTGGTGCACATAGGTGAGCCTAGTTGTTGTAGGTTTTG
Source organism: Secale cereale (assembly GCA_902687465.1). Taxonomy (NCBI): domain Eukaryota; kingdom Viridiplantae; phylum Streptophyta; class Magnoliopsida; order Poales; family Poaceae; genus Secale; species Secale cereale. Next base: position 533,433,024 of record LR738710.1, on the reverse strand, counting down.
TGCTTGACAAATTAATCGCTAGGTTTATTCCGCATTTTCCAAGCCTTAACCGTAATTATTTTAAAGCGCCTATTCACCCCCCCCCCTCTAGGCGACATGCACGATCTTTCAAGCTTGCTATCATTTTTTTTGGATTTATCCACTAGTTGTTACCATCACTCAAGATTTCTTCATGCCCTCCTTACATAATCTCACTATATTTTGTATGCAAGTCAGTTATTGTACACAATCATGCTGAACATGTAGAGAAAAAGAGAAGAGTCTTGCAAGACAATACGATGTCATGCAGACATCGCTCCATGGTGGGTGCAATGGCACACCCTACCACGCCCTCCTCGAGATTGTAATACAGATGAGGATACTTGTTCAGAGGTGGATTCTGAGAGGGCTGACCACTCCTATTTACGCTCGAGGTTTTTTCTCTAACATGGCATGATGATGTTGGTCATATCATACATATGGTGCCTTGCATTGCTTACATTCGACATCATATATATCATCTGCTTAGTTTAGCATTTTCTGTAATGCCACATGTTTAGTTTCTATACCATATATGTGAATTATGCAATGTCATCTTTTTTAGCCAACCATAATATATGTGAAATATGCAATGCCATCCTATTTATCCAGGCATTATATGTCTGAATTATATGTTGACATTACTTTTTTCATTACATTTCCATTTGTCGATAATGTTTGTACATTCAACTACTCTTCCGAATCAGGCATTTGAGTTGGTGATGGAAAAATCTTGGAATGGAAACAAGGTCTTCGGAGCAGACTGTGCTACATGTCAAAGCAGATCTCTTGTTGAGTCCAGATAGCTCCTCATAGGAGGATCATAGACAGATGGCCAGTCCTATCCCCCCGAGGTGTATGCTCTAGCTTGACAGGGTTATACTACTCGTATCATGCATATGATGTGTTGCATTGCATAGTTTAGGCATGATATACACAATATTCAACACCATGTGCTTAGCTCAGGCATCATATATGTGAATGCCATTTGCTTAGTATATAAATCACATACGTGAATTATATCATGCCATCTTGTTTACTTAGATAACATGTATGTGAATTATGTCATGCGAAACTGTTTACTAAAGACGTCATTTAATTATCTCATGCCATCATGTTTAGTTAGTCAACATATCTTTGAATCATGTCATGTTATGCTGTTTAGATAGACATCATATATATGAAATTATGTCATGTTATCATGTTTAGTTAAACAACATATATGTGAACTATTTCATGCCCTCTTCGTTCCTCACTATCTATTGCATTTGTCTCTCATACAAAGTATGTGCATTCAACTACTTTTCTTGTTTATCAGCCATTTGAATTGGAGGGGGTGACAGCAGTATCTTGCGGAGTAAAAACACGATCTTGAAATAAAATAGTGCTACCCGTCGATGGAGATAGCACCCCGGTTGTACTTGCACAAGAACCAGCCTTACCACACATAACCCAGACTCTCGCAGATTGTATACCGGCTTCACACAATCTAACCCCAGCCCCAGCAGACAGTAACCTAGTTCCAATTGACACGGTACCATCTCCATCATAGAGCTTCCAAATAAGAGGAGTTAGTAAGGCATGTCCAGTGCCCAAAGCGCGAGGACTATCATGGTGAACCCCAACTCCACCAGTTAGCACACCTATTCTTGTGGACGAAGCACAACCATTCATCCATAGTTTAGCGTCTATCGCACTTGTTGTTGTTAAATCCTACGTGCCCATTTTCCCATCATGGAAATATTATACTGAAGATGAAGGAAAAAGCCAGCTGCAGGTGTTCCTCCAGGAGTTATGTAAGTAATGATGTTCACGGCAATTACTTTGCTTTGTCCCATAAGTTCTACCTCCCTGTTGGTTATAACACAGTAAATGTTCCCATTTTTCTCTATAGAGAAGGACCGAATTGGAAACTCGGATCAGGTAACCTATGATAATAATTGTGCTATCTTCAAGAATGCGTTGCGGCATTATAGGAATTTCCTAAAGAAAACCTTAATCATTGGCAAGGAAAGTCATCAAATTCCCTCACTTCCTGCGGAGACACATTTACGGGATGATGACTAGGAACACCTTGTTCTATACTGGTTCAAACCCAAGAATCTGGTAGGGTCTATGAAATCATATTTCATTTTGAAGTGCTATATGCCTGCATCTTACTATACTATGTTCTTGTAGGACAAATGCATAGACCTGAAGAACAAATCTTTTGAGTTAAGATTCCATAGCTCTTGTGGATACTTCTTTGCTCTGGAATCACTGTATTTACTCATACTAACTAATTTTTGATTTAAGTATCCAATAAAAACTCGAATGGCACAACAAGTATGTTTAAACATGTTTCTTTAACTGGTTTGCTCTTCTGAATTGCTCTATGTTGATTTCAACTTTCAATTGTGTAGACAGATGTGTTCTCATTGCATGCACATTACTAGCATCTAAACAGAGCCACTATTGTTTTTAGTCGTACATGTGTACCGGTGGTACCCATCTAAAATCTTGTGGTGTCGTGTAGTGATACGTCCATTTTGCATCATGTTTTCTTGGTGTTATTTATGTTGTTATTATGCTTAATAATGCTTTTTGGATTAATTATAATGCCTTTTCTCTCATAATTTGCAAGGAATGCACCAAGGGGGAAAATTCTGGTAGCTGGAAATCTGGACCTGAAAAAGCAACGTCACGCCACCTATTCTGCACAACTCCAAACAAGCTGAAACTTCACGGAGAATTTTTATGAATTATTTGAAGAATATTGGAGTAAAGAAGCACCAGAGGGGGGCCACCAAGTGGGCACAATCCACTTGGGCGCGCCAGGCAGTCCACGCGTGCCCTGGTGGGATCTGCTCACCCAGGACCATCTCTGCTGCCCATCTTCTAGTATATAAGCCCTGCTGACCTAGAAAAAAAATAAGGAGGAGACTTTGAGGATGGAGCGTCTCCATCTCGAAGCGAAACTTGGGCAGGAGCACTTTTGCCCTTTGGCGGAGCAATTCCGCTGGGGGAACTTCCCTCCCTGAGGGGGAAATCATCGTCATCATCATCACCAAAAACTCTCCCATCTTGGGGAGGGCTATCTTCAACAACATCTTCAACATCACAATCTCATCTCAACCCTTAGTTCATCTCTTGTGTTCAATCTTGTTACCGGAACTATAGATTGGTGCTTGTGGGTGACTAGTAGTGTTGATTACATATTTTAGTTGATTACTATATGGTTTATTTGGTGGAAGATCATATGTTCAGATCCATTATGCTATTTAATACCCCTCTGATCTTGAGCATGTTTATCACTTGTGAGTAGTTACCTTTGTTCATGAGGTCACGGGAGAAATCATGTTGCAAGTAATCATGTGAATTTGATATGTGTTTGATATTTTGATAGTATGTATGTTGTGATTCCCTTAGTGGTGTCATGTGAACGTCGACTACATGCCACTTCACCATATTTGGGCCTAAGGGAATGCATTGTGGAGTAGTAATTAGATGGTGGGTTGCGAGAGTGACAGAAGCTTAAACCCCAGTTTATGCGCTATTCCGTAAGGGACCGATTGGATCCAAAAGTTTAATGATATGGTTAGAATTTATTCTTAATACTTTTCTCGTAGTTGCGGATGCTTGCGGAGGGTTAATCATAAGTAGGAGGTTTGTTCAAGTAAGAACAGCACCTAAGCACCGATCCACCCACATATCAAATTATCAAAGTAGCGAACACGAATTGAACCAACATGATGAAACGACTAGATGAAATTCCCGAGTACCCTCAAGAACGCTTTTCTTATTATAAGAGACCGTCTTGGCCCGTCCTTTGCCTCAAAAGGATTGGGCTATCTTGCTGCACTTTTGCTACTACTATCGTTACTTTCTCGTTACAAAATTATCTTGCTATCAAACTACACTGCTACTTACAATTTCAGCACTTGCAGATACTACCTTACTGAAAAACACTTATCATTTCCTTCTGCTCCTCGTTGGGTTCGACACTTCTGGTAAGTAGAAATTGGTAAGGAAACATTCATATAGTGTGCTGACATTTATTGTCACTTGTTACTATGGAGAACAATCCTTTGAGGGGTTTGTTCGGGGTATCTTCACCTTGACCGAACCACAATTAGCTACCCCTCAACCCGCTGCACCTACTGAAAATACTGAATATGAAATTCCTTCGGGTATGATAGAACAACTGCTAGCTAATCCTTATGCAGGAGATGGAACCGAACATCCGGATATGCACTTGATATATGTGGAACAAATTTGTGGATTGTTTATGCTTGCAGGTTTACCCGGAGATCAAGTTATGAAGAAGGTTTTTCCTTTATCTTTGAAGGTAAAAGCATTAGCATGGTATAGGCTATGCGATGATATTGGATCTTGGAATTGGAACCGATTGAAAATGGAGTTTCAGCAAAAAAAATATCATATTCATCTAGTTCATCATAATCAGAATTACATATATAATTTTTGGCCTCGTGAAGGAGAAAGTATCGCTCAAGCTTGGGGGAGGCTTAAGTCAATGTTATATTCATGCCCCAATCTTGAGCTCTCAAGAGAAAATATTATTCGGAATTTTTATGCTTGGCTTTCTCACAATGATCGATCCATGCTTGACACTTCTTGTGAAGGTTCATTTATGAAGAAAACTATTGAATTCCGATGGGACCTTTTGGAAAGAGTTAAACGCAACTCTGAAGATTGGGAACTCGACGAAGGTAAAGAGTCAGGTATTAAGCTCAAGTATGATTGTGTTAAATCTTTTATGAATACCGATGCTTTTTCAAAGTTTAGCACTAAATATGGACTTGACTTTGAGGAAGTAGCCTCCTTTTGTGACTCTTTTGCTACTCATATTGATCTCCCCAAATAGAAGTGGTTTATATATCACCCACCTATTAAAGAAGAAATTAAAGAACCGGTACCAGTTAAAGAAGAAACTATACTTTATAATGTTGATCCAGTTGTTCCTACTGCTTATATTGAAAAAAAACTTTTCTGTTAGGATAAAGGAACATGCTAAAGTTTCAACTGTGGTTAACAAAAGTTATATCAGAACACCTAAGCCAGATGAACAAATTAAACTAGAACCTACTATTGTTGTGGTTAAAGATATGTTGGAAGAAAATGTAGATGGGCATGCTATTTGCTTTAATGAAGAAGCTGTTAGAATTGACAAACCTGATATAAAAGATAAACACAGACCTGTTGTTGGCATGCCTGTTGTCTCAGTCAAAATAGGAGATCGCTGCTATCATGGTTTATGTGACATAGGTGCTAGCATGAGTGTTATTCCCTACTCTTTATATCAATAAATTATGAATGACATAGCACCCACAGAAATAGAAGACATTTATGTCACTATTAAACTTGCTAATAGAGATACTATATCACCAATTGGGATTGTTAGAGATGTTGAAGTCTTGTGTGGGAATGTAAAATACCCTACTGATTTTCTTGTTCTCGGTTCCCCACAAGATGACTTGTGTCCCATTATCTTTGGTAGACCTTTCTTGAACACCGTTAATGCTCGAATAGATTGTAAGAAACAAACTATTGGTGTTAGTTTTGGTGATGAATCTCATGAGTTTAAGTTTTCCAAGTTTAATAGAAAGCTTCATGAAAAAGAATTTCCTAGTAAAGATGAAATTATTGGTCTTGCTGCTATTGATGTGCCTCCTACGGATCCTCTAGGACAATATTTGCTAGACCATGAAAATGATTTACATATGCATGAAAGAAATGAAATAGATGATATTTTCTTTGAGCAACGTCCTCTGCTTAAACGCAATCTACCTATTGAAACTCTAGGAGGTCCTCCTCCACCTAAAGGTGATCATGTGTTTGAATTAAAACAATTGCCTGTCACTTTGAAATATGCTTATCTTGATGAAAAGAAGATATATCATGTTATTATTAGTGCTAACCTTTTAGAACATGAAGTATAAAGATTATTGAAAGTTCTAAGGAAGCACCGAGCTGCCATTGGATATACTCTTGATGATTTAGAGGGCATCGGTCCCACTCTATGTCAGCACAAGATTAATATGGAACCTGATGCTAAACCTGTTGTCGACCATCAACGTAGGTTAAATCCAAAAATGAAAGAAGTGGTAAGTTAAAACTTCTGGAAGAAGGTATAATCTATCCTATAGCTGATAGTAGATGGGTAAGTCACATTCATTATGTTCCTAAGAAAGGAGGTATTACTGTTGTCCTAATGATAAGAATGAACTTATTACACAAAGAATTTTTTACAGGTTATAGAACGGTAATTGATTTTAGGAAACTAAATAAAGCAACTAGAAAAGATCATTACCCTCTACCTTTTATTGATCAAATGCTAGAAAGATTATCAAAGCACACACACTTTTGCTTCCTTGATGGATACTCTGGTTTTTCACAAATACCTGTTTCTCAACCTGGTCAAGAAAAGGCTACTTTTACTTGTCCCTTTGGAACTTATGCTTATAGACGTATGCCTTTTGGTTTATGCAATGCACCTGCTACCTTTCAAACATGTATGACTGCTATATTCTCTAATTTTTGCGAAAAGATTGTGGAAGTTTTCATGGATGATTTCTCTGTTTATGGGAAGTCTTTTGATGATTGTTTAAGCAATCTTGATCAAGTTTTGCAGAGATGTGAACAAAAAAGTCTTGTCTTGAACTGGGAGAAATGCCATTTTATGGTTAATGAAGGCATTGTCTTGGGCCATAAGATTTCTGAAAAAGGTATTGAAGTGGACAAAGCTAAGGTTGATGCAAATGAGAAAATGCCATGTCCTAAGGATATCAATGGTATTCGTAGTTTCTTAGGTCATGTTGGTTTCTATAGGAGATTTATCAAAGACTTTTCTAAAATTTCTAGGCCTCTCACTAACCTTTTACAAAAGAATGTTCCTTTTGTTTTCGATGATGATTGCTTTGAGGCCTTTGAAACACTTAAGAAAGCCTTAATTTTTGCACCTATAGTTCAACCACCTGATTGGAACTTACCTTTTGAAATTATGTGTGATGCTAGTGATTATGCTGTTGGTGTTGTTCTAGGACAAAGAGTTGATAAAAAAACTAAATGTTATTCATTATGCTAGTAAGACTCTAGACAGTGCTCAAAAGAATTATTCTACCACTGAAAAAGAATTCTTAGCAGTTGTGTTTGCTTGTGACAAATTCAGATCTTACATTGTTGATTCAAAAGTAACTATTCACACAGACCATGCTGCTATTAAATATCTTATGTAAAAGAAAGATGCTAAACCTAGACTTATTTGATGGGTTCTCTTGCTACAAGAATTTTATTTGCATATCACTAATAGAAAAGGAGCTGAGAACCCCGTAGCTGATAACTTGTCTAGACTTGAAAATGTGCTTGATGACCCACTACCTATTGTTGATAGTTTTCCTGATGAGAAGATAGCTGCAGTAAATGTTACTAATAATACTCCTTGGTATGCTGACTATGCAGCTAACTACATTGTTGCTAAATATTTACCACCTAGTTTTACTTATCAACAAAAGAAAACGTTCTGTTATGACTTAAGACATTACTTTTGGGATGACCCACATCTTTACAAAGAAGGAGTAGATGGTATTATTTGACGTTGTGTACCTGAGCATGAATAGGAACAAATCCTTCGAAAATGTCACTCCGAAGCATATGGAGGACATCATGCTGGAGATAGAACTGCTCACAAGGTATTGCAGTCTGGATTTTATTGGCCTACTCTTTTCAAAGATGCTCACAAGTTCATCTCCTCTTGTGATGAATGTCAAAGGATAGGAAATATTTGCAAGCGTCAAGAAATGCCTATGAATTATTCACTTGATGTTGAACCATTAGATGGCTTTAATTACGCTGGACCTTTTCCTTCCTCTAATGGGTATACTGATACGTCTCCAACGTATCTGCTTTTCCAAACACTTTTGCCCTTGTTTTGGACTCTAACTTGCATGATTTGAATGGAACTAACCCGGACTGACGCTGTTTTCAGCAGAATTGCCATGGTGTTATTTTTGTGCAGAAATAAAAGTTCTTGGAATGACATGAAACTCAACGGAGAATTATTTTGGAATATATAAAAAAATACATGCGGAAAGAACCAAGCCAAGGGGCTCGTCCACGAGGGTGGGGGCGCGCCCCCTCCCCCTGGGCGCGCCCCCTGCCTCGTGGGCCCCATATTGCTCCACCGACGTATCCCCCGACTCCATATATTCACTTTCGAGGAGAAAAAAACCAGAGAGGAAGAATTATCGCGTTTTACGATACGGAGCCGCCGCCAAGCCCTAATCTCTCTCGGGAGGGCTGATCCGGAGTCCGTTCGGGGCTCCGGAGAGGGGAGATCGTCGCCATCGTCATCATCAACCTTCCTCCATCACCAATTCCATGATGCTCACTGCCGTGCGTGAGTGATCCCATCGTAGGCTTGCTGGACGGTGATGGGTTGGATGAGATTTACCATGTAATCGAGTTAGTTTTGTTAGGGTTTGATCCCTAGTATCCACTATGTTCTAAGATTGATGTTGCTATGACTTTGCTATGCTTAATGCTTGTCACTAGGGCCCAAGTGCCATGATTTCAGATCTGAACCTATTATGTTTTCATGAATATATGTGTGTTCTTGATCCTATCTTGCAAGTCAATAGTCACCTACTATGTGTTATGATCCGGCAACCCCGAAGTGACAACAACCGGGAACACTCCCGATGATGACCGTAGTTTAAGGAGTTCATGTATCCACTATGTGTTAATGCTTTGGTCCGGTACTCTATTAAAAGGAGGCCTTAATATCCCTTAGTTTCCACTAGGACCCCGCTGCCACGGGAGGGTAGGACAAAAGATGTCATGCAAGTTCTTTTCCATAAGCACGTATGACTATATTCGGAATACATGCCTACATTACATTGATGAACTAGAGCTAGTTTTGTGTCACCCTAGGTTATAACTTTTACATGAGGAATGGCATCTGACATAATTCTCCATCACCGATCCAATGCCTACGAGCTTTTCACATATTGCTTGTTGCTTATTTACTTTTCCGCTGCTACTGTTACAAAAACACTACTGTTACTTTTATTGCTGTTACCACTATTTCCATATTACCTTGCTACTAAATTACCTTGCTGCGGATACTAAGTTTCTAGGTGTGGTTGAATTGAAAACTCAGCTGCTAATACTTAAGAGTATTCTTTGGCTCCCCTTATGTCGAATCAATAAATTTGGGTTGAATACTTTACCCTCGAAAACTATTGCGATCCCCTACACTTGTGGGTTATCATATACACATATTCTGGTTGATGCTGATTATGTTACTAAATGGGTAGAAGTTATTCCAACCAGTAGTGTTGATCGCAATACCTATATTAAAATGCTTAAGGAAGTTATTTGCCCAAGGTTTGGAGTCCCCAGATATTTAATAACTGATGGTGGTTCACACTTTATTCATGGTGCTTTCCGTAAAATGCTTGCTAAATATGATGTTAACCATAGAATTGTGTCACTTTATCATCCTCAGTCTAGTGGTCAAGTTGAGCTTAGTAATAGGGAAATAAAATTAATTTTGCAAAAAAACTGTCAATAGGTCCAGGAAGAATTGGTCTAAGAAATTAGATGATGCACTTTTGGCTTATAGAACAGCTTATAAAAATCCTATGGGTATGTCTCCTTATAAAACATTTTATGGTAAAGCTTATCATTTGCCTCTTGAGTTAGAAAAAAAGCTTTTTGAGCAATCAAGGAACTCAACTATGATTTCAAACTTGCTGGTGAAACGAGGTTATTTGATATTAGCTCTTTAGATGAATGGAGAACCCAAGCTTATGAAAATGCCAAGTTATTTAAAGAAAAAGTTAAAAGATGGCATGATAAAAGAATCCAAAAGCGTGAGTTCAAAGTCGGAGAATATGTCTTTTGTACAACTCTCATTTTAGGTTCTTTGCAGGCAAACTCCTCTCTAAATGGGAAGGCCCCTATGTCATCGAGGAGGTTTATCGGTCTGGAGCTATCAAAATAAAAAATGCCGAAGGTACTAACCCAAAGGTTGTCAATGGGCAACGTATAAAGAATTATATCTAAGGTACGCCCATTTATGTTGAAAGCAATATTATCCAAACTTTGACACCAGAAGAACACATAAAAGAATCCTTCGGAAACACTCCAGAATCATGAAAATAAGGAGGTACGTGATACGGTAAGTAAACAGACTCCGAAAAATCCGCAAAAATATATTTTATCAATTTTAGAATATTTACAAAATTAGGAAAATAAGAAGCTATAGTTTGCTTGTTTCCTAAGATAAAAATTCTTTATATACCCCTCGAACCTATTGACCACCGTATCACGGAGAAATCTTCTATTTTCTTTTCTTGTTGTTTGCGCGTAGTTCTGGAAATATGTCATCTCAGGACTCCGATGAAGAGAGCTATGTCTCGCATCTCATTGCTGACCCAAAGTGCAACGGGGACTTATCTCCGCAGCTGGGCTACGGATGACGAGGAGGATGCCCACTTGACGAGGATTGATGATTCAAGCTTGGAGGAGGAAGATGTCTCTCTAGCTCAGCCAGGGGATATGCACGTGGAGTTTAAGAAGTCAAGTCTCCCTATGAGAACTAATCGATCTAAAAACCAATCTATTCCTTCTCGTTTTAGGCAGAAAAGCAAAGGGTATTTATGCGACAAGATCTTAAAGCTGGAGCTAAGAGTTGATGATCTAAAGGAGGAAATTTTCCTTCTCAATTACAATATGAAAAAGTTGAAGACACAATTATCTTGATCACCACCACTACCATCTTCTTCACCACCAAAAGAAAATTGAGTATCGGGTATGGGCACTCCCCTTGGCTTTCACCAAGCTTGGCGGAGGTGCCCCGGTATCGTATCATCCCCACTATCCTTTCTGCATTTATTTATTTTAGTTCAATCTTTTTGCTTTAGAATAAATGAAAGTTTAGTTCAATCCCTTCTTTTCATGAGTTTGCTTAGTGATTTATCTTTGTAATCGTGTGCGAGATATATAATGAAGTTTAGTTTTGAGTTTTTACTTTCTTGACCTTCCTGTTGCAATAAAAAAATAAAATTTATAATTGAATGAATAAAAGAAAGGAAATAAATTAAGAAGATCATATGCTAATCTTATGGTAGGTGATAGCACCACATAAGGAAAAGTATAAGTATAAAATTTTATTAGAGGTTGACAAACATAGCATTGGTCAATGATGCAACTCATGAAAGAATTAATAAGGGAAGAGAAGATTCACATATAAATATACTATCCTAAAAATATTTTGTGATTGTGAGCCCCCATCAAAATATTATATGCCAAAATTGTTGACGTTGGACAAGGAAGACAACTTAATGATTTATGTTTGTTCATATTCACATAGAAGTCATATTGTCATAGATCCTTTAACATGTCGTGCTTGCCCAATATCTTTTCTAGCCAAAAATTCTGTACTAAGTAGAGATACTTATGCATTCAAAAACCCTTAAACCCAAACCTTTTTTGAGAGTCCACCATACCTACCTATGGATTGAGTAAGATCCTTTAGGTAAGTTTTCATCGGTGCAATAAGGCAATAAAAATTGCTTCTAAAAGTGTGAGATCATTTAGTGTAAGAGAAAATTGAGCGTTGCAAGAACTTGTGATGGTGAAGAATAAAAGCGGCAGACTACATAATAAAGGTTGCTATCACAAGGGGCAATGCAACATGACGTTCTTTTGCACTAAGGGATTTAGCATACAAACAAATGAGCGCATGGCAACCTCTGCTTCCCTCTGCGAAGGGCCTATCTTTTACTCTTATGCAAAGAGTCAATTTTTTCTCTCTATTCCTTTTTATGTTATACTTTGGCAAGCACCATGTGGTGAGGAAAGATCTAGGCACATATGTCTAGTTGAATATGGGTGACATGAGTTATTATTGTTGACATCACCCTTGAGGTAAGTACTTTGGGAGGCAAAACCATAAGCCCCTATCTTTCTATGTGTCCGGTTGAAATGTTTTTCTCATGTGTATGTGGTGAGTGTTAGCAATCATAGAAGACTATATGATGGTTGAGTATGTGGACTTGCCTAAAGGCTCCGATATGTGACCCTTCCTGAAAAGATGATGAATTGTAGTTGCAAAGTTGACTGAGAACATAGTTTGTTGGTTTCTAATAGAGTTTATGCTTTATACTTCAACTATGTGATGAGTTGTTACTTGTTCATGTGAAATCTATGATACAAGTCTTTTGGTAAAAGTCTTATGTTTAAATTTTTTTGTTGTTATAATAATCAACATGATGCTTCTATGTCTGTATTTTCTTTTTATCGACACCTCTCTCTCAAAGCATGTGGACATGTTTTTCGTTTTCAGTTTTCGCTTGAGGACAAGCAAGGTCTAAGCTTGGGGGAGTTGATACATCCATTTTGCATCATGTTTTCTTGCTGTTATTTACGTTTTTATTATGCTTAATAATGTTTTTTGGAGTAATTATAATGCATTTTCTCTCATAATTTGCAAGGAATGCACCAAGGGGGGAATTTCGGCAGCTGGAAATCTGGACCTAAAAAAGCTACGTCAGGCCACCTGCTCTGCACAACTCCAAACAAGCTGAAACTTCACGAAGAATTTTTATGAATTATTTGAAGAACATTGGAGTAAAGAAGCACCAGAGGGGGCCCACCGGGTGGGTACAACCCACCTGGGCGCACCAGGGAGCCCAGGCGCACCCTGGTAGGTTGTGCTCACCCAGGCCCATCGTCGGTGCCCATCTTCTCGTATATAAGCCCTTCTGACCTAGAAAAAATAAGGAGGAGACTTTCGGGACGAAGCGCCGCCGTCTCGAGGCGGAACATGGGCAGGAGCACTTTTGCACTCCGACGGAGCGATTCTGCCGGGGGAACTTCCCTCCCGGAGGGGGAAATCATCGTCATCATCATCACCAACAACTCTCCCATCTTGGGGAGGGCTATCTTCATCAACATCTTCAACGACACCATCTCATCTCAAACCCTAGTTCATCTCTTGTGTTCAATCTTGTTACCGGAACTATAGATTGGTGCTTGTGGGTGACTAGTAGTGTTGATTACATCTTGTAGTTGATTACTATATGGTTTATTTGGTGGAAGATCATATGTTCATATCCATTATGCTATTTAATACCCCTATGACCTTGAGCATGTTTATCACTTATGAGTAGTTACCTTTGTTCTTGAGGTCACGGGAGAAATCATGCTGCAAGTAATCATGTGAATTGATATGTGTTCGATATTTTGATAGTATGTATTTTGTAATTCCCTTAGTGGTGTGATGTGAACGTCAACTACATGACACTTCATCATATTTGGGCCTAAGGGAATGCATTGTGGAGTAGTAATTATATGGTGGGTTGCGAGAGTGACAGAAGCTTAAACCCCAGTTTATGCGCTATTTCGTAAGGGACCGATTGGATCCAAAAGTTTAATGCTATGGTTAGAATTTAAACTTAATACTTTTCTCGTAGTTGAGGATGCTTGTGGGAGGGTTAATCATAGGTAGGAGGTGTGTTCAAATAAGAAAAGCATCGATCCACCTACATATCAAATTATTAAAGTAGCGAACATGAATTGAACCAACATGATGAAAGTGACTAGATGAAATTCCCATGTACCCTCAAGAACGCTTTGCTTATTATAAGAGACCGTCTTGGCCAGTCCTTTGCCTCAAAAGGATTGGGCTATCTTGCTGCACTTTTGTTACTACTATCGTTACTTGCTCGTTACAAAATTATCTTGCTATCAAACTACTCGGCTACTTACAATTTCAACACTTGCAGATACTACTTTACTGAAAAACACTTATCATTTCCTTCTGCTCCTCGTTGGATTCGACACTCTTACTTATCGAAAAGAGCTACAATTGATCCCCTATACTTGTGGGTCATCATGTAGTTTCCCACACTTACTTATATTCTTTCAATGCTGCTTTGTCTTGAACTGATATGACTTGAACCGTGTCTCTTTTTTGATTTGGCAAGACAACGCAGTGGCCAAAGCACATAGATATATGTTTGTTTGATGTTTTTATTATGCACCACTTCGCAATAGAATACTTGTTAGTTTAATAATGTCCACCTTACTACCAAACTGGTTCACCAAAATGAGTTTCATAAATTACATGCTAAACATGTTAAGTGTCTGCTTGTTTCTTCTTTTAGAATGCTGACAGGATATTCAAGAAGTGTACCCCATTAAGAAATTGTAAAGGAAGTAATGGGAATAAGGTCCAGGGTAGTGAGTCAGCCTTGTTGGATTCCAATAAAGCTGATAAAATGAATAAGGAAAACTATCTTCAAGATAGTGAGACAACCCCAAAGTCATGTCTTGATGTAGTGTTCGAGTTACTAGCCACTACTGCTGCCACAAGCTCTTCGAACTCGCTATTTGAATTAGTTCGGTTTCTTGAGTCTCAACTAGAATATGAAAGACATCGATTAGCTATGCTGCCATAAGAAGCCGAAGGACCGAGGAAGACACTGCAGAATTCGGATGCATACTTTCTGGTGCAACAACAAGCATCGGAGGATTTTTAGCGCCAAACAAGAGAAAGCTAATAATCTTGCTAAGCTTTTTGCCAGCATGGTGGATACCCATGATAACATTTGTTGAGCTCTTCTGAAGTTGTTTCAGTCATGGACTTATTTTGCTGCCGCATTTATTTGCACTAGTGGCCAATTTAGACGGCCAGTTATGTAATAGGCTCATTTCTTCCCTATATTTGCACTGGTGGCGAACTTTGATGCCCGATGGATGTCATATGTGTAATACCTTAGTGTAAGTTGCTTCTTTATTTATTCTCTTATTGTCTTGTTTATTTTTTTCCTTGTAGTCACTGCAGTTCTTTTTTTGAGGTTTGCTACTGGCCACAAAAACATTTTTTTGAGAACTAGGCCACAATAACCATGGGCCATTTACGGACCGTTGTAACTATGGTCTTGGTACCTGCTATAGTATTGACCTCCTACGGGACATAGGAACCATGGGCCTCCTATGAGCCATGGAATCAATGGGCCTTCTATGGGCAATATGATCGATTGGACAAACATGGGCCGCACTATTCATGGACCAATAATGGACCGCAATATGGGTCGTAAACGGGCTAAAATGGGAATCGTCTGTTTATGGGCCTGACCATAACGAGTAGTTAATAGGTTGGTATGTATAATGGGTTTAATTCTATCCACAGGCATAATGGGTCATTAATGGGCCATATTAGATGACGCTATGAAAACGGTCCAATGGATTAACCGGCCACAAACGGGCCGACAGTAACCATGGGCAGAATTTGGCCCATCAGCGGAACATGCTAGTAACGGACCGTAAGTAATCGAGTGCTGGAAATGAGCCCAAGAATGAATGGGCCCTTAGAAGGCCGAAAGATAGCATAGACTAGGAATGGACAAACTAAATAATGGTCCATTAATGGGTATAAAGTGATATACTATTCATTATGGGCCAGTTTCACCATGGGTTGTTAATGGGCCCAGAGCTACAAAGGGCCTCATATGGGCCAAAAAACGTCATGGGCCATACATGGGATGGAAGCTACAACGGGCTGGAATCATATTGGACGGCCCACATGACGCTGTTGGGCCTAATTCGGGTAGGCCATAACGAGCCGTGAGTTAGCAGGCTGTAAATGGGCTATATGCGAACAAGCCATAACAGGCTTTCCTTGGGCCAGCCTGCTACCTTTCGACCAAGTCAAATGAGCTGGCCTTTTAACCTAAATGGGACACTGTTGGGCCGAGTCACGTGTCGACATATCATAGGTGCATCCCGTTCATTCGTTGAATGACATATGTCACAATGCAGAGTTGACACGTGGTCCCTTCGGCCAATGAGAATTTTACACGTGGAAAATCGCTAGTGGTCAAGGATCTTAGCGGGTTATCGGATCCAAAACCGGACCCAATAGCTTAACGGTGACCCATTATGGTGGATGCCACATGTCGATTAACCTTGACGAAAACACTTTCATGATGCGCCATTTATCGTCATGGAAGTGGACACTTCTGTAATGATAATTTGAGTATTGTCATGGAACACTTCTACGACAGCACAAGTATGGCTATCTTGGTTCTGTCATAAAACCTTCATGGATGTACATGTGTGATAGAAAACGTGACCTACTGTGACAAACACGTATCATCATGGAAGTGTTTTTTTGTAGTGCAACCTGCTGGCTCTGGAGTCGGGGTAAGCACGGGCACGTTGAGAAAACACCTCATAGTCTTTCGTCTAAGGCATGGAACACTTCTACAATAGAACATGTATGACTATCCTGATTCTGTCATAAAACCTTCATGGATGTACATGCGTGATAGAAAACATGACCTACTATGACAAACATGTATCATCACAGAAGTGTTTTTTTTGTAGTGCAACCAGCTGGCTTTGTATTCGAGGTAAGCACAGGCACGCTTAGAAAACACCTCATAGTCTTTCGTCAAAGGAACCGACGGTGGCCTCGATAAAACGCCATGAACTATCGTTTAAAGTGACGGCGGAGGCGCGTGAGGCAGCGACTGTGGCCTCGATGATGAGGTGCTCCTCCAAGATCTGGGGGTCAGCACGAATCGCTGCCAAATGCTCCTTGAGCTCCTCGCTATACCACGTGCACTAATAACCCACAAGTATAGGGGATTGTTTGTGGCCTCTTTTGATAAGTAAGAGTGTTGAACCCAACGAGGAGCTCAAGGTAGAATTTATATTCCCTTCAAGTTCTATCGACCACCAATAGAACTCTACGCGCACTTAACGTTCGCTTTACCAAGAACAAGTATGAAACTATTTTGTAGGTGTGAGGATAAGTTTGCAAGAATAAAACTAGATATACTCAGCAGGAATAAAACTACAAGTAATTTGCAAGATAATAAAGTTAGTTGTTAGTAGAATGATTTTTCTAACACAAGAAAGTTATTTGTCCCTAGGCAATCGATAACTAGAAGACCGATAATCATTATTGCAATTTTATATGAGGGAGAGGCATGAGCTAACATATTTTCCATACTTGGATCATATGGACTTATGATTGAAACTCTAGCAAGCATCTGCAACAACTAAAGATCATTAAGGTAAAACCCAAGCATAGCATTAAGTATCAAGTCCTCTTTACTCCCATACGCAAGAACCCCCTTACTCAGTTGTAAGATTTTTTCACTCTAGCCACCCACCGTAAATGAATCATGAACAAATTGCAACACCCTACAGCGGGAATCCCTCACGCATGCGTGACACGTAGGGCACCATAGGACATCACCAAAATAAAACATACAACACACACCAATCATGGCCATTCATCAAACCATAGGACAAAATGAGTCTACTCAAACATCATAGGATAGCCACACATCACTGGATAATAACATATAGCGTTGAGCACCATGTTTAAGTAGACATTACATCAGGGAGAAGAGGTGTTACACCACTGCATAGACAAGGGTAAAGTTGGTGTTGACGGTAGCGAGGTGTGGGGACCCCGACTTAGAAGTCGAGATCACCGAATTCACGTGTACAGTTGTGGGGACCCCGACTTAGAAGTCGAGATCACCGAATGCACGTGTACAGTGATCCCAGAGATCAATGCTCACTGAACACACAGAAGCTGAAATAACAAGAGTCTTACATCCATACAAATAGTCTTACACGAATTAAGGCCATTATGGCCAAGCCTTACATAGATAGAGCCTCATGGGCTGAATAGCAAATAACTCGAGTAGCGGAAGTCTTCGATAAACGGGTAGAACCCATGCCATCTGCCTTTAACCCTACATGCATTCTGACTAGGATAGCGTCCTAGTTCGCATGTTCGTCTCCAAAGAACTCTTCCTCATAATCATGTTCTTCCATGCCTGGCCAATTAAATAACCAGTGGCAAGCCAATGAGTACTTTGAATGTACTCGCAAGCAACCCATGATGTGGTTCAAAGTAACAGTGCATTTGAATATTAATGATCAATCTAGCAAGGCTAGAACAAATATTCTACCATCAAGTTTATGCATCAATAACCTCGCGTAACCTCGAAAACAGGTTATCGATATCAACATGAATATGATTCAACTCATCGAGTCAAGTCTCCACCTTGACTCATCACACACATACCAACACCGATGAAGTAAAATTCTGGACATAGTTTAAGTAGCACCACCCAACTGTCCATGACCGTGGACACGGCTATTCGAATAGTTTTACACTCTGCAGAGGTTGCGCACTTTACCCACAAGATCCGGGTAACTTCCGTGTCATCCACGACCCGCGGTACCTCAAGTACCCGGGGTAAGCACCCGGTCATTACCTTTCCTTAGACGACACTAACATAGAGTCCACTCGTTGGTACACGGCCCTCGGGTACAAACAATAGATCACGGGACTTGCCCTAATTTCAATGTCACGCGTACCCGAAGGGACCAACGGTGTGTCCGGTGCCCTGTAAAAACAGTCATGGCCGTCTATCCAAGCACGACCCCGTCCCGGGAAAGACCTCAAGTCTTCCCGTCACTAGTAATGCGGGCACCATGCTAGTATCGACCTAAGTAATCAATAAGGCCCCGTCCCATAAGGGGTAGTGTGGTTGCACATGTTTGGTTGGGACGGTAGTCACACATAAATCTAATCCATCATTCCACCATGCACATGATCTACCGGCACATCACTTCTTTCTCAAGTGATGACCTAACACATCATCACCCTCGGGCATTAGGGGCACCCGATGGGTTCATGCAAAGTTTTCAACTACGAGGGTTCATATCACACATGCATCATATAAGCATCATGACCAACTATTTGCATGTCATCTAGCACATAGCAAGATCAACAATAAAGCATGCATCATGTGGTGGTTCATCTAGGTTACCATCGTAACCCTAATATCGTGCATCGGAAACAAACGGGTTCCGAGGAACAAGTGTATCATGGTCAAAGGGCTGCTTGCCTGGATTGGCTTGGTCTTCAAAGTCTTCAAGTCCTTCTCCTTCTTCTTCCACAGCAACTTCGTCAAATACGGGATCTATACGTCGCATAATAACCACGGGAAAATAAGAATACAAACAAAACAGAAAAATCAAAGTGCTCAGAAAAATGTCAACTCATTTTTGTAAAATACTAGAGGAATTTCTAAGATGGGGAAAAATCTTAGTTGGAGTTTTGGAGCAACAGAATAGAATATATTGATTTTTGAACAGGAGTATTACTGCCCAAATTTGAATTTAAATTTGAACAGTACAGCAAAGTTTCATGGATTTGAATGAAAGTAGTACCATTAAATAGGTTGGAATATTACAAGATTTTAGGAGTTGGAATTATTTAATTTGGATCATTATTCTTTTCTGTAGAAATGTTTAAAACATTTACAGAAAAGAAAAAGAAAAAGGGGTCCTGTGCACTGGGCCAGAGAAGGCCACAGTGCACGGCCCAGACGGACTGGCCCAGCCGCACGGGAGCCAGCGCGCGCACGTCACGTTTTCAAACCTGACGGGCGGGGCCCGTGGGTCAGTGGCACAGAGGAGGGGGAGAGAGGTGAGGGGATGACAGGCGGGGCCCGCCTGTCATCTCTAACCCCACGGCCACGGCGACGGCGAGCTCACCGGCGAGGATTCCGGCCACGGCGACGGCAACGGAGGGCAGGAACGTGACCAGCGTCGTGTCGCGGTTGCTGTGGTGGTGGTGCGGCACGGCGGGGAGGCCTGGTTCACCGGCGGCGAGGTGGGACGGCGGAAGCTCGTCGGAGGGTGGTTGCTGCGGCCGTTTCCGACTGTGAACGAAGGGGGAAAAAGGGGGAAAAGAGTCAGTGAGGCGAGGGGGTTCCGAAACAGGTGAAAGGAGAGGCAGGGGAGGCCCGTACCTCGAGATCGCCGGCGGCCCGTCGCGGCGGCGCTCCGGTCGATCCCGAGCACTGGGACCTCTTGGGGTCGATCTGGAGATGCTGGGGGGCTCAGTGGAGTGGAGTGAGGCCGTTGATGGTGCTGGAGAGGCTCGGGAGGGGCTTATATAGCCGCACCCGTGGTCCACCGTGGACCCGTGCGCCGGCGAGGTTGCAGGCGAGGCTAGGAGGGGTTCTGGAGCTTGGGATCACGCCGGGGAGGTTCGTGGACTAGCTCCACGTCCAGCTGAGGGGAAAAGAGGAGCGGGGGAGTGTCAGAGGAGTGTGCGCATGCGAGGCAGAGGAGTGGCCACCGCGGGCGGCCAGCGCGCGTGCGACGACGGCCACTGGAGGGCGCAGGAGGAGGGGGGACAGCACCGGGGAGGTCGCGGACGTCGAGGGGCCTCGACTGGCGCGAGGGGGAGGCCCGAGGCTGTCGGGGGAGGCTGATTGGCCGGAGCCAGCGTGCGGAGGGCACTGTTGCGCGCTCTAGAGCATGCGTATTGCTGGCATCAGCGTGCTCTCGCCGGTTTGGTCCGATCCAGCGTGTCCAACAGTGTCCAGCACGTAGAGGGAGGAGTAAAGAAAGGGCCTGAGGCCTTGGATGCCCTGGAGATGCTGAGAGAGAGGGAGAGTGCTGGTAAAATGGTGGAAACCTACTGTACAGCAAGGTAAAACAGGGGTTTCACCCTTCAATCATGGAGCTGGGGTGCTGGGGGAGTTACTGGAGGTAGCTGGTAACTCAATGAGCATGTGGTAAGAAGTTGAGGCCATGGAGAAAAGTGAAAGTGGTCAAGTTGGAGGTTTTAGAAATTCTGCAGAAGGTGTTTGATCTGTGTTTGGTCAAGTAAATGAATTCCACTTGACATGGCACTTGACAGGGTTGAAAGACATGAGAAAATAGGGTGCTTCACCAAATTTGGGCCCATTTGGAGAAACTGGCCAATGTAACTTTGGTGAACCCTAGAAATCAATAGAAACAGTTTCATCTTGATTGAGTCAAGCTAATCATCTCCCCTTGATGCACCACTTGGTGTAGCATCATCATTTGGGGTATTGATCATGCGCACAAAGTTTGAAGCTCCAGATAAGAAGTTGGTAATGTAAAGTTGTTCAAATTTGCATTTGAACAGAAAGGGTTTTGAGGTGATCTGATCAAGATGCTCTATTCCAAATCTTGTGCCATTTGGTCTAGATGCCTTATTAGGTCATTCTAGCATGTGCACCAAGTTTGATAGCATTTGGACAAGTTTGGCAATGTAAAGTTGCTCAAACTTCAAATATGGACAGAATGGTTATGAAGGGGTTTGAGGATGTTTTCTTGCTTCCCAAGGCATGGGACTTGGCAAGATCATCAAATATGTCATATATGACATGATAGAATTTCCCTGGAATTTTTGGAAAAAGTTTCCTTTGTAGATATTTCAAAAGCTTGAAATATCCAGAAAGGGTTTTAGAGGGTTTAGCCCATTATTTTGAACATGACCAAGTGTTGAAACTCTTATATATGGACAATATATGTCCTCTGAGTCTCTCTGAATTTTGGCAAATATTTTTGAAACAGTTAAATAATTTTCCCCTATTAAAGACCATTTCTGGCCTTAAGAAAAAGCTTTTAAATAAAATAGGAAAATAACTTTTAAAATTATACCTTTGTGGTTTCTGGGAGTCCTATGACTACTAGGTCTCAAATAAACCTTTTGAAATGATTTTCTCACCCTAAATCAAGTACTTGCAGTGCAAATCTCAATTCATGGGTTTTTGGAAAAAACTAAATTTATAAAATACTTTTTGGCCAAATTAATTTTGTAAGAAAATACTATACTGTCATATAGCACTTGGCATGATCATTGGGCAGAAGTTTTAGGTATGGAGATGAAGTCTACAAGAGATCATAGTTGACTTTAATGAGCACATGAAAAAGCAAATGAAGAAAACTCAATTCCAAATAAAAGCCAAATGATGCTAAAAAAAATTGCTGGTCCAAATTTTCATGCTTCAAAGTTACAAATAACATGTTACAAAATGCAGGGTGTGACAGACCTACCCCCCTTACAAGAATCTCATCCTCGAGATTCCTAAACTAGGGCTTAAAAGAGGTCGGGAAACTCGGATCTAAGATAGTCTTCTCGTTCCCAGGTTGCTTCTGCTTCGGTGTGGTTGCTCCACTAGACCTTGAAGTACTTGATGGTACGGTTCCGCGTACGTCGTTCTGCTTCGTCCAGAATACGAATAGGCTTCTCGCGGTAGGTCAAATCAGGCTGCAGATCAATGGCTTGGTGATCCACATCCTTGTAGAGATTGGGCTTGTCTGGAACTTGGAGACATTTCCGGAGTTGTGACACATGGAATACATTGTGCACATCGGATAGCTCAGGTGGTAGTTCCAACTGGTAAGCCACTTCTCCTCGTCGTGCAGTGATCTCAAAGGGTCCAATGAACCTTGGTGCGAGCTTCCCCTTGACATGGAAACACTTGGTTCCCTTCAGAGGGGTTACCCGCAGGTACACATGGTCCCCGACATGGAAACTCATGTTCCGACGGTGAGTGTCAGCATAACTCTTCTACCTTGACTTGGCTGCCTTTAATCGCTCTCTGACTAGTTGGACTTGCTCTTCTGCCGTGCGGAGATTATCTGGTCCAAAGACTAGTCCTTCTCCAGTCTCTGACCAGTTGAGGGGTGTGCGACATCTGCGTCCGTACAACACCTCAAATGGTGCCATCTGAAGGCTTGACTGGTAACTGTTGTTATAGGAGAACTCGGCAAAAGGGAGACAGTCTTCCCACTTGGCTCCATATGCCAGGACACAGGCTCGGAGCATGTCTTCGAGAATCTGATTGACTCGCTCAGTTTGACCTCCGGTCTGTGGGTGGAAAGATGTGCTGAAAGACAACTTGGTCCCCAGGGCTTCTTGGAACTTCTTCCAGAACCTTGAGGTGAACTGGGTTCCTCGATCTGACACAATCTCCTTGGGAACACCGTGAAGACTTACGATTCGGTCGACGTAGAGAGCTGCCAGCCGGTTGCCATCATAAGTGGTCTTGACAGGAATGAAGTGGGCCACCTTGGTCAAATGATCAACTATGACCCAGATAGAGTCATATCCTCTATTCGACCTTGGTAATCCAGTTATGAAGTCCATTCCGACTTTATCCCACTTCCACTCAGGAACTTTGAGTGGTTGAAGCAATCCAGTAGGCCGCTGATACTCAGCCTTGACCCTTTGGCACACATCACACTTTGCAACATAGGTTACAATCTCTCTCTTCATACCGTGCCACCAGAATCGTGCCTTCAAGTCTTGGTACATCTTGGTTCCTCCGGGGTGGATGGAATACGGAGTGTCGTGGGCTTCTTGCAGAATCAACGTCTTCAGCTCGGTGTTGTTTGGGACGCAGAGGCGACCTTTGTACCAAAAAATCTCGTGCTCGTCTTCGGAGAATCCTGGGGCCTTGCCCAGCTTCATCTTCCTCTTGATACCTTCGATGCTTGCGTGTCCATCTTGAGCCTTCTTGACGTCGTCTAGCAGGGTTGGTCTGACTTCCAAATGATCCAGATATCCAGGGTGACCAATTCCAAACTGAATTGCTCGATCTCCTTAAACAAGGCTGGCTGCCTTTCTTGAATAACGACATTCAAAGAGCAAGCCTTCCTGCTTAAGGCATCGGCCACCACGTTGGCCTTCCCAGGGTGATACTGAACACTGAGGTCATAATCTTTGATGAGTTCCAACCATCTCCGCTGTCTCATGTTCAATTCCTTTTGGGTGAAAATATACTTCAGACTTTTGTGGTCTGTGTAAATCTCACACCGTTTCCCTAGGAGGTAATGCCGTCATGTCTTCAAGGCATGAACTACTGCCGCTAGCTCAAGATCGTGAGTACCGTAGTTCTCCTCATGGGGTCGTAGCTGCCTGGAGAGGTATGCTATGACGCGGCCTACTTGCATCAGAACGCTTCCCAATCCGGTTCGAAAGGCATCACAATATATCACGAACTCCTTGTGAATATCAGGTGTTGCCAGAACTGGGGCGGTGGTCAATCTCTTCTTGAGCTCTTGGAAGCTCTCTTCGCATTTTGGCGTCCACTCGAACTTCTTGTCCTTTTTGAGGAGCTGAGTCATTGGTCGTGCAATGCTAGAGAATCCTTCCACGAACTTGCGGTAATAGCCCGCTAATCCGAGGAAGCTTCTGACTTCCTTGACAGTCGTTGGAGATTGCCATTGGGTCACAGCTTCGATTTTTGCAGGATCAACAGATAATCCTTCCTCGGTCAAGACATGACCTAAGAATCCAACTTTATGCAGCCAAAACTCACACTTGCTGAATTTGGCATACAGTTGGTGCTCACGAAGCTTGTCTAGGACCATCCTCAGATGCTGCTCATGCTCTTCCTCCGACTTCGAGAACACAAGAATGTCATCAACGAAGACAACAACAAACTTGTCCAAATATTCCATGAAGACTTTATTCATGAGATACATGAAGTAAGCTGGGGCATTGGTTAACCCAAAAGACATGACCGTGCACTCGTACAGGCCATATCTGGTTACGAATGCCGTCTTCGGAATATCTTGGGGTCTGATCTTCAGCTGGTAATACCCAGATCTGAGGTCGATCTTGGAGAATACCTTGGCTCCGCTGAGCTGATCAAACAGATCTTCGATCTTGGGAAGTGGGTACTTGTTCTTGATTGTAACTTCATTGAGGGAACGATAGTCAATGCATAAGCGGATGGTACCGTCCCTCTTTGCCACAAACAGAACAGGAGATCCCCAAGGGGAGGCACTTGGGCGGATAAATCCCTTCCTTAGCTGCTCTTCTAGCTGCTGCTTCAACTCGGCTAATTCTTCCGTCCCCATTCTATAAGGCTTCTTATAGATGGGTCCTGCTCCGGGCACGAGCTCGATGATGAACTCAATGTCACGGTCAGGGGGCATTCCCGGTAGTTCATCCGGAAAGACATCAGGATACTCACATACCACCGGTACTTGATCTAGCCCAACTTCAGACAGACAATTGACTTTAGCGGCTTGAGCGGAAGAGGAGTTGGGAGCAAACTTGACTTCGACTCCTTGGTAATTGGTCACAGTGACTGTCCGATTGGCACAGTCTAACAAGCCTTGGTGCTTGCTGAGCCAATTCATACCTAGGATCACATCCAAGCCTTGCGATCTCAGGATGATAAGGTCTGCTAGGAAGTCTACACCGTTAATGGTAATACCGACTCCTTTACAGCCTATCTTGGCTCTCATCTCGGCTCCGGGGGTTTGTACCACCATAGGGTTATTCAGGGGTGTAGGGGTCATGCCACTTTTTAATGCAAATCTTTGAGTGACAAATGAATGCGTTGCTCCAGAATCAAACAAGACAGTTGCAGGTGCTGAGTTGACAAGGAACATACCCAGCACGACGTCCGGGTCTTCCTGGGCTTCTTCAGCAATGACGTGATTCACACGCCCCTTCCCGTAGTTCGGTGGATTGCGAGGAGCTGGGTTCCTTGGTGGCATTCCACGGCCATGTCCCTGGTTCTGCGCATTGGGGCGCGGGGCATCAGGCTTCTTGTTGGGGCACACCCTGGAGATGTGTCCGGGCTGACCACACCCAAAGCAAGTGACTTGGTTTGGAGTGTTGATCTTGTTGCCACCACTGGTATTGGGGTTGAAGGCTGGCCTGGGGTTGGCATACTGCTGAGGCTGAGGATTGGCACGAGGTGCGGGAGCTCTTGGCTGCTGATAGGTTGGCTTGGCCGGGGCTGACTGCCACGGACGAGGCTTCTGGTTGCTGGAACTTCCCTTACTGACCAACTTGCGCTTGCGAGTGTCTTCCAAAGCACGCCGCTTGTCTTCAAGCATAAGTGCCTTGTTCACCAGGTCAGGGAAAGATGGGCAGTCGCACACGACAAGCGAATATTGCAGAGTCTGATTAAGGCCTTCCATGAAGCGCTCCCTTTTGGCAGCATCAGTGCTGACATCTTCAGGGGCATACCTTGACAAAACACTGAACTTCTGCATGTACTCCTTGACAGTGCCACTTCCTTGCTTCAGGGCTCGGAACTCACGCTTTTTGATAGCCATGATTCCGGAAGGAATGTGAGCCTTGCGGAATTCTGCCTTGAAGTTCACCCAAGTGATGTCTTGTTCAGCATGCATGACCTTGAATCCATCCCACCAAGCTCTAGCAGTTCCCCCGCGGCAGTGGGCTGTATAAGCCACCTTCTCGCGATCTTCGGTGCATCCGACTAGTTCCAGGATTTCCTCAATGGAACGGACCTAGTCATCTGCATCCAGGGGTTCAGCAGTCTCGATGAAGGTTGGCGGTGCATGCTTCTTGAACTCTGCCAACGTGGAACGTCCATTGCCATTCCCCGCCGGCTGGCGGTTGTTGGTGATAGCTTGAGCAATCAGCTGGAGAGCTGCAGTGTTGGCTTGGCGTTCCTCTCGGAAAGCTTGGAGAAGCTGAGCCATGTCCATGCTTGGAGGAGGTTGTGGTGGAGCTTGGTCGTTGGTTTGGTCGTGGCCTGCCTCTGGCTGAGAGGATGCTCCGGCTTCGGACTGCTGGGTAGAGGTACCAGTACGAGTTACAACAGGCATCCTGTTGGAGCGGTAAAAGGTCTCATGACTCGGAAGAGGGAAAGCAAGATAGATGGGTGCCTAGTAAGGGGGTGGGTGTGACACTAAATCAAATCATGCAAGGGCCGAAAGGCCAAAACACATTCATTAAAATCCAAAGGGGTGATGTAGTCGTTTACACATTCCCGAAGGAAGAATACGACATACATCCAGACACAACAAAAGCAAACGCTAGATGGTTTCATATGAACCATACAAGGACTCGACTGCGCATAGGGGTTACACGACCTATCCTACCGTAGGGGTTACAACTGGCATATCCGAGTAGCGAATAATGCCTAAGCGGCGGAATGCTCGGTCGCGTATTCCGGCTCTTCTGGGTCTTCCTCCTTGTCTTCATCTGTCTGGGCTCCCTTGTCACTTGAGGGTGTGGGGGAGTGGAGGAGTTGGATACGACGGTGCTTCGACGGTGGTGCAGGGAAAAGCTTGCGATATTCCCTTGCTGTCATCCGGCGTCGCCGAGGTGGTTCTTCACCCTTGGAAGATACATCCTCGGAGGGCCGTCCGCCTTGATATGCGATAGCGGGTTGTCCAGAAGGTGCTCCTTCCTTTTTGATCCTGTTTGCCTTCTCTTGAGCTCGACGAAGAAGTGCCTTGGTCTTGTGAAGTTCTTCTCGAAGCTTCATTGATTCCGAGGCCAAGTCTTGTGCCAGGCTGTCGGCACATAGACTGAAGTAGGTCTGGAACCGAAGCGAGAGTCCTTCCTTCAGTGGAGGGGCTAGTGCGCTGCTTTCTTCGTCACCTTCCTTCCGGTAAGGTAAGAAGCGAGTTTCCATCTTGGCTGCCATCTCCGGAAGAAGCTCGCGGAGACGGGTTAACGCCTTGAGTGCAGCAGCCTCGGCAGCGAGTGGTAGTGTTGCCATCTGGGGTCCCTCGAAGAACCAACTTGTGGGAGGATCGTTTGCCCTCACGATCACTTCCACATGGTACTCCACCTCAGTATCGCTCACCCAATGCTCAAGGTAGGTGAGGATGGGTGCTCGGTGGAACCGACACTCCTGGAGGCTATCCTCGAGAAGTAAGGGAAACCCAGTGGTCAGGTGCTCTTCGGGAACAGCGGCCATCTACAAAGGTGGAATAGGAGGGGTTAATAAGCTGATGAAATCTCAGGTTTAGAAAAGAAGAGAGGTTCAGAAGGTTTTTGAAAAGGGGTCTCAACTAACTAATGCCCATGCTAACTAAGGCTTCCTACAGTCAGGATGGCTCTGATACCAGCTCTGTGGGGACCCCGACTTAGAAGTCGAGATCACCGAATGCACGTGTACAGTGATCCCAGAGATCAATGCTCACTAAACACACAGAAGCTGAAATAACAAGAGTCTTACATCCATACAAATAGTCTTACACGAATTAAGGCCATTATGGCCAAGCCTTACATAGATAGAGCCTCATGGGCTGAATAGCAAATAACTCGAGTAGCGGAAGTCTTCGATAAACGGGTAGAACCCATGCCATCTGCCTTTAACCCTACAGGCATTCTGACTGGGATAGCGTCCTAGTTCGCATGTTCGTCTCCAAAGAACTCTTCCTCATAATCATGTTCTTCCATGCCTGGCCAATTAAATAACCAGTGGCAAGCCAATGAGTACTTTGAATGTACTCGCAAGCAACCCATGATGTGGTTCAAAGTAACAGTGCATTTGAATATTAATGATCAATCTAGCAAGGCTAGAACAAATATTCTACCATCAAGTTTATGCATCATTAACCTCGCGTAACCTCGAAAACAGGTTACCGATATCAACATGAATATGATTCAACTCATCGAGTCAAGTCTCCACCTTGACTCATCACACACATACCAACACCGATGAAGTAAAATTCTGGACATAGTTTAAGTAGCACCACCCAACTGTCCATGACCGTGGACACGGCTATTCGAATAGTTTTACACTCTGCAGAGGTTGCGCACTTTACCCACAAGATCCGGGGAACTTCCGTGTCATCCACGACCCGCGGTACCTCAAGTACCCGGGGTAAGCACCCGGTCATTACCTTTCCTTAGACGACACTAACATAGAGTCCACTCGTTGGTACACGGCCCTCGGGTACAAACAATAGATCACGGGACTTGCCCTAATTTCAATGTCACGCGTACCCGAAGGGACCAACGGTGTGTCCGGTGCCCTGTAAAAATAGGCATGGCCGTCTATCCAAGCACGACCCCGTCCCGGGAAAGACCTCAAGTCTTCCCGTCACTAGTAATGCGGGCACCATGCTAGTATCGACCTAAGTAATCAATAAGGCCCCGTCCCATAAGGGGTAGTGTGGTTGCACATGTTTGGTTGGGACGGTAGTCACACATAAATCTAATCCATCATTCCACCATGCACATGATCTACCGGCACATCACTTCTTTCTCAAGTGATGACCTAACACATCATCACCCTCGGGCATTAGGGGCACCCGATGGGTTCATGCAAAGTTTTCAACTACTAGGGTTCATATCACACATGCATCATATAAGCATCATGACCAACTATTTGCATGTCATCTAGCACATAGCAAGATTAACAATAAAGCATGCATCATGTGGTGGTTCATCTAGGATACCATCGTAACCCTAATATCGTGCATCGGAAACAAACGGGTTCCGAGGAACAAGTGTATCATGGTCAAAGGGCTGCTTGCCTGGATTGGCTTGGTCTTCAAAGTCTTCAAGTCCTTCTCCTTCTTCTTCCACAGCAACTTCGTCAAATACGGGATCTATACGTCGCATAATAACCACGGGAAAATAAGAATACAAACCAAACAGAAAAATCAAAGTTCACAGAAAAATGTCAACTCATTTTTGTAAAATACTAGAGGAATTTCTAAGATGGGGAAAAATCTTAGTTGGAGTTTTGGAGTAACAGAATAGAATATATTGATTTTTGAACAGGAGTATTACTGCCCAAATTTGAATTTAAATTTGAACAGTACAGCAAAGTTTCATGGATTTGAATGAAAGTAGTACCATTAAATAGGTTGGAATATTACAAGATTTTAGGAGTTGGAATTATTTAATTTGGATCATTATTCTTTTCTGTAGAAATGTTTAAAACATTTACAGAAAAGAAAAAGAAAAAGGGGTCCTGTGCACTGGGCCAGAGAAGGCCACAGTGCACGGCCCAGACGGACTGGCCCAGCCGCACGGGAGCCAGCGCGCGCACATCAGGTTTTCAAACCTGACGGGCGGGGCCCGTGGGTCAGTGGCACAGAGGAAGGGGAGAGAGGTGAGGGGATGACAGGCGGGGCCCGCCTGTCATCTCTAACCCCACGGCCACGGCGACGGCGAGCTCACCGGCGAGGATTCCGGCCACGGCGACGGCAACGGAGGGTAGGAACGTGACCAGCGTCGTGTCGCGGTTGCTGTGGTGGTGGTGCGGCACGGCGGGGAGGCCTGGTTCACCGGCGGCGAGGTGGGACGGCGGAAGCTCGTCGGAGGGTGCTTGCTGCGGCCGTTTCCGACTGTGAACGAAGGGGGAAACAGGGGGAAAAGAGTCAGTGAGGCGAGGGGGTTCCGAAACAGGTGAAAGGAGAGGCAGGGGAGGCCCGTACCTCGAGATCGCCGGCGGCCCGTCGCGGCGGCGCTCCGGTCGATCCCGAGCACTGGGACCTCTTGGGGTCGATCTGGAGATGCTGGGGGGCTCAGTGGAGTGGAGTGAGGCCGTTGATGGTGCTGGAGAGGCTCGGGAGGGGCTTATATAGCCGCACCCGTGGTCCACCGTGGACCCGTGCGCCGGCGAGGTTGCAGGCGAGGCTAGGAGGGGTTCTGGAGCCTGGGATCACGCCAGGGAGGTTCGTGGACTAGCTCCACGTCCAGCTGAGGGGAAAAGAGGAGCGGGGGAGCGTCAGAGGAGTGTGCGCGTGCGAGGCAGAGGAGTGGCCACCGCGGGCGGCCAGCGCGCGTGCGACGACGGCCACTGGAGGGCGCTGGAGGAGGGGGAACAGCGCCGGGGAGGTCGCGGACGTCGAGGGGCCTCGACTGGCGCGAGGGGGAGGCCCGAGGCTGTCGGGGGAGGCTGATTGGCCGAAGCCAGCGTGCGGAGGGCACTGTTGTGCGCTCCAGAGCGTGCATATTGCTGGCATCAGCGTGCTCTCGCCGGTTTGGTCCGATCCAGCGTGTCCAACAGTGTCCAGCACGTAGAGGGAGGAGTAAAGAAAGGGCCTGAGGACTTGGATGCCCTGGAGATGCTGAGAGAGAGGGAGAGTGCTGGTAAAATGGTGGAAACCTACTATACAGCAAGGTAAAACAGGGGTTTCACCCTTCAATCATGGAGCTGGGGTGCTGGGGGAGTTACTGGAGGTAGCTGGTAACTCAATGAGCATGTGGTAAGAAGTTGAGGCCATGGAGAAAAGTGAAAGTGGTCAAGTTGGAGGTTTTAGAAATTCTGCACAAGGTGTTTGATCTGTGTTTGGTCAAGTAAATGAATTCCACTTGACATGGCACTTGACAGGGTTGAAAGACATGAGAAAATAGGGTGCTTCACCAAATTTGGGCCCATTTGGAGAAACTGGCCAATGTAACTTTGGTGAACCCTAGAAATCAATAGAAACAGTTTCATCTTGATTGAGTCAAGCTAATCATCTCCCCTTGATGCACCACTTGGTGTAGCATCATCATTTGGGGTATTGATCATACCCACAAAGTTTGAAGCTCTAGATAAAAAGTTGGTAATGTAAAGTTGTTCAAATTTGCATTTGAACAGAAAGGGTTTTGAGGTGATCTGATCAAGCTGCTCTATTCCAAATCTTGTGCCATTTGGTCTAGATGCCTTATTAGGTCATTCTAGCATGTGCACCAAGTTTGAGAGCATTTGGACAAGTTTGGCAATGTAAAGTTGCTCAAACTTCAAATATGGACAGAATGGTTATGAAGGGGTTTGAGGATGTTTTCTTGCTTCCCAAGGCATGGGACTTGGCAAGATCATCAAATATGTCATATATGACATGATAGAATTTCCCTGGAATTTTTGGAAAAAGTTTCCTTTGTAGATATTTCAAAAGCTTGAAATATCCAGAAAGGGTTTTAGAGGGTTTAGCCCATTATTTTGAACATGACCAAGTGTTGAAACTCTTATATATGGACAATATATGTCCTCTGAATCTCTCTGAATTTTGGCAAATATTTTTGAAACAGTTAAATAATTTTCCCCTATTAAATACCATTTCTGGCCTTAATAAAAATCTTTTAAATAAAATAGGAAAATAACTTTTAAAATTATACCTTTGTGGTTTCTGGGAGTCCTATGACTACTAGGTCTCAAATAAACCTTTTGAAATAATTTTCTCACCCTAAATCAAGTACTTGCAGTGCAAATCTCAATTCAGGGGTTTTTGGAAAAACTAAATTTATAAAATACTTTTTGGCCAAATTAATTTTGTAAGAAAATACTATACTGTCATATAGCACTTGGCATGATCATTGGGCAGAAGTTTTAGGTATGCAGATGAAGTCTACAAGAGATCATAGTTGACTTTAATGAGCACATGAAAAAGCAAATGAAGAAAACTCAATTCCAAATAAAAGCCAAATGATGCTAAAAAAATTTGCTGGTCCAAATTTTCATGCTTCAAAGTTACAAATAACATGTTACAAAATGCAGGGTGTGACAACAGTGATCCCAGAGATCAATGCTCATTGAACACACAGAAGCTGAATAACAAGAGTCTTACATCCATACATACCGTCTTACACAAGTTATGGCCATTATGGCCAAGTCTTACATAGATAAAGCCTCAAGGGCTGAATAGCAAATAACTCGAATAGCGGAAGTCTTCGATGATAAGTAGAACCCATGCCATCTGCCTTAACCCTACAGGCATTCCGACTGGGATAGCTTCCTAGTTCGCATGTTCGTCTCCATAGAACTCTTCTTCATATTCCTGTTCCTCCATGCCTGGCCAATTAAATAACCAGTGGCAAGCCAATGAGTACTTTGAATGTACTCGCAAGCAACCCATGATTTGGTTCAAAGTAACAAATGCAATTGGACAACAATGAGCAATCTAGCTACGAGCTAGAATAAATATTCTACCATCAAGTATATGCATCAATGACTTCACGTAACCTCGAGAACAGGTTACCGATATCAACATGAATAGGATTGTACTCACGAGTCAAGTCACCACTTTGACTCATCACACACACATACTTTCACCGATGTAGTAAAGTTCTGGACATAGTTTAAGTAGCACCACCCAACTGTCCATGACCGCGGACACGGCTATTCGAATAGTTTTACACTCTGCAGAGGTTGCGCACTTTACCCACAAGATCCGGGAAACTTTCGTGTCACACACGATCCCGCGGTACCTCAAGTACTCGGGGTAAGCACCCGGTCATTACCTTTCCTTAGACGACACTAACATAGAGTCCACTCGTTGGTACACGGCCCTCGGGTACAAACAATAGATCACGGGACTTGCCCTAATTTCAATGTCACGCGTACCCGAAGGGACCAACGGTGTGTTCGATGCCTTGTAAAAACAGTCATGGCCGTCTATTCAAGCACGACCCCGTCCCGGGAAAGACCTCAAGTCTTCCCGTCACTAGTAATGCGGGCACCATGCTAGTATCGGCCTAAGTAATCAATAAAGCCCCGTCCCATAAGGGTTAGAGTGGTTGCACATGTTTGGTTGGGACGGTAGTCACACATAAATCTAATCCATCATTTCACCCATGCACAAGATCTTTACCGGCACATCACTTCTTCCTCAAATGATGACCTAACTCAATATCACCCTCGGGCATTAGGGGCATCCGATGGGGTTTTTTTTTTTGAAAAGAATGCAACCACAAAGGTTTCATGGCACAACATGCATTACTAAGCATCACTACTAACCATTTTCATTGCATCTAGCACATAGCAAGATAAAGAGTAAAGCATGCATCATGTGGTGGTTTTAAACTAGGTCACCACCATAACTCTTATCATCATGCATCCGGAAACAAACGGGTTCCAAAGAACACAAGTGTATCATGGTCAAAGGGCTGCTTGCCTGGATTGGCTTGGTCTTCAAAGTCTTCAAATCCTTCTCCACCTTCTTCCTCAGCAACCTCGTCAAATACGGTATCTAATCGTCGCAAAATAACAACGCGAAAATAAGACCACAATAAAAACAGAAAAATCAAAGTGCTCAGAAAAATGTCAACTTATTTTTGTTAAATACTAGAGGGAAATCTAAGATGGCAAAAATTCTTAGTTTGAGTTTTGGAGTTGCAGAATGGAGTCTAAGAATATTTGAACAGAAGTTTTATTGTTCAAATATGAATTTGAATTTAAACATAACATAAAAGGTTCATGGATATGTGTGAAAGTGACACCATTAAATAGGTTGGAATTTTACAAGATTTTAGGAGTTGGAATTAATTCATTTGGACATATATTTATTTCTGTGAAATTATTTGAAATAATCACAGAAAAGAAAAAGAGAAAAGGCCCTGTGCAACTGGGCCAGAATGGCCACAGTGCACGGCCCAGGGCGAATAGCCCACCGCACAGGAGCCAGCGCGCGCGCGCCAGGTTTTTGAACCTGACGGGCGGGGCCCGGCGGTCAGTGATAGAGAGGGGAGCGAGAGGGAGGTGAGGATGACAGGCGGGGCCCGCCTGTCATCTTCAACCTCACGGCCAGAGGGGCAGCGAGCTCACCGGCGGCGATTCTGGGCACGGCGGGGCAAACTGAGGGCACGGTCGTGCTCAGGGAGGAGTCGCGGATGTAGTGGTGCTGGAGTTGGCCGCCGGAGGGACCAGGTTCGGCGGCGGCGAGGACTTGCGGCGGACGAGCGTCGGGAAGATCCTGGTTGGCTCGCTCCGGGCTGCAATAGGAGTGGGCGAAGGAGGGGAATGGGTCAGTGCGGTCCGTTGGCTCCAGATCGAGCAAGAGTTGGGGCGGAGGGAGGCTGTACCGCGAGATCTCCGGTCGCCCGATGCGGCGGAGCTCCGGTCGATCCCGAGCACTGAGGCTCTCTGAGGGCAGATGGGTGGTGCCGGTGTGCTACTGGGAGTACGGGAAGGAGATGGGTGCGGCTGGAGAGGCTCGGGGCGTGCTTATATAGCCGAGCCCCGGTCCACCATGGACTCGTGCGCCGGCGAGGTCACGGGCGAGGCTAGAGGCCGTGCAGGCGCTCGTGTTCGAGTCGGGGATGATCATGGATGAGGTCCACGCCTAGTAGAGGGAAGAGGAGGAGCAGGGAATGCTCCAGAGGGCGTGCGCGTGTGAGGCCAGAGGTTGGAGCTCGCGGGCGGCCAGCGCGCGTGCGAGGGCGGCCACTGGAGGGAGAGGGAGGAGGGGAACAGCGCCGGGGAGAGTCGCAGACATCGAGGTGCATCGGTTGGCGCGAGGGGGGAGCACGAGGTGGTCGGGGGCGAGGGATTGGGCGAAGCTACAGTGCGGGTGCGCACTGTAGCGCGCTCTGGAGCGTGCTTATCGCATGCCACGGCATGCCATTGGCTCACTGGGCGTGTCCGCCGTGTTTGGGGGGTCCAGCACGAAGTAAACGACTCAGATGTGGCCTTGCATGCTCTGGATGATCAGTGAGAGAGGAGTGAAGCTGGTAAATGGGTGGAATTTGGCTGTCCAGCAAGGTAACTTAGGGTTTTCACCCCTCAATCATGGAGCTGTGGACATGGGGGAGTTACTGGAGGTAGAATGTAACTAGGTGAAGCTGTGGTAGAAAGTTGAGGCAAAAGTAAATAGTAAAAGAGGTCAAGATGATGGTTTTGGTAAAATGGCAGAAGGTGTTTGATCATGTTTTGGACAAACAAATGATCTCCACTAGCCATGACACTTAACAGGATTGAATGTCATAATGAAATAGGGTGTTTCACCAAATTTGGGCTCATTTGAAGAAACTAGCCAATGTAACTTTGGTGAACCCTAGAATTCAACAGAAATGGCTTCATCATGTTTAAGTCAAGCTAATCATCTCCCCTTGATGCACCACTTGGTGTAGTTTCATCATTTTGGGTATTGATCATGTTCACAAAGTTTGAAGCTCCAGATAAAAAGTTGGTAATGTAAAGTTGTTCAAATTTGAATTTGAACAGAAATGGTTTTGAGGTATTCTGATCAAGTTACCCTACTCCAAATCTTGTGCCATTTGGTCTAGATGCCTTATTAGGCCATTCTAGCATGTCCACCAAGTTTGAGAGCATTTGGACAAGTTTGGCTATGTAGAGTTGCTCAAACTTCAGATATGGACAGAATGGTTTTGAAGGGTTTTGAGGATGTTATCTTGCTTCCCAAGGCATGGGGCTTGGCAAGATCATCAAATATGTCACATATGACATGATAGAATTTCCCTCGAATTTTTGGAGATTATTTCCTTTGTAAATATTTCAAAAGCTTGAAATATCCAGAAAGGGTTTTAGAGGGATTAGCCCATTATTTTGAACATGACCAAGTGTTGAAACTCTTATATATGGACAATATATGTCCTATGAGTCTTCCTGAATTTTGGCAACTATTTTTGAAATACTTAAATAATTTTCCCCTATTAAAGACCATTTCTGGCCTTAAGAAAAAGCTTTTAAATAAAATAAGAAAATAACTTTTAAAATTATACTTTTGTGGTTTCTGGGAGTCCTATGACTACTAGGTCTCAATTATACTTTTTGAAATAATTTTCTCACCCTAAATCAAGCACTTGCAGTGCAAACCTCAATTCAGGGGTTTTTGGAATACTAAATTTTAAAAATACATTTTGGCCAAATTAATTTTATAAGAAAATACTATACTGCTATAAACACTTGGTATTATCATTGGGAAGAAGTTTTGGGTATGGAGATTAATTCCTCAAGAGGTAATAGTTGACTTTAATGAGCACATGAAAAACATAGGAAGAAAAACTCAATTCCAAATAAAAGCCAAATGAAGCCAAAAAAATTTGCTGGTCCAAATTTTCATGCTTCATTGATGCAAATGTCATGTTACAAAATGCAGGGTGTGACACGAGGTTGTTGGCGTAGGTTATCGTCATGATCCTTGCCTCGGTGGCACTCCGGCGCCGCCAAGAGAAAGGGGGAGAGAGGCCCCCTCATCCTCCTTCTTCTTCTTCTTCCTTGACCTACCCTCTAGATGGGATGAGAGTCCCCCTCTAGTCCATGCCCTCCATGGCGCCCGCCCCTCCGAGATTGGATCTATCTCTCATATTCTCTTCAGTTTCCCGAACCCGTTTTCTGGCCTTTTGATACGTCTCCAACGTATCTATAATTTTTTATTGTTCCATGCTATTATTTATGATGTTTTGGATGTTTAATGGACTTTGTTATACACTTTTATATTATTTTTGGGACTAACCTATTAACCCAAAGGCCTAGTCCATATTGCTGTTTTTTGCCTATTTCAGGGCTTTACAGAAAAGGAATATCAAACGGAGTCCAAACGGAATGAAACCTTCGGGAGAGATATTTTTGGAGCGAAATCTTCACGAGAGACTTGAGAACCACGGAATAGGGCACACGTGGCATCCACGAGGGTGGGGGCGCGCCCCCCTAATGGGCGCGCCCCCCTGCCTCGTGGGCCCCACGTTTGTCCCCCAGTGCCCTCCTTCCTCCTATATATACCTATGTACCCCGAAAACATCAGAAATGGAGAGAAAACCCTAATTCCACCTCCACAACCTTCTGTTCCCGTGAGATCCCATCTTGGGGCCTGTTTCGGAGCTCCGCCGGAGGGGGGGTGTACCATGGAGTGCTTCTACATCAACACCATCGCCTCACCATGAGTTGTGAGTAGTTTACCACAGACCTTCGGGTCCATAGTTAGTACCTAGATGGCTTCTTCTCTCTCCTTGGATCTCAATACCAAGTTCTCCTCGGTCTTCGAGGAGATCTATTTGATATAATCTCTTTTTGCGGTGTGTTTGTCGAGATCCGATGAATTGTGGGTTTATGATTGAGATTATCTATGAGAAATATTTGGTTCTTTTCTGAATTCTTTTATGTATCATTATAATATCCTTGCAAGTCTCTTCGAATTATTGGTTTGGTTTGACCTACTAGATCTATAGTTCTTGCAATGGGAGAAGTGCTTGGCTTTGGGTTCAATCTTGTGGTGTCCTTTCCCAGTGACAGTAGGGGCAGCAAGGCACGTATTGTATTGTTGCCATCGAGGATAAAAAGATGGGGTTTATATCATGTTGCTTGAGTTTATCCCTCTACATCATGTCATCTTGCTTAAGGCGTTACTCTATTCTTAAACTTAATACTCTAGATGCATGCTAGATAGCGGTCGATGTGTGGAGTAATAGTAGTAGATGCAGAATCGTTTCGGTCTACTTGTCACGGACGTGATGCCTATATATAATGATCATGCCTAGATATTCTCATAACTATTTGCTTTTCTATCAATTGCTCGACAATAATTTGTTTACCCACCGTAGAATTATGCTATCATGAGAGAGGCCACTAGTGAAACCTATGGCCCCCGGGTCTATTCTCAACATATCAATCTACAATCTACTTTACTTTTCCGTTTTTACTTTCTGTTCTTATATCCAAAAATACCAAAAATATCAAACTATCATATCTATCAGATCTCACTTTCGTAAGTGACCGTGAAGGGATTGACAACCCCTTATCACGTTGGCTGCGAAGTTCTTATTTGTTTGTGCAGGTGTGAGGGACTCGCGCATGGTCTCCTATTGGATTGATACCTTGGTTCTCAAAAATTGAGGGAAATACTTATGCTACTGTGCTGCATCACCCTTTCCTCTTCGAGGGAATACAACGCAAGCTCGAGAAGTAGCACCTTTCACCATTTCTTCAATATCCGGAGATCTGTAACTCAGATTGGGCTGAAATTTTAACACGATTTTTTTTCAAATATAAGCTTCCTTGCGGTCAAAGGACACCTTCAACCGACCTACGGTGTGGCCACAAGCTTGCCAGGTGTGCCCTTGGTAGGGGGCGCACCCCTTGAGTTTGTGGGCCCCTCGGGTGTCGTCTCGCATTGATTCTGCTGCGAAACATAAAAACATGCAACAAACTAGAACTGGCACTAGGCACTGGATCAATATGTTTGTCCAAGAAAATCTTATAAATTATTGCGAAAATTATGTACAAGTTCTAGAATATTGACATGAAACAATCAAAAAATATAGATACGACAGAGACGTATCAGCACCCCCAAGCTTAATTCCTAATCATCCTCAAGTAGGTAAATGATACAAAAGATAATTTTTGATGTGGAATGCTACCTAGCATAATCTTGATCATATAATCCAATCATGTCATGAATATCAAGACACGAGTGATTCAAGGCAATAGTCTATAAATTTGACATCGAAATAATAATACAAGACATGCATGTAATTCATCATTGTCTTTCATAATAATTGGGCTAAAGGAAACAACTTCTATACACTTAATTGTGGTAAGCATGACACACTGAGTCTTCCCTGCATAAAGTATAAATCATGAGCACCTTGGTATCAAACCAGTCAATTGGATTGTACTTCTAACGCGCTTCAGCATTTTCAATTTCACTCAATACATGAGCGTGAGCCATGTATATAACACTATGGGTGGAATAGAATGCGGTGGTAGGGATCATTAGGATAAGGAAGAAAGTCTTGCATCAACTAGGCGGATCAACGGGCAATGGAGATGCCCATGAGCTGATATTAATGCGGGGAGTAGGGATTGCCATGCAAGGGATGCACTAGATCTATAAGTGTATGAAACCTCATCCAACTTTCTTGCTCATTAAGACCTCGGGCATTTGTGGAAGCCCGTCAACGGAATATACAAGCAAAGTTTGTAATGAGAAATTCCCACTTGTATATGAAAGTGATAACTCAAGAGACTCTCTATATGAAGAATGTGATGCCACTCTGAAGCACAAGTGTGGTAAAAGGATAGTAACATTGCCCCACCTCTCTTTTTCTCTCATTTTTTATTTTTTTTTCTTTGGGCTATTTTTGGCCTCTTTTTTTTGTCCGGAGTCTCATCCCGACTTGTGGGGGAATCACAGTCTCCATCATCCTTTCCTCACTGGGACAATGCTCTAATAATGATGATCATCACACTTTTATTTACTTACAACTCGATACAACTAGTACAAGAAGACTCTATATGAATGGCTCTGGCACTGTACCAGGATGTGCAATGATCTAGCATAGAAAAGATATCAAAAAATGACAAGCCATGTAAATATCATGCTAGCTATCTTACGACCATGCAAAGCAATATGACAATGAACGCTCAAGTCATGTATATGATGATGATGGAAGTTGCATGGCAATATATCTCGGAATGACTATGGAAATTCCATGATAGGTAGGTATGGTGGCTGTTTTGAGGAATATATAAGGAGGGTTTATGCACCAGCGAAAGTTGTGCGGTACTAGAGAGGCTAGCAATGGTGGAAGGGTGAGAATGTGTATAATCCATGGACTCAATATTAGGCATAAAGAACTCATATGCTTATTGTGAAAGTTTTATTAGACCTCGAAGCAAAGTACTACTCGCATTCCCCTAGGGGGAGGTTGGTAGGATTTAACCATCGCACACACCCGATTCAAACAACACAAAAGGATTTCAATCAAGAATAAATTATACTCCGACCTCACTGCTAATGTCAACGGCCACCGCTTTACATGCGTGAGGATTTACTTGCGTAAAGGCTTACTTCCCTTAACACCATTATTAATACTCAACTTTAATTCTTTTACTAGCATGCCCCCATATTACCACCTCAATATTGCAAAACCATTGCAAGGAATCAAACATATCATACTCAGTGACCTACAAGTTTGACATGGGAATTTATGACTAACCATGTGAATGACCAATTCCTATTAATTCTCTTAATAGATATAAATGAAGCATGAGAGTTTAATTCTTTCTATAGAAGATCACACTCTAATAAATATAAGTGAAGCAAAAGAGCATTCTACAAATAATGGTTTTCCATGTGTAGAGAAACAGGCATTCAAACTTTAAATGATATAAGTGAAGCACATGAAGCATTCTATAAAGCCATACTCAAAAGATATAAGTGAAGTGCAAAGAGCATTCTATAAATAAACCAAGTACTATCACATGCCAGCATGGTGCATAAAATAAAAGGGAAAAACAAACACAAAAAATGCTCCGAGAATTTATGCATATCATGTGAATAAAACAAAAACCGAGACATACCGATAGTCGTCGAAGAAATATGGGATTCCTTCCGGGGCATCCTCAAGCTTAGCTGCTTGAGTCTCCTTGAATAATTACTTGGGTTGCCTTGGGCATCCCCAAGATTGAGCTCTTTCCTCTCCTTATTCTTCTCATATCGATACCTCCTCGATCTTCGAACACTTCATCCACACAAAACTTAACCGGAATTTTTATTAGAGGGGTTAGTACATATAACATCAAATCTCATCATGTCCTCTTGTAACATTAATTATAATCAAACATTACCGACTGTATTCTATCAAAATTCCATGGCTCCCAAGTCAACGTGGCTCAACCAGATTTCAAACATAAGCAAATAACGAAACTATATCTGTGAAAACAAGATAGTCTGTAAAGATTCGAATAATGACTATACTTCTGCAACTCTAAAAATTCTGAAAAATTAGGACGTGATTAAAAATTGTATAGTGGTACTGTGTAAATAATTTAGAAACTTTTGGTGTTCCAGTCAAAAATGTAAATTCATGCACTACAAGCAAAGTTTTTGTTTCTGCACTGCACATACCAAACAAACAATCTAAACATCCTAAAGGTAAATCTCATCACATAATTTTTATAATACAATGGATTTGTACAAGAGGATAATTATTTTTGTTGAAAATTATCTGTAATTCAAGATTTGCAAAGTTTCCATGGGCATGAACAAATGTAAGGGCATATTTCTCCTAAGTGGTTTTGGTGATTGATGACAATGCAGTTGCGGACTAATCGTGTGCATTGAGCTTTTCAGATATCTCATGCCTAGGCACAAGACGACTCATTGCCCCTCGGAGCCTATCGAAGACGGCATTTCCTATTGTTTCTTTTCGGTGGATTTGAGTCATAGGAAAGCCGTATTATTAAGAGGGGAGGGGTCCGCTTCGGAAAGGCTAGGGTGGAATCAACACGTACACATCTATCCCTTTGCACCACCTTTCCTTTGCTTCTTTGGAGCACCGGCTATTTTCCTTGTCGTTGCAAAGACAGAGGCTTCCTACTACTACAGTTCTGTGGCATGCAGTAGTACCGCTCAAAGGAGCGGTAGTACCGCAGGGACCCACGGTAGTACCGCCATGTGGTTGCGGTAGTATCGCACATCGCGGTAGTACCGCGCCAGGTTCGCGGTAGTACTGTGGCCTCTGCCCCAGCGTCGTGGCTAGCGTGGAAGTAGGAGCGGAAGTAATTTTTAACATCTGCATCCTACGCGGTAGTACCGCTCCAGGTGAGCGGTAGTACCATGTCAGGTTTTTTCATCGATCAAAACTCTGCGGAAGTAGCCACGGATGTAATTTTATTAGTCCATGCTCTTCCTAGCCCAGTCTGTACCCTGCCTTGCGATAGTACCGCAAGGGTGCGCGATAGTACCGCTCCGGCAGCACTACCGCTCGTTGCTATACACAATAGGGCCGCATCTGGCTCCTCCCGCGTGAGCGGTAGTACCGCATAGCCTTGTGGTAGTACCGCAAGTCTGGTGCGATAGTACCGCGTGTCGTGGGCAGAGTTGGTGGATAACGGTTGGATCTTTCCCCTTACAATATAAGGGGGGTCTTCTTCCTCAAGTTCACTACCTCTTCCCTCCCAACCTCCATTGTTGCTCAAAGCTCCATTTTCGCCCGATCTCTCTCCCTAGCCAATCAAACTTGTTGATTTCCTAGGGATTGGTTGAGAAGGAATCGATCTACAATTACACCAAGAGAAATTTGATTCCCCACACTAATCCCTTGCGGATCTTGTTACTCTTGGGTGTTTGAGCACCCTAGACGGTTGAGGTCACCTCGGAGCCATAGTCCATTGTGGTGAAGCTTCGTGGTGTCGTTGGGAGCCTCCAATTAAGTTGTGGAGATATCCCCAACCTTGTTTGTAAAGGTTCGGTCACCGCCTACAAGGGCACCACTAATGGAATCACGGCACCTCGCATTGTGTGAGGGCGTGAGGAGAATACGGTGGCCCTAGTGGCTTCTTGGGGTGCATTGTGCCTCCACACTGCTCCAACAGAGACGTGCTTCCTCTCAAAGGGAAGGAACTTCGGTAACACATCCTCGTCTCCACCGGCTTCACTCATGGTTATTTCTTACCTTTACTTGTGCAAGCTTTTGTTGTGTTCCATAGCTTGCTTGCTTGTGTGCTTGTTATTGTTGCATCATATAGGTTGTTCACTTAGTTGCATATCTAGACAACCTATATTGTTGTTAAGTTTAATTTGATTAAGAAAAGCTAAAAATTGTTAGTTGCCTATTCAGCCCCCCCCCCTCTAGTCAACCATATCGATCCTTTCAACAAAGTTCAAGGAGCTCCCCCACTTCAACGGTGCTCGTCTTTCTTACTAAAAAGTTCAAGGCTAGTCCCACTTCCAAATTCCTCATCCATCTCATTTTCACTTTTATTTTTGAAAAACTTTTAGGTTCCCCTCTATATTTTTTGTTTTTAAACCTTTTAAAATCACAAAATAGAATAAAATGACTATCTAAAACTTCGGTTGTCTCCTTCACAGCGCTCTCTTTAAAGCCATTAAGCTAGGCATATAGTGCTCAAGTAATGGACCCATCCGGATCCCAATGTATATCAAAGCCAATTTTAATTAACAATGATTTGTAATTTGGTATTGAGAAGAAAGAAACCAACGAAGTCTAACTCTCTTCCTATGCATCGGCATGTCATAAAAGAACAATTCATGCACACAAAGTAAAGGCCGATACATAGCATAAGCAGTTTCTTGCAATTTTATCGTATTGGAAACTTAGAGAGGTGGAGATGGAGTTTCTCTCTCATAATAATTGCAAGTAGGAGCAGCAAGCACATACATATTATATTCATTAAAATCATCATGTGTAATGGTAAAACGCGACCCATTAGTATAATCATTAATAAGCGCGAACTTCTCTGATATAGTGTAGGTGGGAGAATTCAAAAGACAATAGGACTATCAACACTACTGCAGAATGCTACTAACGC
Source organism: Secale cereale (assembly GCA_902687465.1). Taxonomy (NCBI): domain Eukaryota; kingdom Viridiplantae; phylum Streptophyta; class Magnoliopsida; order Poales; family Poaceae; genus Secale; species Secale cereale. The sequence goes on along the minus strand of LR738710.1, from coordinate 533,389,399 downwards.
GACACTACAATCAGAGACCCTTCGACGAAATTGTGTGCGATGCATTAATCGCAAATGGTGATGTAAAAACTGTCAAAAAATACTCAAAACATTTGTGATGGTGGATACATCAAACACGGTTCAGATTTTAGTTGCGTGTGCGATGCGGGGCATACGGTTCAGTTGAGAAAACTGTTGGCGATGAGGCAAAAGAACAAAAACGGGCAGCCAAATGAAGGTGTGTGCGATATACGACATATAGTTTAGTCGGATTAACTATTTGTGATGAGGCGGAACAACAGAAACAGGCAGCCAGATGAAGGTGTGTGCGATTGTGGGCATACACTTCAGATGGATGAACTGTTTGCGATTAGGCAACACAACAGAAACAGACAACTACAGCAAGGTGTCTGCGATTGACGGCATACACTTCACACTGATGAACAGTTTGCAATTAACCACAACAAACAAAAACAGTTAGACAGAACAACGTGTGTGCTCTAGACGGGCACACATTCTAATTAAAAGAAGTGTGCGCAATGGTAATAACGAGCACGCATGGTTGATGTAACCAGACGTGTGCTGACATTGCCTATTGCAGTGCACCCTATGGTGCAGACGCCACGTACGTGACCGAGAACACGTGCCCATGTTACGTCGTCCGAGAATAGTGCCGCACTTAGAAATTATAGAACCGTCAATAAATTTTGAGCCTGCGTGCCATCACATTCGAAATTGCAAACCTCTTCACACCGATCAAAACCTAAGTGGTTTCCCATTTAGGAGCGTATCAGTACTCGGTTATAAATACTACCTACTCCAATATGACTACACATTCCACCTCAACTCGTCATCCACAAAAACAAACAAGTCATTCATCACCGTTCCCTTGCGTCCGACATTGCCTGCATGAGTTATGGGTCGAGAGATTACTACCAGGAAGAGGCGAGCATGGAAGCGGAAGCACGAGAGATGTCCCGCCTCTCCGCGAAAGCAGCCAACAAGTCCCTCCGCGCGGCCGTAGCAGCACAGAGGTCCCGCCACTCTGCCGAAGCAGCACAGAGGTCTCGTCGCATTGTCGATGCAGCAAACTGGTCCGGTCGCGCCGCAGATGCGGCAAATATGTGTCATCGCGCTGCGAATGCAGCAGAGATGTCCTCCCACGTCGCGGTGGAATGGGAAAATGTTTCGCAAGCAGGCGAGGACTCTTACAGGTGCATGCGTGCTATGCTCGAAGACCTGATGGGTCGGATCTCCGACTGGATGAAGCTGTAGGACGAGCTGGATGCCTCGTTTGAAAATGCTACCAATGGCATCCGGGGACTAGGGCAGGACAAGGCAAAGCTCTGCACTGAGTGAGACCTGCCGAGGGCGAAGATCGTCGGAATGACGAAGCAGCACGAGGAGACCACTGGCTTGTTGAATAGGATCGGCGTCATCGCCAAGTAACTTATGGACGAGAATGCCATGCTCCGCATCGAGCGCCAAAGGCTGGTGGAGAAATCTATGGATCTCCCAAGTAGCATCTTGAGGATACGAAAGAGCTCATCACCGCTCACCGCGAGAACTAGTCTTCACACCCAGCAGCAACGAATCAAGAAAGTAGAAATCAGCGAGCCAAATCATTGCCTGTGTCATCCTTCTTTTTTTGCCCTTGTATATTTTGGGCGTTGTCGCATGTGGCTTTTTTAATTATCTCCCTAAATATGCAAGACAACTATTATCCATTTTCATCGTCCTTATATTCATCGGTCTTGCTATGAGTTGCAGTCGATGCTATATAGGTCCATCGGATCTTACATCAAGATCCACGCAAAACTTTCTTTTCAGATTTTCTTTTCTCTCTCTTAAATCTCAGTCGAGTGAGAAATAGCCACGCCATTAAACAGGGGCTCGGGCGCCATTAATGGATATGTTGGAAGAGAGGTGGGTGGTGGATAGAGGTCAAACGGTCTCCTCCCGATGAGTACGCGCATGGGTGTCTGATCGCACGCCCCGCACGGCACCTCCTAGCCGATAAAAAGGGGATGCATGGCGGCACGTAATTGGTAAGTAGAATGCCCACGGTTTCAATAATACCCGTGTTTCCGATTGTAATGTGACAGCACTTGTTCCAAAATGACTTTTTTGATTGTTAATGTGTGCGCCTTCGCAAATCAATTTAGTTTTTTTACCATAGCATGTTATGTCATGACATCATGCCAAGTTTCATGATTTCCAGGTGAGTTATGGATTTACGAGAATTTTAAAACCAAGTTTCTCAATGTTTCTGGCCGAGCCAAGACGCCCAGATGTTTGAATTACATTCCCATTTGTTGCATGGGACCTAGAAATTTACCCAAGTATACATAAATATATTTTCACCTAACTTTGGCGCACTGGAGCATAGGCTTGTAGTTCAAATTTGAATTATGTGCATTAAATGTCAAAAAATTCAATTAATGTATAGAAAAGGTCAAAAGAACACGAAATAATTCCAAAATTTAGCACGAAACACCCATTGGTATAATCTGTCTGTGTAAAACATCAAGGTGGGAGAAGGAGGTGTATGTTGTTTCACACACGAATGTGACATGTTCCCTCTCGGAACCACAAGCCTTCTTGATAGAAGCTCTTATTTGCAAGAAGCTTATACCAAAGCTTGTCCCAATTCAGCCAAAAAATTTACCACAACATGTTAGTGCCATATCATGACACCATGCTCAGTTTCATGATTTTCATGTGTGTTTTGGATTTACAAGAATTAAAAACCAAGTTTCTCAATATTTCCTGTCGAGCCACGACGCCCAGATGTTTGAATTTCATTCCCATTTCTAACATGGGACCTACAAATTCACCGAAGGACACACATGTGATTTTTCAACCAACTTTGGTGCACTAGAGCATGTGCTTGTAGTTCAAATTTGAATTATGCACATGAAATGCCCAGAAACTTAATTAATGTATTAAAAAGGCCAAACGAACCCCGAATAATTCCAAATTTTAACATGACACTCATATAGTTCTATGTTGCCTCTGTAAAAATCAAGGGGGGAGGCAGCGTATATCATTTCCCCCACAAAGGTGACACGTGTCGGGGTTATGTACCCCGGGTAGCCTCATCTGCACCCAAGGACGTTTTAAGACATCGAGGCTGGCCAAGCCCCTCAGGCCGACTGGGCATACGGCCAGCTTCCTGGCCACTTCCCAGAAGGCGGCATGTCCCTAGAAAGCGGCCCCAGAAGTGGGTCGGCTCCTAGCCACCGGCCCTTCTCCCCTCGGAGTCTGTGCTCTCGACCGTGACCAAGATGAAGCATGGAAATAGTGCCACCTGCTCCCCCGGGATTCGGGGAAGCATGGCTACAGTGCGCCTCGACCAGGCGGACACCCTCCGGCCCGGCATGAGACTATAGCCATGTGAGGCATGACGCCGCCCCCGTCAGCAAGGACAGTGCTACAGTGAAGGGCAATTGGCATGGCCTACAAGCGACGGGCCCCACCTGTCGGTCGAATTCTCGGCAGCCGGTGGGGCCTACCAGAGGCGGCCCCCGGCACCGGCGGAGAACCTGGCGACTGAAGACACTAACATACAGGTCCTACACCCGGTCGTATTACTATTGTACCCCTGGGGGGTTGGCTTATAAAACCGCCCAAGGCTCACCCATGCAAAGGGTTCAGCATCCATTCCCACACACCATAGCTAGGAGTAAGAGAGCTAGCCTTGCCCTTCTTCCTCCTCTAGCAATACAGCTCAAGGAGCAAGCTTCTACACTTGTGATCATAGTTATCATGAGGAGACCCCGCGGAGCAGGACTAGGGGTGTTATCTCCCCGGAGAGCCCCTAACCTGGGTACGTCTCGTGTATGATCCCGTATTGGACCAAGCCTGTGCTCACTCCCCCTTCCAAGGCCCGACGACGTCCTCTTGGCTCCACCCATGATAAGCCACCCCCTGGCATCTGACGTGAGAATACCATGATAGTTGGCGCCCATCGTGGGGCCATCCACAGCGTCGGTCGGAGACACATTCTGGACGGGAACCGCCTTCCTCTCCGGCGAGCGCGCCGCATGTGTCTTGATTAACCAGTCCGATGCGGCCACTTGCGCTTGCGCCACTCCATCGCCTGGTGCGGGAGCCACCTGCCCCGCGAGCTGCTTCCTCAAACTCTTCAAGAAGCTCAGCCTCTCCGACGAGGCCGCCACTGACGAGTACCCCGGCGATGTGATCATCATCGATGACCCGCTCCCTCCTGTAGCCAGCGACGTCTTTGCCGGCGCGCTCAACGTCGGCGTCTTCGCGGAGGTGATGATCATTGGCGATAGCCAATCCACCGACGGAGTCACTAAGGACTCGTTGCAAGCATCAATGCGGGACTTGGCTGCTCCCGTCGACGACGAAACCGATCCTACGGTGCTGGAGGTAATCCGCGTCAAGATCATCGACAACGCCACCAAGATGGCGGCCATGAAGCGTCATGCAGAAGCCAACCAGTGCGATATTGACCGCATCACTGGCGGCATGCCGGCTACTGCTGAGCCCAGCCGGGCTTGTGCCATCCGGCAGCGCGACGTAGCCATCGCCAGCATGTTGAGAGTCAGACGCCCGATCTCCGGGACCCCCGCCGCAGAACCTGCGCGTTGCGCTGGCAGCAGTGGAATACTTTCGAACACTGGAGGGCGACGAGCGGTGCATTTAGATGGAGCGCCTCCAAGAGCTCCTCAACGTTGTGAACACGCAGCAAGACACATGCAACCGTGTGCTAGCGGGCGACAAGCAGGCCGAGAAACCGGAGGCCGTCCACGAGAATGGTGCGACCTCTCGGTCCCCTAGTGGCGGTGGCCGCAACCAGGACCCGGGGGAGGCTCCTGGCCGCAGTTGGCTCTCTCAGCACACAGATGTGGGTAGCCAGCAAGCTCCCCCGAACCCGAGGGGCGGCGGCTGCAGGATGAACGCCCGCCTCTTGATAACCCACGAGTATAGGGGATCGTTTGTAGCCTTTTTCGATAAGAGTGTCGAACCCAACGAGGAGCTAAAGGTAGAACAAATATTCCCTCAAGTTCTATCGACCACCGATACAACTCTACGCACGCTTAACGTTTGCTTTACCGGAAAAAGTATGAAACTATTTTGTAGGTGTGATGCTAGAACTACTTTGCAAGAATAAAACTAGCAGTACTTCGCAAGATAATAAAAGTGGATAGCTTTTGTCAACAAGAAAGGTATTTGTTCCTAGGTAATCGATAACAAGTACCATTAATCATTCTTGTAATTTTATATGAGGGAGAGGCATGAGCTAACACACTTTCCATACTTGGATCATATGCACTTATGATTGGAACTCTAGCAAGCATCCGCAACTACTAAAGATCATTAAGGCCATGAAACCCAACCATAGCATTAGGTATCAAGTCCTCTTTACTCCCATACGTCATACCCCCCTTACTGGGGTTTAAGTTTCTATCACTCTCGCAACCCACTATAAACGAACCATGAACATATTGCAACACCCTACAGTGGGGGGCCCTCACATTTGCGAGAGAACGGAGGGCACCATAGGACAACACCATAAATAAAATATACAATCATACCAACCAAGATCATGATTAACCCACAAAACAAAGCGGATCTACTCAAACATGATAGGATAAATATAGATCATTGGGAAATAATATATGGAGTTGAGCACCATGTTTAAGTAGAGATTACAGCGAGGGGAAAGAGGTGATACACCGCTGCAATGAGGGGGAGAGAGTTGGTGTTGACGGTAGCAAGATTGTTGATGTAGATCGACGTCCCGATCGTTGCCCTGGTGGCACTCTGACGCCACTGAAAGCGAGGGGGAGAGAGCCCCCCTCCTTCTCCTTCTTCCTTGGCCTCCTCCCTAGGTGGGAGAAGGGTTCATCTCGCTCGTGACTACCTGACACGCTGGGACGAGCTGCGCAACTACTGTGAGGGGGTGCATGAGGTGCAAGCCATCGAGTACTTCACCACTGGATGCCGAGAGGGCACCCTGCTCAAGCACAAGCTCCTCTATGACGAGTCGGCCACTCTAGATGAGCTCCTGGCGATAGCGGACAAGTACGCTACGGCCGACTCCTCCATGAAGTTGGAGATCCGGGTTGGTGCATCTGGAAAGATGGTCTCGCCGAATACCCTGACGCCGGACGGCGATTCCAGGGGGCGTCAGCAGCCGAACAACAACAACAAGCGCAAGGCCCAGGAGCCAGCTTCCAACAGCCAGCAGATGGCAACCGTTGAGGACCAGGACCAGCAGCCGGCGGACCAACCCGGCCCCAAGCGTCAGTAGGGCGGCAAGGGTGCTTGGCAGTCGTCCCTCTCCTTCGAGCAGGCCCTCGATGCTCCGTGCAAATTCCACAGCGGCGCGAAGCCGTCCAACTATACGACTCGGCGGTACAGCTGGCTCGCCCGGATCACCAAGGGAGAGGCTATGCCACCTCCTCCAGCCGGCCCGCCTTGTCGGCGTGCTCCAAGATGAATTCCCCAACGTGCACACTGCCTACATCGTCTTCACGAGCGAAGCCAACGACAAGTGCGGCAAGCGTCAGCAACACCGCGAGGTGAACACTGTCATTCCCGAAGTCCCCCAATTCATGCACTGGTCCGAGAAGCCCATCACCTGGAGCCGTAAGGACCACCCGGCCATGATGCCCACACCAGGTGGCTATGCCATGGTATTGGACCCCACCTTCTCCACTGAGAGGCGGTCTTATCGCTTCTCCCGAGTCCTGATAGACGGCGGCAGCAGCATCAACATCCTCTACTGCAACACCATGGAAAAGCTGGGCATCAAGGAGAAGCAGCTCCTGCCCAGCCGAACCGTGTTCCACGGCATTGTCGCTAGGATTTCCCACTCTCCACTCGGCAAGGTCAAGATCGATGTCATGTTTGGTGACAAGAACCACTTCCGCCGTGAGCCCATCTGGTTCGAAGTGGCTGAATTGGACAGCCCCTACCACACGCTCTTGGGTCGGCCAGCAATGGCCAAGTTCATGATGGTTCCACATTACGCGTATCTGAAGACAAAGATGTTGGGTCCCGAGGGCATCATCACCATCGTCGACAACTACAAGAAGTCATCCGAGTGTGCGGCATCCAGCTCCCGACTGGCCGAGTCCCTTGTCATTGCCCAAGAGAAGCGCCTCATCGACCGGGTGGTGGCCATGGCTGGCGAACAGTCAGCCGTGCCGACTAACCCAAAGGAGGTGGACGGTGGGGCCTCCTTCAAGCCGGCCAAGGAAACCAAGAAGATCATCTTGGACCCAACCCACCCAGAGGTGTTTGTTGTCATAGGTTCTAACCTTGACAGCAAATAGGAAAGCAAGCTCGTCGACTTCCTCCGTGAGAATCGGGATATCTTCGCATGGTCCCCAAAGGTCATGCCGGGTGTTCCGAGAGAGTTCGCCGAGCACAAGCTGCATGTGCGGCCATATGTTAAGCCGGTCAAACAACCCCTCTGCCGCCTATCAGAAGAGAAGAGAAGAATCATTGGTGAAGAAATCACCCGGCTTTTGGCTGCCGACTTCATCATGGAAGTGTTCTACGCAGACTGGCTTGCCAACCCAGTCCTCATTTTGAAGAAAAACAATGAGTGGCGCATGTATATCGACTACACCAGCCTGAACAAAGCATGCCCCAAAGATCTGTTTGCCTTGCCTCAGATAGATCAAGTGATAGACTCCACAGCCGGCTACGAGCTGCTGTGCTTCTTGGATGCCTACTCTAGCTACCAACAGATCAAGGTGAACGAGGAAGACCAGATGAAGACCGCCTTCATCACCACATTCGACACATTCTGCCACCTCGTCATGATGTTCAGCTTTTCGAAATGCCGGCACCACCTTCCAGCGATGCACGCAGAAATGCCTCCTGCCACAACTCGGCTGGAATGCCCACGTCTATGTGGATGACATAGTGGTGAAGACGGAGAAGTGCGACACCCTTTTGGAGGACCTCAAGGATACCTTCACCAACTTGCGCCGCTTCCAAATCAAGCTCAACCTGGAGAAGTGTGTCTTTGGAGTACCAGCCAGCCAGCTCCTTGGCTTCCTTGTTTCTGAGCGCGGGATTGAGTGCAACCCTATAAAGATCAAGGCCATTGAACAGATGAAGAAGCCGACCCGGTTGTGGGACGTCCAAAAGTTCACCAGGTGCTTGCCATCTCTTAGCCGGTTCATGAACCGACTGGGAGAGAAGGCCCTCCCCATGTACCAGCTGATGAAGAAGACCAAGGGCTTCAAGTGGTCCGACCAGGCGGACGAGGCATTCCTCCTACTCAAGCGGATGTTGTCCATGCCACCTATTCTGGCTGCCCCAACTGCTAAAGATCCCATGCTCCTCTACATCGCCTCTACCAACCGGGTCGTGAGCACAGTCATTGAGGTCGAGCGCCGAGAAGCCGGCAAGGCCCAGCCGGTCTTTTACTTGAGCGAGGTGCTATCTACCTCCAAGCAGAACTACCCCCTCTACCAGAAGATGTGCTATGGCGTGTACTTTGCCGCCAAGAACTTGAAGCAGTATTTCCTAGAGCATGCAGTCATAGTTGTGTGCACCACTTCCCTTGCCGAGATAATGGGCAACTGAGATGCCTCGAGCCAGGTGGCCAAGTGGGCCATTGAGTTGGCTCCTTACACCATCCTCTACCAGCCCCGCACCGCCATCAAATTCCAAGCACTAGCTGACTTCCTTGTCGACTGGGATGAGACCCAGTACCTGTCACCAGCGCCGGACTCCACGCATTGGCAGATGCACTTCGATGGATCCAAGATGCGCACCGGCTTGGGTGTCAGCATAGTCCTCACCTCTCCCAGAGGCGACAAGCTGAAGTACACCTTGCGGATCCACTTTGCCGCCTCCAACAACGTGGCCGAGTACGATGCACTCATCCATGGGCTCCGGCTGGCCAAGGAGATCGGCATCCGCCGAATCCTGTGCTAGAGAGACTCGGACCTTGTGGTCCAACAATCTTCCAGCGACTCGGATGCTGACATGGCCGGCTATCGCTCCCTCGTGCAGCAGATCAATGGATACTTTGATGGGTGCGAGTTCCTCCATGTGCCACAGGCCGACAACGAAGCAGCCGACGCCCTGGCCCGGATTGGCTCCACCCAGCAAGCCATTCTAGCCGGCGTTTCCCTTGAGTTCCTGTGCAAGTCATCTATCCAACCCTCACCGAAATCAGAGTCCATCTTCTTGCCGACTGACCCTGGAGTAGTCAGATCCAGCTCGGGGACTTCAGCAGTCGGCCTGGGGACTTCTGCTCGCGGCCTGGGGGCTGCAGCAACCAAGCCCGGTCCGGGAGCTCCAGAAACCGGCCCGGGGACTCCTTCGACGCAGCAAGTGGTAGCTGACTCCATCCCGTCGCCTCCCAACCCGGCCACCCTAACGGCGGCTATTGTCTTGACGGTGGTGACGGCTCCGTCTTGGGTGCAGCCCATCCTCGACTTCCTGGTGAGCTGCGTGCTCCCACTCGACAAGGACCTGGCCCGGCAAGTGCAGCACCGAGCGCCTGCTTACACATCATCAACAGAGAGCTCATCAAGCGCAGTCCGACTAGTGTGTTCCAGCGTTGTCGAGCCGGAGAAGGGCATGGATATACTGAAGGACATCCACTAAGGCGAATGTGGCCACTATGCCGCCTCCAGAGCCCTCGTCGCCAAGGCTTTTCAGCATGGTTTCTTTTGGCCAACTTCCCTGTTGGATGCCACGGACCTGGTCGATAAGTGCAATGGGTGCGAGCGCTTCAGCACCAAACAGCACCAGCCGGCATCCGCCCTCAAGACCATTCACATATCCTGGTCGTTTTCCGTGTGGGGATTGGACATGGTAGGCCCGTTCGAGATAGCATGCGGCGGCATGACCCATCTGCTGGTGGCCCTGGACAAGTTCACCAACTGGATCGAAGCAAGACCGATCAAGAAGCTGGACGGCCCCACGGCTGTCACATTCATCACAGATATCACCATTCGATACGGCATCCCACACAGCATCATCACCGACAACGGCATGAATTTCGCCAAAGGTGCCTTGGCTCATTTCTGCGCGGCATGAGGCATCCGACTGGACCTCACGTCGGTTGCCCACCCGCAGTCAAATGGCCAGGTAGAGTGGGCAAACGGCCTCATCTTGTCCGGTATCAAGCCACGGTTGGTCGATCCGCTGGAACGCTCGGTCAACTGCTGGATCGAGGAGCTGCCATCCGTCCTTTGGAGTCTTCGGACAACGCCAAATCGCTCAACCGGCTTCACTCCCTTCTTCCTCGTGTACGGGGCCAAAGCTATCATCCCAACGGATGTCGAGTTCGACTCGCCTCACGTCACCCTGTACATAGAGGCGAAAGCAAAGGAGGCATGAGAAGACGACGTCGACTTACTCGAAGAGGCCCGGCTGCTAGAACTCAGCCGGTCCGCCATCTACCAGCAGAATCTACGTTGCTACCACAGAAAGAAGGTCAAGCTGGTTGCTTTCCAAGAGGGCGGTCTTGTGCTCCGACTGATCCAGCGAATAGTCGTCCAGCACAAGCTCTCGGCCCCTTGGTAAGGACCCTTCATCGTCAGCAAGGCCCTGGGCAATGACTCCTGCTATCTGACCGATGCTCGGAAGCCCAGGGCACGCAAGAAAGACGCATCCGGCGAAGAGATAGAGCACCCATGGAAGGTGAACCTCCTCCATGCATTTTTACAACAGATGAAGTGTATCTACCACGCTATCTTTTGTACTGAGAAAATACAACAGGTCCCCCGAGGCGCACTCGGGGGCTACCTTTTTATCTAAGCTTGCCTATGAATGAGTTTTTATTCTTTCGCCCTGTCCAGGTCTAGTCAGTCGGGCCGTGGGCTCACTACCTTGACCTAAGCTGGCACCACCCGAAGTTAGCTAAGTAGTGTGCCGAAGCCAAAGCTCTCTCTTCATCCCAGCCACAGCTCGCAGCGCGACTGTCCAGTTGGCAAGAGATAAAGGCCATGTATATTGTCCACACGAAAAACGACTAAGGAAAAAATGATGATTCAGGTTAAGCAGGCCTCTTGCCTCACCCATCCGGCTGCATAACAGCCGGCCGGCCGGCTTCTCGCTCGACTAGCCATGCTCTAAGCGGCTAGAGTAATCTGCTTATTCTAGACGGCCAAGTCCCTGACCCGGCCACAGGCCGCAGCACAGCTGTCCAACTGGCAGGGCGGCAGTGAGAAGAACACGGCAAAGGAAAAAGCTAAAGAGAGCATGGGCAAAAACCAAGCCAGAACCCGGCAAAACACACAAGCATGTGGAGAAAGAACATTTATTTACATAGCAAAAGGCCCAAGGCCAGCATTCATCGGAGTTCAAAAATACACCCCAAGTCCGTCTGCTCGCTTCGTCGTTTGGCGCGACGCCATTGTCTTCCTCGCCCTCGCTTTCCTCCGTGCCTTCGTTGCTGGAGGCAATCACCTCTGCCGAGTCCTCCTCCTTGTTCGGGTTCAACCCGAACTAGGATGGCAGCACCTCGGTGCCGTTGTCCGCCCGCTCTGGGACAAAGGCACCAACGTCGGCGTAGTCGACGAGAGCTGCGACGCGGATGACGATTGCTTCACGCTCCGCCTCCAATTCCGGCCTCGCCTCAAGGCGGAAGGTGGCCAGCTGCGCCAAGCGCACCTCCGGGTACCATGCCTTCACGAACTCTAGCGCCACCCTGGTGCTGGCCCTCGCGGCAATACTCTTCCATGCGTCGAGCTGCGCGGCCGCCACCTCCATCCAGTCGGCAGTCCGACTAGGAGTCCGGGGCACCTGCACCCCTGGCGAGAGACCTTCCAAGACTTGGGTCCCGGCGCGCTGAAACCGGCGGAGCAGCCGCTGGACCGGCCCAAGGCGTAGCTGTACGGCGCGGAATTGTTCGCCCAGAGTCTGCAGCCAGTCCGGCGCGATCTCACCCCCCGCCTGCCTCCGCTGCTCGCGTCGTGCCTCAATCGCCTGGGTGATGGTGCCGCCATGGTTCGGGAAGTACTCTGCGAAAAAAATACAAAGGAATGAGAGGCCGGTTTCCAACAACAATCGGCGCCTCCAAGCAAGAATGGAAAGTCACCTTTGAGCATGCCCTCGATCACCGAATAGCCGTCCGACAGGAACTTCTCCCTCTCAGCCCAGCCCAAGTGCTGAGTCTCAAACTCGGCCTTGAGGAGTTTTTCCCCGTCGTTCACCTGTCGGACCTGGTTCGCATGCCGGGCCGCCTGGTCCACCAGCTCCTTCTCGAGCCGGTTGCGATCCGTGATCGCAAGACCGCACTCCAGCTCCTTGGCCCGAAGCTGGCCATCAAGCTCGTGCACGCGTTCCCACAGACGAGCGGCGGCCTCTACAAAGACTGAAGAATCATTTGTGTCATCAACAAAGACAAGAAGTCGCCGGAAGATCCGGCCCCGACTACTGAGCAGTCAGCCTGAATCTCGGGGGCTACACCCAGCGGGTGTGCTTGTGCGCCCTCGTTGATGGCTGGCCTACGTACCTTGTCTCTTTTGCAACTCAGTGATCCGGTTGACGAGCTGCTGGTTGTGGGAGTTGAAGGCGGCCGTGTGCAGGTTGTGGTAGTCCTGTGGCAAGAAAGACATTCCAACAATCAGCAACACGCCTTAAAGTTCCATCATGCCTGCTCAGCAGCCGGCTTGGAACTCGAGGGCTACACCCAGTGGGTGCGCTGGCGCGCCCCCAGAGGATCACAAGAACAAAAAAAACAAGATTAAGAGCTCGTCAACCGGGTGCCGGCCGGGAGCTCGTCAACCAATTAGGTGGAGCAGAGCTCGTGGCCTCGGCGTCGGCCCCCTGCGAGCTGATGGCCCCGATGAATGCTGGCCTTGGCGCAGAGATCCCTTGCGCTGGGCACAAACGCGCTGAGGCACATGTCGTTACAACCCGGCGTATCACTAGCTCGGTGTTAGCTGGCGGCACCTCTGGCTCCTCGGCACGGCCTCCACCTCGCTCACCAGCGCCCAGCGCGCGCAGATCCTCCTCCGCCTTCGGGAAGACGGGATCCGTCCCCTCCCACTCTAGGGACGTCTGGTCAGCACTGGGTGCTCCAGTAGGCGCCCTTTCTCCCAACCAGCGGCTCCGGCTGCTCCGAGTTGGCGGGCTCCGGAACCCCGTTGCCGGTCGGACACTCCGCGACCATGGCGTCAGCCTCCGCCTGCGCCACAGCCGCAGCTTGTGCCTCCGTCCATGCTAAAGCAACGGCCTGGGCATCAGCCTCCGTGACCTCCCGCCTCTCCCACGCCTCTCTCCCATTCCTCTCCATCACCTCCCGAAGGGCGGAGGCTAGGTCCGCGTGTCAGGTTCCCTCAGAGCCACCTGCTAGATCCATCAGCGAGGCAGACGGAGCCCGCGAGATGCGGATGGGGGCCCTGCGCAAGCAAAAAAAATAAGATTGCAAGAAAGAGAGAAAGAACCCAGACAGAACAGTCAACACACTTACCTGGATACCCTTGGACGCTCCTTCGGGCCCTTTCGGATGGCTGCTATCTTCACGGCCTCCTGTCGCTTGGTCGTGGCCACCTGCTTGGCCTTCTTGTGTGGCCGGCTGCCGAACATCCCGTCCAGGCGGCGCTTGGACGCACCGGGGCACCGGTCGGCGCTCCGCCTGTCGGTTGCGCCGTCTTATCGGCGCCCTCAGGGCGGCGCTGCCCGTTGCTGTCTTCATCATCACCCGGCCAGTCCCGGACGTCACCGCCTCCTCCGGTGGTGTTGTCCTCGCCCCCGTCCTCCAACATGGCCGCACCCTACTCAGGGTCACCTACGTCGATCTCCTTCCGGTCCGGCATCCGTTGGTGGCCCGGAGCCAGCATGCCGCCTGCTTCCTGACCAGGGAAGCGCTGCGCCGCATTTAGGTGGTCAGATCATATGAAGAACGCGGTTGGAATAAAGAGTAGGGATTAGATAGCTAACCGTTGGTGGCGGGTTGGCGTGGCTGGATGGCTCCTTGCCGAAGCGCTAGTCGGTCTCTCTGAAGTGGCTTCAGGAGAAGTGGTTGACGTGGCGGACCACCTCCACGATCGGCAGCTCCTTGGTCGACATCCGCCATGGGTCTCTGCGGCCGCTCATGTCGCAGATGAGATGAGGCCGGGCGTGGAGGGGTGAAACCTGGCGCTGGACGAAGGCGGCCAACAAGTCCACCGGCTGGAGGCCCTCCGAGTCTGTCATCTCCTACAATCGGACGAGGACGTTGGTGATGGCGGCTAGCAACGGCTTTGCCAGTTGCGGGCCCCAGTTGTTCCGCGGTTCAGCAGGCGAACCCAGCGTGAAAACCGGCAGGTTGATGTAGTCATGCGTCGGGTGGAGATTGCGGATGTAGAAGTAGGACTTCTGCCACAACTTCGCTGACTCTAGCAGAGAGATGGCCCGGAAGTAGGTCCCGGAGCCGGTGCCCCACACGGCAACACAGGCGCCGCACTGGGCAGGCTCGCCCTTGTCTTGGGACCCCAGCTTCAAATAAAAGAACCTGCCCCACAACGCGATGGTGGGAGGACGCCGAGGTAGCCCTCACAGAAGGTGACAAAGGCGGAGAGCGGCACCACTGTGTTGGGGGTGAGGTGATGAGGTTGAAGACAGTAAAAGTTGAGGAACGCGCGAAGTAAGCCGCTCACCGGCAGGCCGAATCAAGCAAGGAAATGGCTCCGAAAGACGACGAACTCGCCGTGCCTCGGCTCCGGTATGATTTCCCGCTCGTCGAGGATGCGCGTCCCTACGAATGCTTTGACGGGAAGCCTCCTTGTCGTGCGGAGAAACTCTATGTGCCCCTCATGGACGTTGGAGCCGTCACACTCGCCTCGTGCCATAGCTCACGGTAGCTTGGTGGCGACGCAGTGAGGTGGAGCGGCGGTGAGTCCGCGGTGGCGCAGCAAGGCTGGTTGATGAGTTCATGGCGGCGCTGTGGTGCGGCTAAGCGCAGTGGCACGAAAGAGGCAAGGAGGCAGGAGAAGAAGAAGGAGAGAAGGGAGGGGGCGCGCGTGCTTTTGGCTGCCCCCCCCCCTCCCCTATTTATGCGACTGGAGCGACAGAGCCGAGGTGACACATCGTGGGGGTGTGTGACTAACTGCACCAACGCCCCGCACGACCCCGCGAATCCCGCGCGCATTCATTCCATCCCGGAAGGGCAACCGTCCACCTTGGCCGCAACAGATCCACGCGCGTGTCGAGGCCTTGTGGTGGTGGACCCAGGCTTGCAGCAATGTCCCGTCGTGCGTGTGCGTAGGCAGACTAGCCTGGTCTGCTGGCGACGCATGGCAAGCGAGCAACAGGCGGCAACCGCCCCACCCGGTGATGCGCCACGCAGTGCCCGCCTCGACAATTCGAATTCACCAGCCGGCCGGCCGCACGTTGGCCGCTTCCTGGCACATGGCTCTCACCAGCAAGGCGAACAAAAACAACAGATCTCCTAGAGGAGGAAGCTGCTGAGGCAACCCGGCTTAGAGCTGTGACAATTCGCCAGCTTCGGAGACTACTGTCGGGGTTATGTACCTCGGGTAGGCTCATCCGCATCCGAGGAAGTTTCAAAACATCGGGGCTGGCCAATCCCCTCAGGCCGACTCGGCATATGGCCGGCTACTTGGCCGCTTCCCAAAAGGTAGCACGTCCCTAGAAGGCGGCCCCAGAAGTGGTCCGGCTCCTAGCTGTCGGCCCTTCTCCCCTTGGAGTTTGCGCTCTTGACCGTGACCAAGATGAAGCATGGCAACAGTGCCACCTGCTCCCCGGGATTCGGGGAAGCGTGGCTACAGTGCGCCTCGACCAGGCGGACATCCTCCAGCATGGCGTGGGATTGTAGCCATGCGAGGCATGACACCGCCCTCGTCGGCAAGGACGACGCTACAGTGAAAGGCAATTGGCATGGCCTACAGGCGGCGGGCCCCACCTATCGGTCGGATCCTCGGCAGCCGGCGGGGTCTACCAGAGGCGGGCCCCAACAGCCGGTGGAGAACCCGGTGGCCGAAGACACTGACATCCGGGTCCTACACCCGGCCGTATTACTATTGTACCCCTGGGGGTTGGCCTATAAAACCCCCAGGGCTCACCCATGCAAAGGGTCCAACATCCATTCCCACACACCATAGCTAGGAGTAAGAGAGCTATTCTTGCCCTTCTTCCTCCTCTAGCAATACAACTCAAGGAGCACGCTTGTACTCTTGTGATCATAGTTATCATGCGGAGACCCCGCAGAGCAGGACTAGGGGTATTATCTCCCCGGAGAGCCCCGGACCTGGGTACGTCTCGTGTCTGATCACGTATTCGACCAAGCTCATGCTCACTCCTACTTCCAGGGCACGACGACGTCCTCTTGGCTCCACCCATGATAATCCACCCCTGGCATCTGATGTGAGCATACCACGACAACACGTTCCCTCTCGGAACCACGAGTCTTCTTGAGAGAAGCCCCGGTTTGCAAGAAGTTTAAATCAAAATGTGTCCCAATTCGGCCAAAAAAATTACCACGGCATGTCGGTGCCATGAAATGACACCATGCCAAGTTTGAATTTAAAAGAATTTAAAAAACCAAGTTCCTCAATGTTACTGGCCGAGCCACGATGTCCAGATGTTTGAATTTCAGTCTCGTTTCTTGCATGGGACCTAGAAATTCACCCAAGGAAGCACATGTGATTTTTCAACCAACCTTGGTGCACTGGAGCATGTGCTTGTAGTTCAAATTTGAATTATGCACATTAAATGCCCAGAAACTCAATTAATGTATTAAAAAGGCCAAACGAACCCCGGATAATTCCAAATTTTAACACGACGCTCATAAAGTTCTGTGTTGCCTCTGTAAAAAATCATGGGGGGGGGGGGGCAGCGAATAGCGTTTCGCACACAAAGGTGACACATGTCGGGGTCTGCACCCAATGACGTTTTAAGACATTGGGGCTGGCCAAGCTCCTTAGGTCGACTGGGCGTATGGTTGGCTTCCCAGCCGCTTCCCAGAAGGCGGCATGTCCCTAGAAACTGGCCCCAGAAGCGGGACGGCTCCTAGCTAACGGACCTTCTCCCGTCGGAGTCTGCGCTACTGACCGCGACCAAGATGAAGCATAGCAATAGTGCCACCTGCTCCCTCGGGATTTCGGGAAGCATGACTACAGTGCGCCTCAACCAGGCGGACACCCTCGGGCACGGCGTGGGACTGTAGCCATGCGAGGCATGATGTCGCCCCCATCAGCAAGGATGGCGATACAGTGAAAGGCAATTGGCATGGCCTACAGGCGGTGGGCCTCACCTGTCGGCCAGATTCTCAGCAACCGGCGGGGCCTACCAGAGGCGGGCCCCAGTAGCCGGCGGAGAACCAGGCGACCGGAGACACTGACATCCGGGTCCTACACCCGGCCGTAATACTATTGTACCCCTGGGGGGTTGGCCTATAAAACCCCCCAGGGCTCGCCCATGCAAAGGGTTCAGCATCCATTCCCACACACCATAGCTAGGAGTAAGAGAGCTAGCCTTGCCCTTCTTCCTCCTCTAGCAATACATCTTAAGGAGCAAACTTGTACACTTGTGATCATAATTATCATGCGGAGACCCCGCAAAGCAGGACCAGGGGTGTTATCTCCCCGGAGAGCCTCGAACCTGGGTGCATCTCGTGTCCGATCCCGTATTGGACCAAGCTCGTGCTCACTCCCGCTTCCAAGGCCCGACAATGTCCTCTTGGCTCCACACATGATAAGTCACCCCCTAGCATCTGACGTGAGAATACCACGATAGTTGGCGCCCACCGTGGGGCCATCCGTGACATTGGCCGGAGACACATTCTGGACGGTAACCGCCTTCCTCTTCGGTGAGAACACCACGTCTGCCTTGATCAACAAGCCCGATGCGGCAGCTTGCGCTTGCGCCACTCCATCGCTCGACGCGGGAGCCACCTGCCCTACGAGCTTCTTCCTCGACCTCCTCGGGAACCTCAGCCTCTCCGATGAGGCAGCCACCAATGAGTACCTGATGACCCACAACTGTAGGGGATCTATCGTAGTCCTTTCGATAAGTAAGAGTGTCAAACCCAACAGGAGCAGAAGGAAATGATAGGCAGTTTTCAGTAAGGTATTTTCTGCAAGCACTGAAATTATAGGTAACAGATAGTTTTGTGATAAGGTAATTGGTAGCAAGTGACAAAAGGTAAAAGTAAATAAGGTGCAGCAAGGTGGCCCAATCCTTTTTGTAGCAAAGGACAAGCCTGGACAAACTCTTATGCAAGGTAAAGCGCTCCCGAGGACATATGGGAATTATCGTCGAGCTAGTTTTCATCACGGTCATCTGATTCGCGTTCGGTACTTTGATAATTTGGTATGTGTGTGGACCGGTGCTTGGGTGCTGCCCTTACTTGGACAAGCCACCCACTTATGATTAACCTCTAATGCAAGCATCTGTAACTACAAAATAAGTGTTAAGATAAACCTAACCATAGCCTGAAACATATGGATCTAAATCAGCCCCTTACGAAGCAACGCATAAACTAGGGTTTAAGCTTCTGTCACTCTTGCAACCCATCATCTACTTATTACTTCCCAATGCCTTCCTCTAGGCCCAAATAATGGTGAAGTGTCATGTAGTCGACGTTCACATGACACCACTAGAGGAGAGACAACATACATCTCATCAAAATATCGAACGAAGACCAAATTCACATGACTACTGATAGCAAGACTTCTCCCATGTCCTCAGGAACAAAAGTAACTACTCACAAGACATAATAATGTTCATGATCATAGGGGTATTAATATGCATAATCGATCTAAACATATGATATTCCACCAAATAAACCAAATAGCATCAACTACAAGGAGTAATCAACACTACTAGCAACCCACAGGTACCAATCTGAGGTTTGGGTACAAAGATTGGATACAAGAGATGAACTAGGGTTTGAGAGGAGATGGTGTTGGTGAAGATGTTGATGAAGATAGACCTCCCCAAGATGGGAGAGTTGTTGGTGATGACGGCGGTGATGATTTCCCCCTCCCGGAGGGAAGTATCCCCGGTAGAACAGCTCTGCCGGAGCCCTAGATTGGTTTCCGCCTCGGTTCCGCCTCAAGACGGCGGCGTCTGGTCCCGAAAGCATCCTTCTGATTTTTTTTTCCAGGTCAAAACGCTTCACATAGGAGAAGATGCGCACCGTGGGCCTGCCGGCTGGCCCTCGAGGCAGGGGGCGCGCCCTAGGAAGGGGGGCGCGCCCCCCGCCCTCGAGGCCAGCCGGTGGCCCCTCTCGTGGGTTTCTTCGACCAGATATTTTTTATATTTTCTGAAACGATGTTCTGTGGAGTTTCAGGGCTTTTGGAGTTGTGCAGAATAGGTTTCCAGAGTTTGCTTCTTTTTCAGCCGAGAATTCTAGCTGCCGGCATTCTCCCTCTTCATGTAAACCTTGCAAAATAAGAGAGAAAAGGCATAAGTATTGTGACAAAACATGTATGAACAGCCCATAATGCAATAAATATCAACTTATAAGCATGATGCAAAATGGACGTATCAACTCCCCCAAGCTTAGACCTCGCTTGTCCTCAAGCGAAAGCCGATATCAAAAAATGTGTCCACATGTTTAGAGATAGAGGTGTCGATAAAAACAGAATACGAACATGAGGGCATCATGATCATTCTTATAACATCAACTTATATAAATATAGTCATATGATTCTTATGCTAAAGTAATAATTCATCCACAATATCAAGTATGCATCATAAACTTCATTGGAAACTAACAAGCTTTGGTCTCAGTCATTGAAGCAATTGCAATTTATCGTAACATCGGAAAGAGTCAATATAAGAGCTTTTCAGCAAGCCTACATACTCAACTATCATATAGTCTTTCACAATTGCTCACACTCACGCAATACTTATGTTTATGGAGTTTTAATCGGACACAGAGAAATATAGGGGCTTATAGTGTTGCCTCCCAACCTTTTACCTCAAGGGTAACATCAACAGTAATAGATCATGAAAACTTACATCCAAGTGGGTATATATGTCAGGATCTTTCCCACACAATGTGCTTGCCAAAGAATAAAATGTAAAAAGGAAAGGTAGATTTCACCTTGACACTTATAAGACAAGAATAAAAGATAGGCCCTTCGCAGAGGGAAGCAGAGGTTGTCATGTGTTTTTATGGTTGGATGCACAAAGTCTTAGCATAGAGGAACTTCGCTTTATATTGCCACTTGTGATAAGGATCTTTATTATGCAGTCCATCGCTTTTATTACTTCCATATCACAAGATCGTATAAAGCTAATTTCTCCCACACTAATAAATCATACATATTTAGCGAATTTGCAACATGACAACTGTGACGCCCGAGACCGACGTCCCAGAAGATTCCAGAAGGTTCCAGAAGATTCCAGATGTTCCGGGTTGCCCGTGGGTTTCTTTTGAGCTTGTGTTATTTATTTTTGCTTCGCATCATGTCATCATGCCATCATGTCATTTTAATTTTGCTTCTCAACCTAAATAAACCGTGTGGACCTTCGGTCCATTTAAATCAAGGGAAGATGTCTTCTCTTTAAAACATATAAAAGCCTCTCATTATTTTAGGGAGCTATATTAATAAATATTCCATTGCTTCGGAATCACCATAACACACTTGCATTTTATTCCCCATGTTATTTCACTTCGAGTTTCACCTTCAAAATCTTGCCAATAATTCTTTTCCGTTGTTTCGAGGCTCCTCCAAAAATCTAAACTCCTTTTTTTATTTGCAAGCTAAATGTTTTTAGTTTGCACTTCCCTTTTTGTTGGAACTATTTTTGTGGGGTTGGAATTATTCTGTAAAGCCTTACAAAAATGTCCATCATTTTATTCTTGTGCTTTGCCTCTTTTCTATTTAATTTTGACTCTCTCTATTTCTTATTCTGCAAAAGTAAAGAGTTAAATAGGAAGAGGGCTCAGTCTCCAGCAGCCTTCCCTCCCGCGGCCCAGCCGGCCCACCTCCCTCTCCTCCTTCCCAGGCCTCTAGGCCTCTCCAGCCGAGCTGGCCCAAGCCGGCCTTCTCCAGTCCCGCGGGCAAGGCCCAGCCCTTCGACCCCGCACTCCCCAAACCTAGCGGTCGCCCGCACCCCGACCCCAGGCTTCCCTCGATCTCTCCCTTTTCCCTCAACGCCGCCGCCACTCATCCATCTCGACCGCATCCATCTCTCCCTCGCCTCTGTCCCTCTGCAGCGCCAGTCCCGCACCCCTTCCCCTCGACGCGCCCTCTGGCCTCCTCCGCCATCGCGCCAGAAAATTCCCTCCGGCCAGGCCGCTCTCGTCCATGGCGCTCGTGGCCGCTGGAGCGCCATGCCCTCCTCTCCAGGCCGCCCCGGGCTCTGCGTCCTCGGCGCCTGGCGCCCAAGCGCTCCCTCCGGCCGCACCTTCTGCCTCGCCACCAGCCGGCAACCAAGGCCGCAGGAGCAGCGCCGGCTCGCCCGCGACCCCCTCGTCCGTCCCCGTGCGGCACGTCCTCGCGGCCAGGACCGCCTCGCCCGCGCCATGGATGTGGCCTCCGTCCTCCAGGCTCCCTCCTCGCCAAGCCTCCAGGTTCCCGGCCCCCTGGCCCGAGCGCCCGGCCACCCCGACGCACCAGGGCCGCGAGGTCCTCCAGCCGCGACCTCCGGCGCCCTTCACCTCCAGTGCGCCCAAGGGCCCCTTTCCTTCTCCGTCCAGCAGCCCGGCGCCCCGACGTCCTTCCTCTGGCGCCAGGTCGCCGCCGTGTTCCTCAGTCCCTCGAGGAGGCCCTGTCCTTTTCCAGTTCGGCGTTGTCCCGAGCAAACCCGTAGCCTTTTCCCTTTTTTTTGTGTTTTGTTTTGTTGTTTGTTGCTGTAATGTTAATCTCAGATAATCATGGAGATGCAAGTATTTCTACTTTGGACCCTTGTACCACTACGAACGCCGACGCGTCAAGTACCTCGACGACGTGTACATCTACGTAACGAGTTCGTCTACCGACGCCCGGAAACGACAAGTACCACTACCCACGCCGGAGCCATCGGAACCCTCAAGTACCTCGACGACCAAGTACCCCTCCGGCAAGTACATCTTCGGCCGAGTACACCACGACACGTTGACGTGAACAACTACCGTCGCCGAGTACCACTACTTCCTCTACCGTCGCCCGAGTACAACTACCGCCACGTGAACGACTTCTTCCTCTTCGACCGTGTACCACTACTTCCCCTACTACGGCTACTTCCACTACGATCTCGAACCGTCCCGAAACGAGTGTTTCGAAGGTATAACCCCGTCGATGACCCGTGTGAATGCTTGCTTGTGTTGTATGAAATGTCTCTCGTGTGTGCTTCGTGCCCGTTCCGACCTTTTGTCGAGCTCCTCGGTTGCCTCGTCACCGACTCGTGGGAACCCGGTAACGGGATCGCCCCACCTCTTTCTTCTCGTTTGACTCGCTCATGTCGATTCTATCTTTTGCACCGGACTCTCAACGAGATACCGGAACCGATATGTTGCCGTGGCATCATTTTCGGAATCGTTGCCGTGGCACCCTTTCTTTCCACCACGGTGACAAATGCTTCTTATCCTCTTAAGTCAACCTGTTAATAAAATTGCATAAACTTGTTCATGTCATCCGCATCATTTAACAACATTATAATGTTTAATTGTTGTTTGCTTATAATTATTAAACATGCTCATGGGGATTTTCCGGATATGTTGTTGTTACTTCCGGCCTCATTTAAATTGCCTAGTTAGTATAGTTTTATTATGCTTCACCTCTTGCCATGCTAGAAACTTTTAACCTTGTCTTGTAATAAACGAGAGTCAACTAAATAATTAAATGTGGTGTTTCGTCAATATGCAACTCGTTGCATATTGATCTCCACTTAACTTGTAGTTTTTGTTTGTGCACTTTGCCATGCCATGCATAATTAAACCTGACATGCATCATACTTGTTTGTGCATCGTATGCCATGTTGATGCTTGTGTGTTTACCGTGTTGTTTCTTTCTTTCCGGTTGCTTCTCTTGTTAGCTTCGGTTTCGTTCCGGAGTTGTGAGGATCCGCTCGACTGTTGCTCCGTCTACTTCTTGGATCCGTTCTTCTCCCTTGTGGAATCCCAGGCAAGATGACCGAACCCGGATACCATTACTATTTTTGCCTCTTGCTAGAAGTCTCGATCTATAGTTTTGCCTCGATGCCCATGTCTTTCTTGTCAGCCTCCTACTTGTAACCAATTGCCATGTTTAACCACCCTTCCTATGCAAACCGTTGCTTGGCTAAGTACGCTTCGCTCAGCCCCTCTTATAGCATTGTTAGTTGCAGGTGAAGATTGAAGATGCTTGCTTCATGTTGAAGTTTGGTTGGGTTATATCACACTATATATAAATGCTTAAAAATGAAATCATCTATATACTGGCAGGGTGGAAGGCTAAGCCTTTTGCTTGGTGTTTTGTTCCACTCATGCCGTTAGGAACCGTATAAACCGGTGTTATGTTCCTTGATTATGCGTTCCTAACACGGTTGGGGTGTATGGGACCCCCTTGATAAACCGCTAAGTGCTAAGTCTTTTCCAGCAAGTCCCAACTTTGGTACTATTTGCTTAATAACAAACTAATAAAACTTACATAAGGGCCTTGCAAACCCTCTTTCTTAATTCTACATAGCAGGGGGGGCCAGTGCTGATGGTGTTGGTCCCAAACTAGAGTCACTTGCGGTACCACCCAGTTATCTGGGGTCTTTGGTACTGTACGTAGCGCTCATCCGATCGTGGCCTGAGACGAGATACGCGCGGCTACTATCAGGGTGTCGGCACGCCGGGAGGATTTGCTGGATTAGCCTTACCTTAGTTCGGTTTAACTTGAGCACGGGATTCCGAGAATACTCGGGTCTTCCCACCTATGGAGTTGCGACTTCGCGGATCGTGGGCTTGTGATGGGCCAAGTTGGAACACCCCTGCAGGGTTTGAACTTTCGAAAGCCGTGCCCGCGGTTATGTGGCAGATGGGAGCTTGTTAATTCCGGTTGTAGATAACTTGACACAATGTTTCAATACACTACCAGCGTGTGTACCGTGACTGTCAATTTCCGAATAGGGATTCGGGAGTTGAACACGGTGGGGTTATGTTTGACCGGTTTTAGCTAGGATCACTTCGTGATCATCTTTCGACCGATGCTCTTCTCTTCTCGCTCTCTTTTACGTAAGTTAGTGCTAGTTGCTGCTGCAGACTCTTGTTTGTTCCTTCACCTCATATTCTTTCTTCAGCCTTGCCCTCACCCAAGGCTTAAATAGTCTTGTTACCCGGGAACGGGATTGCTGAGTCCTCTGTGGCTCACAGTTACTTCACCACACCAGATGCAGGTTCAGCCGAGTTTGAAGCAGGTGATGGATCAGTGCTTCACCAGGAGCTCGTTGAAGAGTTTGGCTGTTTGCTTGTGTTTTCAACGATCAGTAGTGGTTTCTACTAGGATTCGATCCTGACCTGTGGCTTTTGTTGTTTTGGTATCTTTCTTTGGATCTTCACCCGTAGTCGGGTTGTGATGTTTTGAATGATGTTTTGCTTATGTAATGTATTGTGTGAAGTGGCGAGTGTAAGCCAACTATCTCCTTTTGCTTTTAATCCCTCTTTTACATGAGTTGTGCAAAGATACCAAACTTGAGATCATTCTAGGATGGGCTTATACCTTTAAGTCGTGCCTCGACACGTAGGAGGTATAGTCCCATCCTGGGCATTACAAGTTGGTATCAGAGCCTTCTCCGACCTAGAAGCCCCCACTGATTGATCGAATCGTTGACGGTTGAGTCTAGGCACACACTGAAAAACTTTTTGAGTCCTATATTATATCGGAGAGTAGGATTTCTTTGCTTCTCATCCCTTTTCTCTCTGGTGAGGACTCCTGACGTCTACTCTTACCTCTTCTATTTTCAAAAATTGCACCAAATTTTTTTAGGATCCCGCGAGTATTCTGGGATTGTTTCGATGTTCTTGTGACAAGGATATTGTTCCCGATGCCTCCTGTTACCGAGGAGTTGAGCTTCGGGGTATCATTGTAACAAGCATATCGCGGCAGTACTAAATACTTAAGACGGCCGACATCGAAAATCTCTCCTATACGGCCAGTGGCAAGATAACCCCGACATCACCCAGTACTGGGGAGGTAGTTCGAGAGTATTGCCATAGCTTGTTATAGTGGATGCTTTTCGAAGGTCCGAGGTAAACAGTTTCCGAGAAAGACTGGTTATGTGTTGAAGGATGGATACACCTGGATGTAGGTTTAGAGTTGATTGCGCGGTGCTTCCCGTGTATCCCCAACACCTGATTGCATAACTGGAAACTTTCGGAAATCTATAGGTGGGTTCATCTAGTAGTTCTAGGCATTCTTCCAACGGATGCATGATATGAAGTTTGGGGTTTTACATTGAGTGAAGTGGTTTTATGGACTTGTTCTGATCGGGAGTTGCATCTTAAAGGGTCCTTGGCTATGCTGATCCGGGGATTGCAAAACCCTTTTGTAACATGTTCCATGAGCTTTCAGCACGAAGATGTCGAACGAAGCTTCTATCTTGTGTTTGTTCTATCCGATCCTTGTTCCTTTTTATTTTACCTTTTGTTCTCCAAGTGGCTTCTCGTCGAGTTGATGTACCTGCGGAATTCATCCGTCAAGTCTCTCTTCGGTTGATATTGTGAAGATTAGGCTGCTACACATCTACCCTTTGTTCTTGTTTTGATTCTGGTATTTGAGTTGCTTCGATGTCAAATGTTGATTCCATAACCTTCCAAATCGGTGTTCTCATATGTCTATGGGAGTGCTAATTCTTCTTGACCATTGAGATATTCATGTTAATCCTTTTCAACCGGTGTGCCTTCTCTTCAAGTTATTCCATACGGACGTCTTGGAGAAATCTAACGATTTGTCTGTTTCATTCATCCCAAGTTGTCTTTGTTTTCCCCACCCTCCCACCCTTTTTCTTTTTGGAGCCAGAAATTCTCAGATGAAATATCCATTTTATTCATGTGATGTTTCTTCATTCTTTCCTTAATGTTCTTATCCGGTGATTTCTCGGGAAGATGCTCAAGAGCTTCAAGTTCATCATTCTTTTGTTCTCTAATTCTTCCGGTGGATGTAATTCAAGATTTCGGTGTTGATCTTATCCTTTTCCTCTTTTCACAATGCTTTCTTATTCCGGTGCACCAATTAATCATTCTCCTCTTGTTATTCTTATCCGGAGTGCTCAAGATTCATAATTCTATTCTTAATCCGTTCAAATTATTTTGAGCATTGTTATCTTATTCAAGCCATTTAATTCAACCGGTGCAATATCTCTTAAGCAATCTTTTCAACGGTGATTTCTTTGAGTGGGCCCTAACCCACAGGTCTTTTCCCAGGATCTTACCTGACTCTTCTAATTATTCCGGAGTTATACTCAGATCCTTTTCAAAGTGTGACGTAAGAATGATTTCCATCAGTCACATGCCTTCTCCAAGCTTGTTTTCAATCATTTCCATCTTTAGCTCCACCTTCCTCTTGTCATTCGTCCGGAGTAACTCGAAATTCTTCATGGCATTTCTCGTCTTCATTCTCAGCATTTGGAGACCGGAGAGGTGTTTCTCTTAAATCTTGACCCGTCTTCTTCAAGAGTTGTGGTTCTAGCTTCATGCCATCCTCATAATTGTTTTCGATTGTGAGGAATTCTTTTATACCCTTCCGAAGCTTTTCATGGATTCTTTTCTTTGTGATCCTCCGAAGGCCATCATTTCAGAAGATTTCTTCGTTCTCAGTTTTCAACTTCATCCTCCAAATATTCTTCAATGATGTCTCTTCATTCGTCTCCATATTCTTACGGTGGTTTTTTCAAGTTTACTCTGCCGTTGTTATCGTTTTAATTCATTTGTTCTTTTCATAATCCTACCGGTGCTTTGTTGAAGATTTATCCGAGGTTGTGCTAGATCTCTCTTTAATTCTTTCCAACGAGAATAAGTAGTATGCCAAATCCTTTGGTTGTCATCAATTTAAATTGGTGAAGGAGATGCATAACATTATTCTTATTCTTATTCCTTCAAGGTGATTTAATTCTTTTGTCTGGAGTTTGTTCATCATATCATATCCTTGGTTCTAAATTCTTCATCTTGTTTTCCGGAGCTTCAAGTTATTTCGATTATATCATTTCAAAGCTCCATCTAACTCATCGCAGGCCTTGAATCTTTTTCTTTTCATCTTCCACTTCTCATGCTTTCATTACTGGAGTTTTCATGGTGGTTCATCATCATTTAATTCATCCTCAGTCTTCATCAAGATTCTTGTTGGAGCTCAAGCATTCTTCATCATGCATTCCAATTGCAATTCTTTCCACCTTATCTTTTCAGATGGTATTATGTCATTCTTGTTAATTCCTTCATGTTTCATGATTCACGAGTTATCAAGAATGGGATATTTAAACCCATCATTTTCTTGGTTCAGGAGATCCTTTTCAACCCCTTCAATTATTCGTTGGAGTTATCTTGGGTTGTATTTCACCTAAAAGCTTTCCCTAAGGATTGTTGCTAATTATGGTGCTTATAAATGTCCCAAGTTCTTCATTTTTCATTCCGGTGAATAAGTTTATCGTCTCCTTGTTGATCTCAATCCAACCAAATGTTCTCCTCAGTGGCTGGTTGTCACCTCTCAATTTTGAAATGTTTTCCATAAGCCCACATGAACCTCATTCGTTTCGTTGTTAAATTTCCAACAACTCTGTTCAACCCTTCTCTGTAAGGAGGTTTTTCTAATTCATTCGTGGGAGAAGTTGTAATCTTCTTCTTCGATCTTTTTCTTCCAACGATCTTGCATCTATTCTTTCGTTCCGGAAGCCTTGTAATATTGCTCTCTGTAACCATCATCTCATTTTATCGAGATCATGTTCTTTCTCTTTTATCATTTAACCGGAGTGTTGTATTCTTCATTCTAGTTCCCTCATCTCATCTAGTTTTTCCTATCTTTTTAACCGGAGTGCTGTCTGAATCTTTCTTAACCTTGTGCCATTCTTTTAATTGTTTCGGAGGCTATATGTTGTTGTTTTCATCAAATATCATTCCATCTCCTCAAGTTCTTGTTCAATTCCTTTCATTTTCAGACGAAGTGCTGTCCAATTCTGTCATTCTTATTCCTTGGCTATACCATTGCGGTTTCTTATTCTTTTGGTCCGTGAGCTCTTGTTTCATGTCTTCAACCTACAAGGTTCTTGTTATGTTCCTTGTTCCTCCTGCTTACCGGAGTGCTCTTAACTTCGTTCATCTCCGTTGCTTTCTTTCTTTCAACTTGTTTAACCTCTCATGGTTCCTGGTTTCACTCGTCTGTCAAAGAAGCAACTTTGTTTTACCTCTTCCTCTTCCGTTTTTACCCGGTGATATCTCTAGGATCTCGGGTCGAGATCCTCTGTTAGTGTGGGAGAGTTGTGACGCCCGAGACCGACGTCCCAGAAGATTCCAGAAGGTTCCAGAAGATTCCAGATGTTCCGGGTTGCCCGTGGGTTTCTTTTGAGCTTGTGTTATTTATTTTTGCTTCGCATCATGTCATCATGCCATCATGTCATTTTAATTTTGCTTCTCAACCTAAATAAACCGTGTGGACCTTCGGTCCATTTAAATCGAGGGAAGATGTCTTCTCTTTAAAACATATAAAAGCCTCTCATTATTTTAGGGAGCTATATTAATAAATATTCCATTGCTTCGGAATCACCATAACACACTTGCATTTTATTCCCCATGTTATTTCACTTCGAGTTTCACCTTCAAAATCTTGCCAATAATTCTTTTCCGTTGTTTCGAGGCTCCTCCAAAAATCTAAACTCCTTTTTTTATTTGCAAGCTAAATGTTTTTAGTTTGCACTTCCCTTTTTGTTGGAACTATTTTTGTGGGGTTGGAATTATTCTGTAAAGCCTTACAAAAATGTCCATCATTTTATTCTTGTGCTTTGCCTCTTTTCTATTTAATTTTGACTCTCTCTATTTCTTATTCTGCAAAAGTAAAGAGTTAAATAGGAAGAGGGCTCAGTCTCCAGCAGCCTTCCCTCCCGCGGCCCAGCCGGCCCACCTCCCTCTCCTCCTTCCCAGGCCTCTAGGCCTCTCCAGCCGAGCTGGCCCAAGCCGGCCTTCTCCAGTCCCGCGGGCAAGGCCCAGCCCTTCGACCCCGCACTCCCCAAACCTAGCGGTCGCCCGCACCCCGACCCCAGGCTTCCCTCGATCTCTCCCTTTTCCCTCAACGCCGCCGCCACTCATCCATCTCGACCGCATCCATCTCTCCCTCGCCTCTGTCCCTCTGCAGCGCCAGTCCCGCACCCCTTCCCCTCGACGCGCCCTCTGGCCTCCTCCGCCGTCGCGCCAGAAAATTCCCTCCGGCCAGGCCGCTCTCGTCCATGGCGCTCGTGGCCGCTGGAGCGCCATGCCCTCCTCTCCAGGCCGCCCCGGGCTCTGCGTCCTCGGCGCCTGGCGCCCAAGCGCTCCCTCCGGCCGCACCTTCTGCCTCGCCACCAGCCGGCGACCAAGGCCGCAGGAGCAGCGCCGGCTCGCCCGCGACCCCCTCGTCCGTCCCCGTGCGGCACGTCCTCGCGGCCAGGACCGCCTCGCCCGCGCCATGGATGTGGCCTCCGTCCTCCAGGCTCCCTCCTCGCCAAGCCTCCAGGTTCCCGGCCCCCTGGCCCGAGCGCCCGGCCACCCCGACGCACCAGGGCCGCGAGGTCCTCCAGCCGCGACCTCCGGCGCCCTTCACCTCCAGTGCGCCCAAGGGCCCCTTTCCTTCTCCGTCCAGCAGCCCGGCGCCCCGACGTCCTTCCTCTGGCGCCAGGTCGCCGCCGTGTTCCTCAGTCCCTCGAGGAGGCCCTGTCCTTTTCCAGTTCGGCGTTGTCCCGAGCAAACCCGTAGCCTTTTCCTTTTTTTTTTTGTGTTTTGTTTTGTTGTTTGTTGCTGTAATGTTAATCTCAGATAATCATGGAGATGCAAGTATTTCTACTTTGGACCCTTGTACCACTACGAACGCCGACGCGTCAAGTACCTCGACGACGTGTACATCTACGTAACGAGTTCGTCTACCGACGCCCGGAAACGACAAGTACCACTACCCACGCCGGAGCCATCGGAACCCTCAAGTACCTCGACGACCAAGTACCCCTCCGGCAAGTACATCTTCGGCCGAGTACACCACGACACGTTGACGTGAACAACTACCGTCGCCGAGTACCACTACTTCCTCTACCGTCGCTCGAGTACAACTACCGCCACGTGAACGACTTCTTCCTCTTCGACCGTGTACCACTACTTCCCCTACTACGGCTACTTCCACTACGATCTCGAACCGTCCCGAAACGAGTGTTTCGAAGGTATAACCCCGTCGATGACCCGTGTGAATGCTTGCTTGTGTTGTATGAAATGTCTCTCGTGTGTGCTTCGTGCCCGTTCCGACCTTTTGTCGAGCTCCTCGGTTGCCTCGTCACCGACTCGTGGGAACCCGGTAACGGGATCGCCCCACCTCTTTCTTCTCATTTGACTCGCTCATGTCGATTCTATCTTTTGCACCGGACTCTCAACGAGATACCGGAACCGATATGTTGCCGTGGCATCATTTTCGGAATCGTTGCCGTGGCACCCTTTCTTTCCACCACGGTGACAAATGCTTCTTATCCTCTTAAGTCAACCTGTTAATAAAATTGCATAAACTTGTTCATGTCATCCGCATCATTTAACAACATTATAATGTTTAATTGTTGTTTGCTTATAATTATTAAACATGCTCATGGGGATTTTCCGGATATGTTGTTGTTACTTCCGGCCTCATTTAAATTGCCTAGTTAGTATAGTTTTATTATGCTTCACCTCTTGCCATGCTAGAAACTTTTAACCTTGTCTTGTAATAAACGAGAGTCAACTAAATAATTAAATGTGGTGTTTCGTCAATATGCAACTCGTTGCATATTGATCTCCACTTAACTTGTAGTTTTTGTTTGTGCACTTTGCCATGCCATGCATAATTAAACCTGACATGCATCATACTTGTTTGTGCATCGTATGCCATGTTGATGCTTGTGTGTTTACCGTGTTGTTTCTTTCTTTCCGGTTGCTTCTCTTGTTAGCTTCGGTTTCGTTCCGGAGTTGTGAGGATCCGCTCGACTGTTGCTCCGTCTACTTCTTGGATCCGTTCTTCTCCCTTGTGGAATCCCAGGCAAGATGACCGAACCCGGATACCATTACTATTTTTGCCTCTTGCTAGAAGTCTCGATCTATAGTTTTGCCTCGATGCCCATGTCTTTCTTGTCAGCCTCCTACTTGTAACCAATTGCCATGTTTAACCACCCTTCCTATGAAAACCGTTGCTTGGCTAAGTACGCTTCGCTCAGCCCCTCTTATAGCATTGTTAGTTGCAGGTGAAGATTGAAGATGCTTGCTTCATGTTGAAGTTTGGTTGGGTTATATCACACTATATATAAATGCTTAAAAATGAAATCATCTATATACTGGCAGGGTGGAAGGCTAAGCCTTTTGCTTGGTGTTTTGTTCCACTCATGCCGTTAGGAACCGTATAAACCGGTGTTATGTTCCTTGATTATGCGTTCCTAACACGGTTGGGGTGTATGGGACCCCCTTGATAAACCGCTAAGTGCTAAGTCTTTTCCAGCAAGTCCCAACTTTGGTACTATTTGCTTAATAACAAACTAATAAAACTTACATAAGGGCCTTGCAAACCCTCTTTCTTAATTCTACATAGCAGGGGGGCCAGTGCTGATGGTGTTGGTCCCAAACTAGAGTCACTTGCGGTACCACCCAGTTATCTGGGGTCTTTGGTACTGTACGTAGCGCTCATCCGGTCGTGGCCTGAGACGAGATACGCGCGGCTACTATCAGGGTGTCGGCACGCCGGGAGGATTTGCTGGATTAGCCTTACCTTAGTTCGGTTTAACTTGAGCACGGGATTCCGAGAATACTCGGGTCTTCCCACCTATGGAGTTGCGACTTCGCGGATCGTGGGCTTGTGATGGGCCAAGTTGGAACACCCCTGCAGGGTTTGAACTTTCGAAAGCCGTGCCCGCGGTTATGTGGCAGATGGGAGCTTGTTAATTCCGGTTGTAGATAACTTGACACAATGTTTCAATACACTACCAGCGTGTGTACCGTGACTGTCAATTTCCGAATAGGGATTCGGGAGTTGAACACGGTGGGGTTATGTTTGACCGGTTTTAGCTAGGATCACTTCGTGATCATCTTTCGACCGATGCTCTTCTCTTCTCGCTCTCTTTTACGTAAGTTAGTGCTAGTTGCTGCTGCAGACTCTTGTTTGTTCCTTCACCTCATATTCTTTCTTCAGCCTTGCCCTCACCCAAGGCTTAAATAGTCTTGTTACCCGGGAACGGGATTGCTGAGTCCTCTGTGGCTCACAGTTACTTCACCACACCAGATGCAGGTTCAGCCGAGTTTGAAGCAGGTGATGGATCAGTGCTTCACCAGGAGCTCGTTGAAGAGTTTGGCTGTTTGCTTGTGTTTTCAACGATCAGTAGTGGTTTCTACTAGGATTCGATCCTGACCTGTGGCTTTTGTTGTTTTGGTATCTTTCTTTGGATCTTCACCCGTAGTCGGGTTGTGATGTTTTGAATGATGTTTTGCTTATGTAATGTATTGTGTGAAGTGGCGAGTGTAAGCCAACTATCTCCTTTTGCTTTTAATCCCTCTTTTACATGAGTTGTGCAAAGATACCAAACTTGAGATCATTCTAGGATGGGCTTATACCTTTAAGTCGTGCCTCGACACGTAGGAGGTATAGTCCCATCCTGGGCATTACAACAACTTACTTGGAAGGATCTTTCTCAATCCATAGGTAGGTATGGTGGACTCTCATGGCAAAACTGGGTTTAAGGATATATGGAAGCACAAGTAGTATCTCTACTTGGTGCGAGGAGTTTTGGCTAGCATGAGGGGGAAAGGCAAGCTCAACATATTGGATGATCTGTGACAATATACTTTATTTCGGATATAAGAAGACATAACCCATTATTTTGTCTTCCTTGTCCAACATCAACTCTTTAGCATGTCATACTTTAATGAGTGCTCACAACCATAAAGATGTCCAAGATAGTATATTTGTATGTGAAGCCTCTCTTCTTTTATTACTTCCTATTAATTGCAACGATGACCAAAACTATGTTTGTCACCTCCCAACAACTTTTATTTATCAAACTCTTGTTTGTGAAGTCATTACTCCCCATAAGATCGATATGATCTCTTTGATATTCTTTATGTTTTCTTTCTTTTTATCATGACCCAAGTGCGGGAATCAAGCCCTTGACTTAAACACTAATCTTTATTATATAGCTCACGGACTCGATTACAAAGGATAAAGCTCACAAAGCAAAAGCTCACAACTAGATCATGCTAACTTTATTCTAATAGATCAGGATACTACCAAAAGGATCGAACTAAGTAAAACGGTAAAGATAGGAGTGATGGTGATACGATACTGGGGTCACTCCCCCAAGCTTGGCAATTGCCAAGGGGAGCGCCCATACCCATATGATTATGTCTCCTTCTTTGGGGTTGGTGATGATGGAGTTGCAAGTAGTGACGGGGGATCCTCATATATCGAGCGTAGGAGATCTTCCAGCTTGCGGATAATACCTTTGAGAGCAGCTATGCAATCCTTCAACAAAAGATTTTCACTTGTGAGATGCTTGTTGCGAATCTGAGCTAACTCGATCATCCTGAAAGCTTCTAGCTCAGTCGAGGTAAAGAGATTAGGAAGGGATTTGGAGGTGTCTTCTTCCGCTGCCGGGGCCGGATCTTCCACCTCCATCTTGATCTTCTTCTCCTTGTGGATCTCCTCGGGTCCTTCCCTCTTCAGATCTATCTTCATTAGCCAAGCATCGTTGCCTTCGCTGTTGGAGAAGGGGGACGACATGATGCCTGGCTTCGCAAACCTTAACAGAAAACAGCTCGAAACGAGAACAGAGGAATTTTGCGTGATACAGGGGTCAAAACCTTCGGGAGTATATATAATGATTTTTTCCCGAACAAAAAGAGTAACCCATAAGAAAACGGAGTCCAGGGGACACACGGGGTGCCCTCGAGGCAGGGGGGCACGCCCTGTGAAGGGGGACGCGCCCCCTACCCT
Source organism: Secale cereale (assembly GCA_902687465.1). Classification (NCBI taxonomy): domain Eukaryota; kingdom Viridiplantae; phylum Streptophyta; class Magnoliopsida; order Poales; family Poaceae; genus Secale; species Secale cereale. Next base: position 533,355,398 of record LR738710.1, on the reverse strand, counting down.
CGAGGAGGCCCCGTGTCTCCTCCGGACTGCGGTTTATTTTTTTCTATTTTTCTAAATATTCCAAAACGGAGAAAAAATACCTTTATAGTTGTTTTGGAGTCGGTTTGCTTACCGTATCACGTACCTCTTCCTTTTCGGAGGATGAATCGTTCTGGAAAGTGTCCCTTATGTATTCCTCCGGGGTTATGGTTTCAATAACATTAGTTTCAACATTAATAGGATTACCTGAGATATAATGTTTGATTCTTTGACCATTCACCACCTTCAGATTTGTGCCTTTGAAGTTGTTGATTTTTATGGCACCGGAACGATAGACCTCCTTGATAATGTAAGGTCCTTCCCATTTGGAGAGAAGTTTCCCTCCAAAAAAATCTTAAACGAGAATTGAATAGCAAGACATAATCACCTACGTTAAACTCATGCTTTTGTATTCTTTTGTCATGCCATTTTTTAACTTTTTCTTTAAACAGCTTGGCATTCTCGTAGGCCTGGGTTCTCCATTCATCGAGACAGCTAATGTCAAATAGCCTCTTTTCACCGACAAGTTTGAAATCGTAGTTGAGCTCTTTAATAGCCCAATATGCCTTATGTTCTAGCTCAAGAGGTAAGTGGCATGCTTTTCCATATACCATCTTATATGGAGACATACCCATAGGATTTTTGTATGCAGTTCTATAGGCCCATAAAGCATCATCTAGTTTCTTGGACCAATTCTTTCTAGACCTATTAACTGTCTTTTGCAAGATTAATTTCAACTCCATATTACTTAGTTCTACTTGACCACTAGTCTGCGGCTGATAAGGTGATGCAATTCTATGGTTGACATCATACTTAGCAAGCATCTTACGGAAAGCGCCATGAATAAAGTGTGAACCACCATCAGTCATTAGATATCTAGGGACTCCAAACCTCGGAAATAGAACTTCTTTAAGCATCTTAATAGAGGTGTTATGATCAGCACTACTAGTTGGAATAGCTTCTACCCACTTAGTAACATAATCAACAGCAACTAGAATATATGTGTACCCATTAGAGGCAGGAAAAGGTCCCATATAATCAAAGCCCCACACATCAAATGGTTCTATAACAAGTGAATAATTCATAGGCATTTCTTTACGTCTACTAATATTACCAATTCTTTTACATTCATCACATGATAAGACAAACTTACGGGCATCCTTGAAGAGGGTAGGCCAATAGAAACCGGATTGCAATACCTTGTGTGCAGTTCTGTCTCCCGCATGGTGTCCTCCATAAGCTTCGGAGTGGCACTTGCGTAGAATTTGTTCCTGTTCATGCTGAGGTACACAACGTCTAATAATACCATCTACTCCTTCTTTATAAAGATTTGGGTCATCCCATAAGTAATGCCTCAAATCACAGAAGAACTTTTTCTTTTGCTGGTATGTGAAGCTAGGTGGTATAAACTTAGCAACAATATAATTAGCATAATCAGCATACCAAGGAGCAATACGAGAAGTACTTATGACAGCTAGTTGTTCATCAGGGAATCTATCATCAATAGGTTGTGGGTCCTCAAGTATATTCTCTAACCTAGACAAGTTATCTGCTACGGGGTTCTCATGTGACACCCCGAGACCGGTGCGCCAGGTGTTAGCCAGTTATTCGTTGTCAGTGCCATGTCATATGCTTGTGTGTTGCATCTTGCCATGTCATCATGTGTGTTGCATCAGCATGTTTTCAAAACTTGCATCCGTCCAAGTCCGCCCGTCCTTTCCGTTGTCTGTTCTGAGCCCAGACACACTCACACGCGCCCGCGGCGCCTCCGAATATTTATTTTATGAGTGGCCGGAAAACGTTCTCGGAATGGGTTGAAACTTGGCGTGTGGTCTTATTATAGCATAGGTGGACCGCCTGTCAAGTTTCGTCGTTTTTGGAGTTCGTTTGATAGCCCAACGGTTAACCGTGTTAACCGCCGGAAGCCTTCTTTCTTTTGGTGCAGAACCCCTTACACACAGCCCACCTAGCACATTCTAACCCCTCCATGCTCTTGGTCGTTCGATCACGATCGCGTGGCCGCGAACGGTTCCTTATTTGGACACTCCTAGCTCCCTCTACCTATAAATATGTGTCTCCCGCGAAATTCCTCGCAGATGAACCCTAATCCTCTTCCCACCGCGCGCCGGACATGTCCATCTCCGCCGCCGGACATGTCCAACCTCCACCTCACTTGAGCCATTCACAGCCCGCCACGTCACTCCGCCGCCGCTCTCCTCCAATCTCATGCCGCCACGTCGCCCTCTCTCCCACCTCCCGCGCCCAGGCCCTCCAGGGCCCAGATCTGACCCACCGTGGGTCGACCGGGCCCAACCGCCGCCGCCGCAAGCCCGCGCGCCGCGCCGTCCGAGCCCTCGCAACCCCGCCGCTGCTGGCTTCGCTCGCTCCGCCGTCTGCGCACGAGCGCACCCGGGCATCTCCCTCGCCGGGGACTGCGGCTCGCCTCGCCGGAGACCGATGCCCCGCCTGGATCTCCTTCCGCCGCCGCGTGGAACTCCTTCCGCCGTCGCCGTCCTCGAGTTCCCGCCGGCCACCTCGCCTCGGCCACCTCCTCGTCGTCCGCCGCTAGGATCCGGGAGGCCCCGACCTCCGCTGCCCGTTCCCGGCCTCCGCGCTGCCCCCCGCACCTCGCCGGAGGTCCGGCCGCAGCCGGCGGCGCCGCAGCTGCTCCTGCCTCCCCTCGTGCGAGCGGGAGGAGGACGACGCCTCGCCCGATCCGCGCGCCTGGGCCTCACTGCGGTCCAGGTCGCTCCTCCAGAGGCCGGCCCAGCCTCCCCTTGGCCCGCCTAGCCTGCTAGCCAGCCCGTCTCGCCTTCTCCCTCCTGGGCCGCCCCACCTCCTCCGACTTGGGCCAGGCCCAATGGTGAGCGCCCCTCCTTTTTCCCCTCTCACTCTCTGTTGTGCCTGACCCGGTTTAAGTTTCGGCCCGTCTTGTTTTTTTTTCAGCAGAGCGTTTTGTCATTTAATCCTATGCATGCATAATTACAGTAATGCCATTGCTTATAAGATGCTAATAACTAAACATTCATGTATCATATGTAAACATGCCATATATGTAATATGCTTAGAATTTTATCTAGTTTCACAATAATCAACTTTCACCCATGTTTGAAATGTTTTAACTAGCTGTTTGAGTAAGTTTGCATCAATGACATGTTAAAAATTTCAGCATCATGATGCATTCTTATGAGTGGTGTAACTTTGTGCATACTTGTCCGTTTTGAGTGAATGAGATACCAAAATGATCGTGGTGATATGCTCCACACTTTGTTCCATTGTGCCATGCTTGTTTGACTTCATCTAGATGCCCTAATCTCTGTTGCAAGAGTACTACTTGTTATAAACTGTTGTTGCTTGTTATTTTGTTGCCATGTTTGAGATATGATAACTTGGTGTGTGTTTATCCAAATGATGCATATGATATGTCAAAATGTTCACTGTGAAGTGTACTACATGATGGTTGTTGTAGCATGATTGTTTAAGTTCATATTGACATGTTAATCTCTGTTGCAAAAGTGCATTTGGCTGTTAAGTGCTGAAACTTGTTATGAGATCATGATTTCACATGCTCTTTGCTATTGATGTGTTTGTCCTCATGCCACATGTCTAGATGTTTTAGAAGCACAATAATATGGTCTTTGTTGTGGTGCATTTAACTTTCCATGATATGCCTTGAGGTGACTTAAACATGCTTGCAAACATGCCATGCCAATGTTACTGTTTTAACACTTAGTGAAATTTCTGCTAAGTCTGGAATCTGTCATATCCTGATGCTATGTTTGCTTGATGCCCTAGTCAAATCCATGCTTGTTTTGGAGTGGCCAATGATCATGCCTTATTGTCCATGTTATTGTCTATCCATTCATGCCCTTACTTTCTCATATGACCTGCTGTAGCTTATTTATTTCTTGCTCTCAAGCTGCTATAAATTATATCTGTCAGATTTTAACGTCATGATCAAAATGGTGTAGCTTGTTGCTATTGATCCATGCCTCCTATGGAGTTGCTCCAATGGAGTTGTTTGCTGTAGGAGATGTCTACTACATGTCCATGCTCTTTATGTGCTTAGTGGAGTTGATATGCATGTTGTTTTGTGCCTCCGAAGGCAGCATCGTGATGATGTTTTTGCCTTCCCAGATTTTGGCTAAGTCTGGATAATTTTATTGTAACTTGCCATGCTTGTTTAAATGTGTTCCAGCAAGCTTTTGGGTGTGTTCTAAGTTCCTACTTGTTAAGTATCATGTCTACTTCCCATTCATGCTTCTTGTTAACATGTTTGGGTGCTATAGCTTATATTTACCTTGCTCCAAAGTTGTTATGTGGTTGTTAACTTCAGCTTGTTGTTATATCTTGTTTCATGTGTATCTTTTAGTCCGTTGCTCCGTTTTGAGCGTGCCCTATATGAAACTTGTGTGATTTTGCATGTAGAATCATAATATCATATTGTTTTCATATTTGGAGTGAGTTTGCTTGATGTTAGGGTGCATCTAGCACCGTTTCCATGTTTGTCTTGTTTTGCTCATATCTTCTAGACCGTAGCTCCAAATTAAACAAACTTTATATGTAACTTGACTAGAATTTCATGTAGATCATCATGGTGCATGTTAACCTGCTGTTTAGCAACTTTAACTTAAGGTTTGTTCAGATCTGGACTAATTTCAAATTATGCATGTGAGGACTTACCGGATTTGTTATATGTAGTTTCCGGCCTCATTTAAACTTGTTGACTTGTGTTATTTTTGAGTGCTTCCTGCCTTGCCATGTTTTGCATCATATATAGACTTGTCTTGAATCATACTTGCTTGAGCATATTGTCATGTTCTTGTGTTGTTTTATGTGCTTCCTACCTTGCCATGTTTTGCATCATATATAGACTTGTCTTGCATCATACTTGCTTGAGCATATTGTCATGTTCTTGTGTTGTTTTTCTGTGCTTCCTACCTTGCCATGTATTGCATCATATATAGACTTGTCTTGCATCATACTTGCTTGAGCATATTGTCATGTTCTTGTGTTGTGTGTTTACC